>CM038224.1:27168821-27268821 GCA_021442155.1 Cymbidium sinense
TACCTCACAAAGATGACACGGCATAGCAAGACGCTTTACATGCATCACGCCATGAGGGGTTACTTAAATGTCACATATGAGGCTGCGGGTATGGATGTGATCCGCTCGCTTCGATCAAGGATCAACCGTGATCACCCTGCGGTTTTAAAAGTGGATAAATGATTTATAAAATGTGTGTTTAATCTCACCATCCATCCAAAGTGTGGATGGATGGTCGGATTACCCCGCTTTCCTTGAGGATCAATGGAGACCGCCCATGATCTGGTGGAAGATGACTCGATTGAGCTCGGATTGGAATAAAACTTTACCCATACCATCTTATACTAATGACAAGCCTATCTAATGGTGGAATTCTCATGCCATGAACATTTCTTTCATAAAGGACCAACACCTCCTAAGCTTAGTGGTTCCATACCTCACCCAAGTGAAGTTTGATAAGATAGAGTGGAGACGGCTGGAAAGTTTCAAGCCTTGGGGTTGAGTAGATGTCTCTATGGACCAACACCTCCTCCTCTTGCTTGCAACTTTGATCGAATTCAACTCCTCCTTGCTTAGGGAACTTGTGTGAATGCTTGGGTGAAGTCGACTTGTTCCCCTGAGGGAGTGTGCAAAGAGAATTGAAGTGGATTTGAGTGAAGAGGAAGTTAGGAAATGAGAGGAGCTCCCCTATTTTCTAAGGAAGAAAATCAAGAAAGCTTGATTTCAATTCCCTCCTAGAATCTTAGAATGCTCTCGATGGCTCCTAACACTCACTAAGACTCAATCGACAATGACGATGTTTAATTCAAGTGGAATTAGGGGGAGTATATCTGCCCCAATGGCAATCGAACGACCAAAGCATGTTTTTTCATTTTGATCTAATTAACTCTATGGAAAGGGTTGTTTGATCTGTTTGAAGTTGGCACATGGTCGATTTAAGCCAAGGAGTAGATTAGTAACCTCCCATGTGCTTCAAATCAAGTGGAGGGAGGTTTTCGAATTGACCAATTTGAGCTAGGGGGTCGGTTTTGGCCTTGGGTCCATTTGGGCTGATCCAAACCCATTGGGTTGGGTGCACCACTCTCCATAGGGTTCACTTGACCTATTAGGAAGGTATCAAGTTGATATGAAGAGGGCTTGACTAAATTCCCCATGGATTTGACCAAAATTTGTTCTATGGCCTAGGGTAGATGGTCATTTTGCTGATTTTGAATTTGAATATGATGGGTATGTGGAGAATATAGGTTTGGCCAAGTTTCACTGGATTTGGAGTTCATTTGATATGGTTTGGTTCATGTTGACCCATTTAGGTCAAAATGGGTCAACAGCTCAAGTTGACCAATTGGTCAAATTGGGTCAAACCAAGGGTTGGGTCAAGTTCATACCATTTGAAATATTTTGGTGGCTTTGGTTTGATTTAATTTGGTTTAGTTTTGAATTTGGCTCATATGACTTCATTTAGGTCAAATGGGTCAAGTTGACCAATTTGACCCATTTGACCTATTTGAGCTAGGTCATGGGTAGGTTTAGGTTTGGTTAGTCATATGAAGTGGATTGGTATCTTTATTTCCAATCAATTTTACCCATTCAAGTCAAGTTGGGTTCAAGGTCAATTGGGCTAGGTTAGGTCTAGTTGGCCAATTGAGGCTTTGGTCAAGTTCAACAAGTGATTTGGAATGAACTTGACCCATTGGTTTCAATCAATTTGGCTTAGATCAAGTTTTGACACATTTTAACTTTTTAGGTCAAGTTGAGTCAACTTGGGTCAAGTGGCCAATTGGGCTACATTAGGTTAAAATGTTGACTTGGTCAAGTTCAAACATAGTTCATGAATGAACTTAGATCAATGGTTTCAAACAATTTGGCCTATGGTGGATTTTGGCTATGTTGAGTTTCATTTTGGCTAAGTGTTGACTTGGTCAACCCTTAGGTTTGACTTGGACCCAATTTCATTGATTGATCATCCCATGATGATTGTTGATCATGAGAGGCAAAGATGGGCTTAGTCCAATCCAATTTGGTTAGATTAGAATTTGGCTCATAAGGGTACTTTAGGTCACTTTGGGTCAAGTGAGCCTAAGTGGGTCAAATGGCTTGGTCATAGCTTGATTTGAGTTTGATTGAACTTGTATATGGACTGATGATTGAAATATAAATCCATTTGCAAGTGGTTTGAAGTCAAATGGGTTTTGATTCATTTGACAATTTCATATTTAAAGGAAGAATATGAAAGGATTTGGGGTTTGATTTTTTGAATTGATTTTTGATTTGGTGATTGAAGTTTATGTTTATATTTGGATTCATGATTATAGGGTTGATTGAATCATGAAGGAAAATCAAGAGTTTGGCTTGATTTGGCTAAGTTCAAGATTTGAACTTGAAAGGCTTAGGTTAGATTTTGAGTGGATTTGAGTTTGATTTTTTGAAATAGTTTTGATTGTTTGAATTTATATTTCATTTATATATGTGAATATAAATGAGAATATAAATGGATCATGAGAAAATTTCAAGGATTTGAAGTGATTTGATCATGATTTAGGCTAAGTCTATTAAAAGGAATTTAAAAGACTTAGAAAATTTTTGGAGATTGGAGCTTGAATTTTAGATTTGGTTTAATTGATTTGAATTTATATTTCATTTATATATGTGAATATAAATGAGAATATAAATGAGTTATGAGAAAATCTCATGAATTTGAATTGGTTTAGATCATGATTTAGGTTAAGTCCTTTAAGGAAAATTTAAAGGACTTAGGAAATTTTGTGAATTGATTTTGAATTTTGAGTTTAGTTTGATTGTTCAAATTTATATTTCATTTATATATGTGAATATAAATGAGAATATAAATGAGTTATGCGAAAATCTCATGAGTTTGAATTGATTTGATGATAATTTAGGCTAAGTCCTTAAGAGGGAAATTAAGGACTTAGGAAAGTTTTGGAGTTGAGTTTGAAATTTTGAGTTTGGTTTCAATCTTATTTTGGATCTCATGATTTCAATCACATGGAGTTAATTTGAGTTTGGAGAAAATCAAATAAGATTGTTTTGGAGTTTAATGTGAAGGAAGGAAGGAGAGGAATGGTTCAAGCTAAGGGTAAGCAAATTTTCCTAACACCCCTATGGCATGACCTATTCCTACGGTTAACCCTTCTAAGTCTCTAGAGCTAGGTTGAGTGTCCACTTAATCACTAGATGTGTCTTAAGACTAAGGAACTCTTAAAATATAAGAGGATTCCTATGTCTATGATGGAGGTGTTGAGAGCTCATCCTAAAAAAATGAGGTCAACATGGTGTAAGAACTCTTATCTATCTGACAAGTCAATTCTGACAAATCAAGCTCATCATTTAGCATGTCCTAAATAAGGCATCATACTAATGACAAATCCTATCAAAGCTCCATAAACTATTGCAATCAAAGATGAAATGATCCATGTTCTGTAGCCAGCATACAAATTAAACCCAAAGCACAAATCAAAGCTGATTTTCTCATCAAATCCTCCAAAGACAAAAAGCATAAGAGTAATAGAGGAATGTTGATTTCACTAATATAATAAGATAATACATGACTGATAAAAAAAGAGAGAAGAAGAAAAGTACATCATGGGAGCCTAGACTGTAGCTCCTAAAGTTATGTTAAATAAACTGCTAAAGATTGCTGCTCACTCTCAGCCAGGTGTGAAGCATCGAACTCGATCAAAGTAGCCTCAAAGATCTACTATAACCCGGATATGGTAACATGTGCTCGTGCTCTATACAAGCTCTCCTATCCGCCGCCTCGCTGATCGCAACCAATCTATCTAACTTAGAAGAAGCATCTATCAACTCGACAACCATGTCATAGAGCCTCGACTCCTCAAACTTATCATGCTAGGTCAACTCTCCTATGAAGCGACCTGCCCTAAAGCTCTATAAAGTAGAGGACAATACTGATCTCATCCGGTGGATCAAGAACTCTACGCTCTATAGAGTCTTCGACACCGAGAACCGCTCCTCCAAGCCAGTATGAGCTAAAAGATCCAGAATGGTGTTCGCATATGATGTGAAGCTGTCTAGTGACTCTGGTAAATCCAAAGTAAGTCGAGAAACCACATCCCTCAAAACAAGCGCAATCCGCATGCCCTTATCAATGGATTTGGCCAGGATATCGATGGTAGATCTCAGACTCATAACCTACATTAGACACTGGAAAGAACAAATAAAAATAATCATAAAGCAAAGCAAGAAATGTAAAGAAGTACAAAAAATAAAGAGAGGAAGAAAGTACCGAGCATGATGAATTGACCAACTGTGTATCGTAAGAATGTAATCTAGGGACCCTCACTATCTCGATAAGCCGTGGCTATGTGTTGGCTCAGAAGCCCCACTAGGCAGATCTCTCACCGAAGTCTCCCGTGATAATGGGAGTCATGCTTAGTAAAGAAAAGTGGCTCCACATAAGAAGTATAAAAATTTGAGCCGGCAGTATCAAAGATAGGCACACTCGATGGCTCAATCCCAAGGTCCTCAGTGGCATATCCAATACTAGTTGACACATATGGTACCTCGTCAAGAGTTAAGTCATCGTGGAAGTGGACTCATAGCACAATCAGTTGAAGCTCGAACAGGTTCTGTAGGTTGACTACACCTACGTCTACGAGCCGGTGAAGAAACCTCAGTGTAGCTAGGAGCAGAATCCCTAGCTCTAACTCTATCATGATAAGTGGTATCCTTAGCCCTAACCTACTCACCAACTAGTGCATCTATCAAGAATCAAATTAGAGTATCAGATACACTGAATATATTTTGATAAAAAGGGGGAGAGATGAGAGGTATTGAAAGAGAGAAGATAGAGTATACCTCGCATTGTTATCTCCGCCAATAATCGATGGGTCCTCTGATCTCGAGGAACTCCCAAAGACCTAATCCTGTGTTCATATCTATTGGAACCACACTCTAGAAAAGGACCAAAAGATAGCCTTACCCAGGTGAGGTAGATATAACTAACCCCCTGTGTGACCCTACGGAGGAACTATCCGAAAGTGAGCACCAGTACCAAGCCTCAGTAAATGTAGCCAAACAACTGAAGCAGCAAAGTAACGTATCTCAAGGGGAATCATCTTGATCCTCCTAAAATCCACTACACTAGGGATGAATGGCCTACCATCACGAGCAGTCGGCTGGAAGAAACCAAACTGTCGCACTTTGGTTGATACTCATAACAACAACCGCCCAAATCGATAACATAACCATCCTATATGTATACTGAAAAGGTACTCAGCTACTCTCAATGTCCGATGGCTATGAAGCAAGGAATATCTGCCATTCTCATCAAGAATGTTCAATAAGATCAACCCCTATCAAGTTGGATGATAAGCCGAATATACCCGACTGGTGAACCAATAAAAATCGATCTCTGACCAAATGAGGAGCAAAGAAGAGCATACGAATCCTCTCCATCTCCAAAGTAGAGGATGCTGGGTATAACTACAAGAGGATATCCTTACTCTAAACAGAATGATGGATACTCAAAATAAGCAAAGGCACCATGTATGTGGAGGTGAACCCAAGCATATAAGTACTGCCAAGGTAGAGTCCCATCTCGTAGCTCTAGAGAATCTGCCCCAAAAATCACTCCCAATATCTATAAATCCTCACTTGATGGGCCGAGAAACTCTCACCTCGAGAGATCTGCTAGCTACTAATAAAGCACCTAAACCGATCCTCGTAAAGAGTACAAAATGCAAAGCCATGCCACTATAAATCTACTAAGAACAAATCACCAATCCGTATAGTTGGAGAAGTCCTCCCACTACTAAAGTAGGTCTTAGTCTCCTCAAATAAGTAACTAGTTACACATCCAATCGAAAAGGGTCATGTAGTGTTGCCTCATAGAGCATAATCGTAAGAAGCTAAATCCATGTACTCACGTTGTGGATTGTCAGACATCGATGCCAAAAGCTTGGTGATAATGGTTCAAGATCAATATAAATAGAAGGCATATCTTTACCCTATCATCACAATCATCCGAATGCTACAAATAACTCGTGTGGAACACATTCCTCATAGCGAACCAAATAGGAAGACCCGCACGATAAGTATAAAAAGGGTGTCCAACTCCTCGAGTCAATCCAATAAGTGTTACTACTAGTATCCCAGAACTCCGCTACTCCACAAGCCCAAGAAGAAGGCATAACCCCAAAGACACATATATTGCCTCATAAACGTCGGCTGTCTGTAAAATATCTTTGTGAGCCTATAAAATATACCTAGCCCATGTGACGTATCCATGTGGAAGAGTAGGAATCCTGCCAATAGAGGAATCTTGAAGTAGGTCTAATGAGCCTGGTTGTGGTTGACGGTGGCTCAGAAGTTTAGACTGTCTCGTCTGCTCAATGCTATCGAAGCGGTAAGAGATAATATCCAAAACTAACTACTCTTATCCAAAGGATTGTAGTCCCCGCACTTCAACTTAATGGTAACCACCCAATCTGCAAGATCCTCAAAGGCAAAAGAATCAAGTAAAGTAAGTAGAAAGGCGGTGAAGAAATCGTAAAATCACATCCTCGAACATATCGCAGTCCCAATCCTATCCCTGATATCAACATCTCCATGAGGATCATGTCTGTCAATCACCAACCAAATAGCCTCCTCGCTAGGCTCAGCAGATGACAGATCATCAGGTCTCCTCCAGCGGAACATTCTCCTATCAAATGATTAGAGAAATGATACATAAGAATCCAAGTAACAGCATAACAAAGCGTAAAAAGGGGAGTTATACTAAGAAGCGGTAAAAAAAGAGGAACAAAAATAAGAGAAAGCGAAGAAAGACAAAAAATATTCAACTAATTTTCAACAAACAGGACTCACTCCATGCACAAACCACATTTGTTGGGGGCATATGTTGACCTCCACATGTGTGTCATAAGTCGATTCAAGCCCATAAGTCAAATTCGGACTTGAAGTGACGCAAATTAGGCTCAAATGCACTAGACACCAAAATGGTCGAAATGACCTCCGATCGATGAACAGACTAAACCATCGCATTCAGAATGTCAAAATTGGTCAAGATATAAATATTGCATAATCTAAAGAGCAACCAATTGAGTGAGCGAGCTATCAATATGTCGATGTGCATATCAGAGTTGGGAAGCTTCGACGATGTCTGAATTACCTCCGTTCATGAAATTGATCACACCATTAGCTTTGAAATATCAAAAACTATCAAATGAGACTATCCACACTTAATTCTAGCTAGTCTGTATAAATGTCAAATGATTTGAAGTGACAACACACAAATCGAGGCTAAAATACACAGGATGTCGCCAAAATTAACTCAAATGACCTCGGATCGATGAACGGACTTCGCCATCACATTTAAAATGTTAGAATTTGTCAGAATATAAATATTGTACAACTTGATGATCAACCATCGATCAGTGCCAACACGTCGCACTCATAGGCGAGGCGTAAACCAAACGACCTCCGTTCATGAAATTAATTGCATCATTAGCTTTGAAATATTGAAATCTATCAAGTAAGACTATTCACACTCAATTTAGATAAGTCTGTATGAAAGTCAGTGGTTGAAAGCAACACATATTTTGGTGAAATTGATTCAATTTGATGTCATAAACCAAACTTGATCTAACTATTGAAGCGACCGTAAATATATATATATATAATATATATATATATATATATATATATATATATATATATATATATATATATATATATATATATATATATATATTGATTAAAGTGTAAAATTCACATTAAAGTCGATCAATCTAAAATCAATTTAAAAAGAAAACCTAAAACCCAAATCCCAAATCCAACTCTAATAAACCCGTTGGATCCCCTTTCGCTACCCACCTGATTCTTCTTCCTTCATGTATTCTTCTTCCTCCTCCATGGTTTCCTCCCTTTAGCCAGATGGAGGTCTCCACGAACGGCAGCCGCCTCCTCCACTCACATTCAAATGCATGTTCAAACTGTTCCTCCTCCCTCTCTTCAACAGACGCAAGAGGATTTTCCTTTTTTTTTTTCTCTTCTCCAAAATCATGAACCTCTCCCATTTTCATCTCCTCCTCCAAACCAAAGGCAAGTTCTTTCTTCTTCCTTTCCTTTTCCATTTATTTTCCTATTTCCTTCCTCTCCAAAACCAAAGAAGGCCTTTTCTCCCACTTCCTCTCTTCCTCATCTACTGAGTAAACACAAATTCATATCCTCCTTCAAGCTCTAAAAATTTCATCTCCTTTCCTCTCAAAACCAATCCAAAATTCCTTGAATTTCCCTCATTTCTTCCCTCTTCTTTTCTTGATTTTCCCTCATTTTCAACCCAATGCCCTCATTTCCCTAATCCAAATTTCCACATTTGTCAAGAGAAGAACACCATCATTAGTGAGTTCTTCTTTCAGATCGCATTTTCCATCACCCTTTCCAATTCCATTTTGTTACAACTGAGAGAAACATCATTAGGTTCTTCTCTCATTTCGACATCTCCTTTCTACCTCCTTTCCAACCTTTCCTTCACCCCAATCGAGAGGAATACCATCATTAGGTGGTTCTTCTGGTTTTTTCATCGCCCATTCCTTCTCCTTGTCGATCATTACAACACACACAAAAATGAGCTAGAATATGTGTGATGTGAATGTATATATGCTTATGTTTCTTCAGTATAGTCGTGCTCATTAAATGAGATGAAAAATTACATATGTCGCAAGACAGCCACGCTTATTAAGACGTATTGAGTAAGCCAACATCTGTTAGATGTCGCTCCTCCTAGCGAAATGCTACCGAAATTTCACCAAAATCTTTTGACTTAAAAAAATGGAAAATAAAAGAACCGGCTTAAGAATGTTAAGCAAGGAAACCTAAAGCTGGAATTCAAATTAAAAACTTCAAACAAAAAAAGGGGGAGGGAAAAGAACATACAATGAATACAAAAGTAAAACAAACAAAAAAATAGAAGTGAAAAGCACTTACAAAATTTATCTAAACGGAGTTGAAAGCCCACTAAAATTTTAATCCTTCTCTTCAAACACTCTAACTCTTCAAACAAATGGAATGGAATGTAAGACCCCTCTTGGCCTTATTTATAGAAATTAGGGGTAGTGAAGGACCCACTTAAAAAAAGGGAGGGGGGGATTAAATGTAGGGAGAGTTTGAATAAGTCTCCTGTGCATCATAGAATATAACTTCAATGCAAGCACTTAAAATTTTGGTATTTAAAGTTTTGGTGTACTTAATTGAAAACAAACATTTTTAATTTTATAAACAAATATATATATATATATATATATATATATATATATATATATATATATATAAATCCATAGTCTTATTTGTGAAAATAAGAAACAAGTCAAATGAGGAACCTTCAAAAAGAAGAGGATTCAACTTGAATATTTACAGTAACTTGAGGGATTGATTTTCATATAAAACAACAAATTAAACCTTTTGAATTTATGGCTCCAAGACATGTGTAAATACTTAAATAAAGTGAACTCTTTATATTCACTTTCAAGTAAACATAATATTCAAGTATTTTATGTGAGCTCGCATATAAAAAAACATAATATTTTCAAACTTAAATGTTAAAAGATATATGCAAACATACCACATCACCACTCATTTGCATCATAAGCAACGTAAGGCAATTAAGGCATTTTCAAATACACTTGCATGGTTGAGGATGTTGCGCGGGTTGCTTCCCGGTTTAGTCTTAGGACTGAGCCCGGGTTAACAAAACCTAAAATTCTATTATAAGAATTTTAACTTAGTAAAATATCTACGAAGCTAATTCTATCGTGTGACAATTGATATAATCCTCCATTAAGAGCTAAACAGAGTTGACAGGATCTAAAGTTCTTAAATATATTTGAGTCAATTAACTAACTATCCTGATGATGGCTGTGTTGAATGGTGATTTCAACCGAGGAGATACTTCCATCAAAATGGGATTCTAATTTCAAATCAAATAACTGAGTGTCAATTAAAAAATTATTTAAATAAACTCTATCATTAAAGTTTAAGCAAAACTCAATTTATCCACCTTCCACAAGTCGAGTGTGACAAATTAAGAAAACTCTCACAAGGAGCCAATGTCAAAGCAAGTGTTCTACTATGTTCACCAACCCTCAATCAATCTTGCCGGACGTGTATCCTCTAATTGTGACTTGGCAAGAGTGGCAAAATAAGCGATTCGTAGTCTAATTGGGTGGTTTGGCCGGTAGGGCTCCATTATATTATGATCACGGATAGCTTGTATGCTCATGGTTCCACTTTGATTATGAATTATAGGGTATACTTGATAGGGCAAAGAAGTTCTATGTCAGCTAAGGTAAACTTAAGCTTGTATCTTTAAACAAACACCACCCTAGCTAGGATTGTCTCTTTAAATTTTGGTATTTAAAGTTTTGGCTGTAATACTTAATTGAAAACAAACATTTGCGTGGAGTTCTATCGAGCTATTTAAGGATGTTTCATAAATATATATATATATATATATATATATATATATATATATATATATATATATATATATATATATATATATATATATATATATATATATATATATATATAAATCCATAGTCTTATTTGTGAAAATAAGAAACAAGTTAAATAAGGAACCTTCAAAAAGAAGAGGATGGCAGATCCCATTACTTGAGAGGGTGGTTCTGGGAAGAACTGAAATCAATCGCTTATGGAATAGTGTCTTTATAGTTAAGATGATTTTTTTTTTTTCATATTTTATTTTTGATCTATGTCAGCACTTGTATCTTAGAAAACTTGGGGTACTACTTGGTTGATGAAATAGAAAAGGAGAAATATTGAATCTAAATTTGTTCTCTGTGTCGAAAACTGCAATAATAATTATAAAAATAAAAAGAAAAAATTCTTCAAGAAAACTAATAAACAAAATTTCAATAATAAAAAAGAACCTTCCGAAGAAAACCATTTATTAAAAAACCAAACATTTGTAAATGTTGGTTATGTAAAGAAGAAGGACATTTACTGAAGTAACTCTAAGGGATTGGATTTTCATGTAAAACAACAAATTAAATTGTCTTTTGAATCTATAGCCCAAGACATGTAAATACTTAAATAAAGTGAACTCTTTATATTCACTTTCAAGTAAACATAATATTCAAGTATTTCAATTTATGTGAGCTCGCATATATAAAAGCATAATATTTTCAATAACTTAAGTGTTGAAAGATATATGCAAACATACCAATCAGGATTAGACACATGTAAGCGTAAGACGTTAATTAGGCATTCTCAAATACACCATGGGCCCTAATGTTTTTGAAGTGTCAGATCTTTGTGTTCCTGGTTTAGTCTGGTAGTTACCTAAAATCTATTATAAGAATTTTGACTTAGAAATATTTGAAGCTAATTACGGCAGAGATCTAATCCTAAGAGCTAAATAGAGTTGTGGGATCTAAAGTTCTCAAATATATTTGAGTCAATTAATTAACTATCCCGATGATGGCTATGTTGAATGGTGATTTCAACCGGAGGGGATACTTCCATCAAAATGTGATTCTAATTTTAAATCAAATTAACTCAAATTGAGTGTCAATCTAAAAAATTATTTAAATGAAATTCTATTATTAAAAGCTTAAAGCAAAACTCAATTTATCCACCTTCCACAATTGTTTGTCGAGGGTGACAAACTAAGAAAACTCTAGCTCACAAAGGAGCCAATGTCAAATCAAGTGTTCTACTATGTTCATCAATCTCTTGTAAGAGCATTGGCTCATATCCTCCCGATGGACTTGGCGGTAGGCTGTGGATGAAAGCGTTGACAGTCCCGTCATGGTTCTCTATAAAACCCTGTTGTGAATTATAATTTATCTTGATAGGGCAAAAAACTCTCTGTCAGCTAAGGTAAACTTAAGCTTGTCTCTTTAAACAAACACCACCTCAGGTTTATAAGGATTTCTTGGATGGCGTAACACATGTGTTGCTAATAAGATCATTCTGCCAAGTTGGGTCGACTACTTCAAAAAATTATTACATGTGATACAATTTTTAATTTAGATTTTAATAACATAAAGTCAACAATGAGAAAGATGAGATTATTGTGAATAGAGAAAGATTGAAAGGCATTATAAAATAATCAAAAAGTGTTGTTTTCCGCTACAATAATGACTTATTGTGGAATAGTAATTAATAATTATTTTATTTTTAGTTAGTTAGTTATAGAAAATAGAATTCTGCATAAAATAAAAATCTAAATGCATAAGAAATCTATGTGCATCAGAAATTTCCATGCAGAAGCGATGATCTATTCCAAACATTTTAGCATAGATTTGGAAATCTGTTTCGTTGGATTTTTTGTTTGTGAGAAAATTTGATTTGATTTGATTTTATTTTCTCTGTGAATTATTGATTTTCATTCCATCATTCTCTCTCCCTTCTATTTACGTCTTAACATAAGTTTTGAGTGAGCATTAAAGGTTGGAGAAATCTTACTTGAATATTTACTAATAGGTACGATCTTTAGTCCTCATTTCTTTCTTTTTTTTATTATTATACTTTATTATATATTTTTTGTGTAATATGTCCAATATGATATTATGCTTCACTCAATTAAATTTTGTTTACATGATTTAAGTTATTTTAGTTATTTAAATACTTGTCCAATTTAAGTCTTAGTGTATTTTTTGCATCTTGCATTTCCATCTCTCCAGGCAAGTGTAATAGCAGAATATTATTCCTTCTTGCCAAAAAATGAAAATCATCATGGCCATGAGTGTTATCCTATCTCAAAGAGGCCGTAAGATCTTTCTAGATAAAAATATATTTTTTCCATATCACAGAGATAAATTTTATAATATTTAATTTATCATAATATATTGAGAGAGCTTTTAATTGGCTTTGAAATCTGCAATAAATTATATTAATAATGTATATATATATTAATAATATATAATATTATATAATATAATTATTATATTTTATATATATATATATGTATATATACATATAATATATATAATATATATATATATATAATATGTATAATATACTTATGAATAATGTATATATATGTATGCATGTATGTATTATATTATATTATGTATAACAATATTATGTATAACATATTATTGTATATGCTTATTAATATACAATATAATAATATATATATTATTATGTATATGTAAATGTTAATGTTTTTTATAAAAAATCTTATATAATTAAACAATAATAATATATTAATTTTTATGTTCTATTTAATATATATATATTATATAATATTATGTAATATATATATATATAATATAATTATAAATAACATCTTTATATGTGTATAGATTGTCTATATATATATATGTATGTATATATATATATATTACAAGTCCACCAACTTTTTATTGTTCAAAAATAAATTCGCTTACTCATTAATTTTGAAATTTATAAATTATGTATATACATAAATTTAAAATATATTTTCAAAATTTAACAACAAATAAAAAAACAAAGTTTAATTTAATTATGATATATAGAATAATTGACAATAATATATAAACATAAACTTTTTTCTTTAATATAATTGCATCTGATTTAAAATTTTACATTTTTGATTATAATCTCATTATACTAGCTATTCTTAGTTTAATTACTGTGTAATATTAACAACTATTAAATTTTATATATATATATATATATATATATATATATATATATATATATATATATATAATATATATATATATATATATATATATATATATATATACACAAAATAGATATAGTTAAATTTGACAGTATTAACTTCGATTTTATTATAATAAAGCTCTAAAATTTTAATTTAATTATTGAAATAAATTTTGACCAATAAAAGATCATTTAATTTGCCATTTTACTTAAATTTATTCATAGTTTATTTTCTTAACACTTGGTAAACTAACCCACTCAATTTATTTAATTCATAATGACAATAGCTTTAATTTTAATAATAGTAATCAAACTTTAGTCTCAAATGTATGTACATAATTGCTTGACAAAATTATAAATATATACATACAAGAATTACAAGAATTGGATATATTGGACATATATACATGTATATATTACTTGAGGCAAATTGTTTGTATATATATATATATATATATATATATATATATATATATATATATATATATATATATATATATATATATACATTCTGGTCATGTCATTGTGCATTCATCTCGCAATTCATATTGCCATTGGCATGCATAATCAACTTTGCGTTTTACATTTATGTGCCTTCCTTATATAAAATAAATATATTTTCTAAGTCTATTTGACTTGTCAAACATATTAGAGTAGCTCATTTAATAAATGAACATCATTCATATAATATCGACGGCTATCTATGTACAATTAATCTACTTTATAGAATGTCTATTCGTAGCCTTCCATCGTCATCATATATGATCAAATTAATTATGAGAGCCTTCTCTTGATAAATTTTTATGCTATGAAGGCCTAATCATAATCCATTTTATGAACAAACATTGTCTAGGTGGTTTCGATGGTGATTGAAGCTATTTGAGTTTATTTTGCACATGAGGCATTCTTTTTTTTTTAATGACCATCTTTAATTAAGTCAATTATTTCGATCATGCAAGGGCTCCCTTTAACTAATATTATTATCTTTAGCATCTTAATGTAACTTACCTTGCGTATAGATGATATTTGAATGACTTCAATTGTGAGTGAAATTATTTCTGTATTTGGTCGAACTAGCATTGTGATCATCGCCTATTTAATTCTCTGACTTAGTCTTTGTTCTTGTTGTCATAAATATACACTAATTTATATATATATATATATATATATATATATATATATATATATATATATATATATATATATATATATATATATATATATATATATATATATAGACATAGCATTACTAATGGTGGTTATGATAATTTGAGGCTTACATTTCATGAAAGAAAGAAAACTTACGCTATCACAAAAAGACCATTAATGAGACTTATCGTTGAGTAAAATTTCAAACTAAAGCTAATACGATGAATGCAAATACACTTATAAATTGAAATCTCATATAAGGCAACAAAGGGTTGGACGTTGGTCTTATAATTTTATATGAAAATGACTATCGACTAAGTCCACCTAAGCATTTCAAAAGTTATGACATAATTGCATCAATACAAATGTAAGATAGGTTAAGTTGTTTTGAATTTTAGAATAAGATTTTATAATTTCTCTACCAAAAGTTTGTTTGGGACAGTTATAGCAATATGAAGATGCAAGAAGAAAGCTATTGCAATAGGAGCTATCTAAAAAGTTATATTGGTATTACAAATTTTTTTATTTTAAAAAAATCCGATCATTATTTTTTGAGAGCCACCGCACTGTGTATGAAAATGCAGCTTCTAACCAGAACTTTTTCAAAATGCAATTACTCAAATGATAGCTACAGTGTGTTTTGGCATTACATCTCACGCACCTCCACCTCAAATAAAACCTAAAACTAAACAACCCGATCATATGAAATTAATGCAAACTCACTAATACAAGATTCGTCAATTATCTATCTTTTAGTGTGCAACAATTTTTTCTAGTACATGATTGCATATGCATTTAATAGTTTTATTGCATGAAGGAGAGTATTAAACAAGCAAAAAAAGAGATTACTTAAAGCTGAGTTCCCTCAAAATTAAGAATTTAATGGTTTAATAAATGAATTTTAATAAAAGATACATTCAATATGGAAATTGCAAGCTTATTTGAATTATTCATACTGGAGTGTAAACTTTCTCCATCCCATCAACGATATGATTGTGGGCTCCGAAAATTAATCCATGAAAAGAGTAGTTTAAAATGTGTATAATTTTGAAGATGGAATAGTAGATAAGACACCAAGATTTAGTCATTTGGTGAGGACTTTAGATCTGTTTCCATATGAAGCCCCTTAGTTAATTACCTCCAGTGAGAGAGAACTTTCGATTAGGCTAGTCATTGGATCGCAATGCTGCGTATAGATGTGTTGTGGAGTTATTTAAGATATGAAATTCATCATTTTAGCTTAAACCGATGGTGGAATGATGATGCCCGATCTAGATCCCATGGTTAGTCATCCCATGTCCTAGTTAGTGGAGGTAATCGACCAAACCAAAGAATCCTCATCGACACATGGGTTACGTCTTTAGAAATCCTTAGGCCAGGTTGTTATGCAGAGAATCTTAAGTTCACCAAGGCAGGGTCGTTTGCCTATCAAGTATACCATATGATTCAAAGGGCGAGCAAATGGGAGCATACGACGTGTGCATCGATATAATATAATGGACCGGCGGCCAAACCACCTCGAGGACTCGGTGAGCTTCATCAAGCCATGGCGCACAGGACATAGCATCATTCTTGACAAGAGATTGATTGAGAGTGAACATGTAACACTTGATTTGACATTGCTCCTTTGTGAGCTAGAGTTTTCTTAGTTTGTCACAAAGAGTTGCGAAAGGCTGTTGTACTTCGTTCAGTTACGTATTGTAATGATAGAATTTCATTTAAATTATTTTTTATATTATTTTTTTTTATTTGAGTCAATTTGATTTGAGCAATTGATTAATTGGAATATGCTTAAGAGCTTTAGATCCTGTCAACTCTGTTTAGCTGCTAACAGAGGATTAGATCTACTGTCACCTGAGAGAATCAATTTTTAGACATTTTACTTATTTTAAACTCTTATTATAGGTTTTAGGTTTTTTGTTAACTAATCCTAGCAGAAACAACCCCACAACATCCTCGGACACTTGAATTTAGGCATTCGGTGGTGTCGGGCTACGGTGATTAGTAATTTTAAGTAAATTTATGTAGTTTTAGGTTTTGTTAACAGACCCTCCAAGACTAAACCGAAGCAACCGACATCCTCAAAGACTTGAATTTAGGCATTTAGCATAGTGTCGGGGCCCATGCGGGTGATTAGCTTTGCTAATTTCACCTAATTAGTGATTTCGTTGATTTTAAAGATCATAATTAGAATGAAATTCCTTAATTCTTGATTGAAGGAAGCCTCCATGATTTTTATAAATTTTGATTTAGTATCGTCTTCTGTCTTCTTGTACAAAGGGTTGCAGATCCGGTGGCGAAGAATGCATTTTGATTTAAATTATAGTTTAACACACTTGTGGCACTTAGTTTACTTGTTGAGTTTTTGTAATTTTCTAAACTTGATTATACTCAATTTACATCAATTTTGATAAATTATGACGATTTTAGTGTTTTGTTATTTTAGCTCCACTTATGCTTATTAGCTAGCATAGTAATCACCTTCACATTTATATAAAAGTTATTAAACCCACTTTGGATTTATCCTTAGATTTTTGAGTTCATTGCAAATTTATTGCTTTAGCACCCCCCCCCCCAACCGAATTCCACTAAATCTTTTAATTTTGAGGAATTTACAAGAAAAGAGAACTCACTTTACCGCTTCAATTTAAGCCATAATGATTTACAATTAAAGCTTGTGAGTTTAATATTAGCCTCCCCCAAATTTCACGTAGATTTTAAATAAATATTCTATTCTTCCCAAAATTTGCTTTAAAGGCTCCCCTTTTTTTATTTGATGCTATAAAATTTGTGGGTTTTCCTTCTTAGCGCTCCTAAATTAGCCCATTTCATTCTCTCATTTTTCTAAGTCAAAAGATTTGACAAAATTTCACCTCCCTGATCATCTCCGTAGGGACTACATCGTGTTTTGGTTCGATAGCTAAGCGTGAATGAGTGTCTGAACACTACAAATGGGTTTTTTCATCTCGTCTGGCCGAGCTGAGGCCTTCAAACTGCAAGAAGACAAATGCAATATTAGTCATTATTAGTTGATATTAGAGTTTTACTTTTAAAAAAAATAAGTATATAAAATTCATATTATGATGATTGGACTATAATAATTATTGATAATGATCGATCTTTTTCATACTATCAAGTTTAGTTTTAGCTTCTTTCTTCTTTCGAAGATGGTCATCTATTTATAGAATTTTAGTTGTAATATAATGTAGGTATTTCAACCCTAACAAAGTATGCACTATAGTGTGAGAGACATAATGTAGGCACTTCAACTCAGGGGCAGAATCTTCAATTTTATATGAGAAGAAAATTTATATATTATGATAAAAATAAATGGGCAAAAATTTTTTTTAAAGATGAGATAAATGACTAATTTGATATCTTATATATAAAGAGCAATTGTCTCTCCTCAATTATATGTCTCCTCCTTCAACCCTAAATATAAATCATTAAATATCATGTCTAGAATGTAGATAATGAGTACGTACTTATACTTGAATTTGACACTTGCTGGGTGCGATTTTATTTGTCTTATATAACTTAACTCTAAATATTTAATATAAACTTTTAAATTAGTGAACATAATAAAGCAATTTATCTGAAGAACTTATAAATGTTTAGTAAACAGTTATTTTCTATTAAACTTATAAGCAGTGCGGTGCGAAAATATATTATCGTGTCATTTGACAATTGAGTTTTGGCTGTGTTTTGAATAATCTATTGTGAGAAAGTTACATTTTTTAACTTGACCTAAACACTTATAATGATAGCCAAAAAAATCATAATTTAACTTTTGAAAAATAAAAAAATTTGTATCTATCGCATCTTCTTTATACAACTTTTTTTATTTTTTATTTTTCTTTTGCAAAGTAGAGCTCTAGGGTGTAAACGAAATGAGCGAGTGAACAAAACCTTGTGTTCTTCGTTGAAATTTGTTTTGTCTGTTTGACTCATTTATATATCGAATAAATGCCCGTCGCGAACAACGAGCTTTTTGACTATATGAGGAGGATTCTGAACCCAGCCAATCTTCACATAACAAAAATTTTAACCACTGTTTACGCTACATTTATGATATGTAAATGTCAGAATAATATATAATAATAATAATAATAATAATAATAATAATAATAAATAATAGTAATAAATAAAAATAATAGTAATAAAATAATAATAATAATAAAAATAATAGTAATAAAATAATAATAATAAATAATAATAATAAATAATAATAATAATAATAATAATAATAATAATTGTAATAAATAATAATAATAATAATATAATATAATATAATTTTTTTTATTTTGAGCTAAATCGAAATAACACGACAACAAACGAAATGTCATTCGCTTATATATCGAGCTTGTACCAAGTTAACGAACGGTTAACACCTAACACCAAAAAAATAAAATTATTAAATTTAAACTGATTGGAAATTTTCTAGTAATATATTTTAAAATAAATAAATTATTTATTTTATTTTATTGAACTCTTTATTTATCTTAATATTATAATATGAAATAGCTACCAATTGTGCTTTTTTTCTAAGTTTAATTGGTTTCATCCAACATCAAACAATAATTTAATGCATTTAATTCGCTTTGTTCTACGTATTCAGGAAATTAAACAAAAAAAAAAGACTTCCTGATAAAAAAATTTTAAAAAAATTATCAAAAAACTAAAAATAACAACAAAATAAAAGGAGATAGATTTTATTTTAATTTTTTAACATCTTGTTCTTGATATTTTAGTGGACACATCACATAACCTCCTCTTATAATGGAAAAGTTGACTTTTTTGGACCAATCATATCATTGGAAACACATAAAAGCTGCTTGTTTATTATTATTTTTTTCTTCCTGTAAAACAGGTTTTTGATGCACAGAGATGTCTTCCATTTTGTACTCAGAGATGATCTCCTCGCGACTGATGGCGTTTGCTCCCTATATTTCTCCACGCACCAACGCGACTCCGGTCTCCAAAGGCGCCATTTTGCCGGCGGATTTTCTTGCCGAAACTGCTTGGGGACGATGATGGTTTCCCATCACCAGAAGAAGAAAAAGGTGGAGTTGGCGAGATTTGATTCTTTTCGCATCAGCGGAGTCGGAGAAGACGAAGACGACCAAACTTTTGCAAATCAGAGGACGGAAGAACTGGAATCCTCTTTGAATGGAATGGTTGGTTGGTCCCTTCTATTCTGCAAATTCTGTGCGAATATGATGAGATTTTGTTGTCTTCTTTTTTAGTTTTTCCTTCAAAATAAGAGTTTGCTCGATATAATATTTTTATTCATATATACAAGAACTTGGATCCAAATAGGTGGGATTGCCAGATATTTATTATGTTTGAGATTCCAGAAATTTTTTTTTCTATTTAAATATAAGGAGTTTTACACAGCTGTAAAGTAATATCTGTTTATAGCAAAAGCTATCAATCAACTTTGAATTTAATCACATTAATATCGTATAGGCAGTTAACGTGGCTTCATTTAGGCATAAATTTCTTTGATTATAACATTATTCAATAAAACACTACAGCGCAAATTCAGCTCTATCACCAAGGCTTTATTTTCGGATCGAAGGGAATCTAAAATTTTAAACACAAATTTAAATTCACATAATTTCACGAAATGATGACTTGTTGAAAAGAGTGCTCTTTTCCTTGTGTTTGTTTTCATAGAGCAAATGGCTTGTGGGTGGCCTCTTCGCCGTCGCCATTATTTGGAAGCGTGATGCAGTAACAGTTTGGTCTGCCATGGGAACTTTTCTGAATTCAATTCTCTCAACTACGCTGAAGAAAATCTTCAACCAGGAGAGACCATCATCAGTTTTGAACAGATCCTGGAATGCCCTCTTCACACGCCCAACACATCTTCTATGCCGTTGTCTTTCTCATTCATTCAGGTTTTTTTCTCTGTTGAAGCAATTTAAAAGCGCAGTATGTTAAATCACACGATATGTATGACGATTTTATTGATGGGTACCTTTATATTTTCGATGCAGTAATGGAATTCATGGGAGTAAATCTGAGTTCTGTTGTCGTCGGAGCTATCATCTTCATTTGCGGCGCTTATCTGGTAAGTCATGCATTCATCCTTATCATAATCATTAGACTTATCCCAATCATTTGAGATCAATTAGGCGCGCTGAAGATAATATTCCTTCTTTTTTAAAATGAGCCAAAATAAACTCTAGTCATATAACTATAACTAGTGATCTGAAATGCATCTAACTATGTCTTCCCCCTCTGATTGCAGTCATGGCTGAGAGTGTCCCATCAGTTTCATACCATAAGCCAAGTACTTGTTGGTGCTGCTTTGGGCTCTTCATTCAGCTTAACTTGGCTTTGGATATGGCGTTTATTCGTGCTTCGAGCATTCCATTCATCGATTGCAGTTCGAGCGATTATGTTCGTTGGTGCTGCAACTTACTATGTTGTCTTACTGTTCTATGTCATTAAGCATCAGCTTCAGGATTAGAACTGACACTTATTTGCTAATGCAGAAGCATCTGTATCACCCTTAAATTTATTCTCAAATTATTCAAACTTTATGACTAAAGATGGAGAAATAAAATGAATCATATATTGTTCTACTAAAGTTATCAAGAGAAGCATTAACAGACAGATAAACATTGAAATATTGAAAACATGCTAGGAGTTTGTAGAATAATCAAAAGTGTTGTTTCTCACTACAATAATGAATTATTGTAGAATAGTAGTTAACAATTACTATATATTTTGTTAGCCAGTCATAGAAAATATAAATTACTCTATAAAATACTTCACACCTGCATAAGATATTAAAGTGTGTCAGAAATTTCCATGCACAAGCCATGATCTATTCCAAACAATTGGCATATATATGAAAATCAATTTCGTTGGATTTTTTTTCTAAATGAAAGGGGTTTAATCAATAAGTTTTGTAGGATTAGTCAATAAGTATGTTTAAACAAACTGTTAATCATATTCAGATTTCAATAAAAGTTATGATATTCGGTGGGGGAGAAAAACCGAAGAAAGAAAGAATGAACATTTAAAAAAAATAATCTTGAACCACTTCATAAAGAAGGTATATCACCTGTTAGCAATATTAATCCCAAAAAATGAGAAAAATGATCATAATAACTCTTAAAATACTAGAAATTATATCAGTCTCATGGATAAAACAATTTGGCGACAATATTTTGTAGCATAATCAGTTTCAAAATTATATTAAAACCATAAAAATTATACATTACCAGAAGATGGTCATTTATTTGGCAAAGCTGTTAGGCCTTTGTGTATACATTGTGTAAATAGCAGGTAAATAATTTACTGAGCTGATCAAGCTCCATTATTGAGAAGACATCAATGGCTTCGTCTTCCCGGTCGGATTTTAGTTGTCGTTGGAAACTGGTGGGTTTGAAGAAGAAGATAGACCAATGGCGGCGGAGCCAACAGTCACGACAAGGCCGATAGAACCCCAGAACCATTTTTCCGCCTGTTCCTTCGATGATGACGGCGTTGCCTTGCCTTCTCTTTGCAATCAGACATGCTTCTTATCAGCGTAAAGAAGAATGCAAAATGGTCATCTATATTGGCCCCTTTAATTTGTTGTACATAGATATTATGTTTTAGAAAATGATGATATATTTCATATTAGATTTCGTCATTTAGTTGGATGTAATCACAAATCATTGTCAAATTTTTTTTTTTAACGTTTAATCTAGTGCATATGGTATAAGTCTTCTTTCAAGTTAGGTTAATTTTCACAAGTGAATTGCAGCTATTAAAGTCAATGGGCCTTGAAGAATTTTAATTATAAGAATTAAATTATAATTGTTCGTTAAATTTATATGATTTTAAATTCTTGTTGATTTCTTCATATTATGTCGCTCATCTCATTATAATTTAGGTTAAAATTTTCAGATTGATTATTTATAATAAAGAAAATAAATTGTCAAATTAATTAGTGTCTAATGATCTATGAATCACTAAATTCTATTACATGAAAGGATGCTATGCATCAAATTAATTTGATTAGAATACATTTACATGCATGTAGAAAAAAAATTGGATAATCAAAGCATATGGCAGTATACAAAATATAAAATTAACAATTTTTTAAGTTGATTTAATTTTAAAATACTATTTATGACAAGAAAACCAAAAATAAATAGCTTTTATCATGATTTTAAAAATAGAATTTGGGCAGATCAGTTCAATCGATTCAACTGCGAACCAGTCTTCTGTATAATTATGTTCTCAAGTCCAAAGCTATCTCTGCGCAAAACCGGTTAAAACCAAAGTTGAACTGGTGAATTGAATGGGTTTTCAAAAAAGGCCAATTTTAAAGTTAATTTGGCTTTTAATCAAATGGCTAAAATAAGATATTTAAAATAAAATGGATAAAATAATTGAAATAATATATCCTAAAATTATAATTTAAAAAATATACCAAAACATGTAAGAATGTGAGTTTTAAATTAGAATATTATATTTAATATCGAGAAAATAAATATTATTATATCAATTATATCATTTAAATTATATTATCAATTTTAATATTTATTATGAATTCAAAATATGAATCATTAAATTTTAACCTCTTATTCAATATTTAAAACATTAGCTCATTTCATCAAATAAAGCACAAGATGAAAACATTGGTAAGTCTAGATTGCTCAACAAATGTAGTTTCAGACATCTGTGTTCGTAGCTTCATAATAAGTTCATCCAAAAGCCTAGCAATCTAAGTTCTTCACATTTGAGGTTCCATCTCCATCTCACCTAGAGAAAATATTACTGTGGACTTAGAATCTTACAAATAATATTTAAATTATTAATAAAATATTGATTTTTTCTCTACCATGCAAAATGCTTATAATTAATATTCAAAAAAAAAATGTAGGATAATTTGAAATAAATTTAGGTATTTTCATTTTTTAAATTTAAAATTGTACTCAACTTATGTGGAGTTTTAAATTTTCCTTAGAGTTTAAATTCGCATAAAATATATTATTATATACATATTATATTTCTTCTTTATTTTTAATTTTAGATTTAGTGTTTTCGATTTTACTATTACAAAATCATTTAAGAGGATTTGGGTGATTTTTGTGCAATTTTTTTATGTGTACACTCTGTACATTCTAGTGTGTACAACCTTTTTTCCAATTTTAAACAACTGAGGGGCTTGCTATATCTTTCCTACATGCTATTATAAACTGGTTTGAGTTATTTCCTAAGAAATTTGGGTGATTTTGGTACATTTTTTTTCATGTGTACACTCTGTACACCCTAGAGTGTACACCCTTTTTTTTTCAATTTTAAACCACTATGAGCTTGATGTCTCTTTTGTACATGCTATTATAAGCTATTTGGAGTTCTTTCTAAGAGGATTTGGGGTCTGTTGGTGCAGTTTTTCACGTGTACACTCTGTACACTATTTTTTCAATTTTAAACTACTATGGGGATTACTATATCCTCTCTGCATGCTATTATAAGTTGGTTTGAGTTATTTCCTGGGGGATTTGGGTGATTTTAGTGTATTATTTTATGTATACACTTTGTACACCCTAGAGTGAACACATTTTTTTAAAAATTTTAAATCATTGTGGGCTTGCTATCTCTTTGCTATCGTAAGTTGTTTGAAGTTTTTTCTAAGAGGATTTAGGGTCTGTTGGTGTAGTTTTTCACGTGTACACTCTGTACACTCTAGAGTGTACACCCATTTTTTCAATTTTAAACCACTATGGGGTTTGCTATATCCTCTTTACATGCTATTATAAACTAGTTTAAGTTATTTCCTAGGGGATTTGAGTGATTTTGGTGCAGTTTTTCATATGTACACTATGGTGAAATTTTTTATATCTCATGCCTTCATTTATCCCTTTGGGAAAGAGGATAAATAAAAATAGAAAAATAACTACGCCTTTGTTGGGACACCACGTAGATCCACAATGTTCTTATTAGGGTGATCGGGTATGACATTAAGGAAATGTATACTATCTCGAAAGATAGAAGTCACCACCCTACAATAAACCTAACCACCTGAATAAGGACTCCTAAGGACTATGGGTCTTCGTATGTACCAGAGATTGTTCCCCTACTTTATATGGAAAAGTAAATCAGGGTTTATTTTAAATCAAGTTCGTTAAGTTCCTTATGGGGGCAAGCCCCCATAGTTAATTACATCATAAGAATGGGATTCTTTAAGAATACTCTCAGTTAAGGTAAATGATCATTGTCTCTAAAGATTTCGAAGGTAGGACTATTAATCATTTGGTTTATTTTTAAAAGATCAAGTAGGATCGATCAAGAGGAGGGAGTTCTTATCGAAGCCAAATGAAGATAAGTAGGGGATGCTTGGGACACTATGAAGCCTAGTAAGCATCCCAAACTATCTTATAATTGGGCTTTATATTTTTGAAATTTGAAGAGAATTATTTATTTTGAGTTAAATTTTTATTAGAAATATAGGGCTTACAATTCCATGACACAAGATCATGGAAATGCCTAAAATGTGAGGATTTATGCTCATAGCCTGCAAAGGGAAGTAGTAATCTCTGAACCTAAATCTAGGGAGCTTTGATGAGGGCCAAAGCATGGCCAAAATATAAGGTGAAAATGGATATTTGGTTTACCTCCACAAGAGAGGATAAATCACCTGGCTATTGGACTTACAACTGCTTGGGGGTGGCTGCCAACTAACTCCTCCTACGATTTTAAATACATGTAGGCAATTCATATACTTTTACAAGATAGCTAAGCTGTTATTTATTTGGAAAGAGACTAAGTCCTTAAACACACTCCATAAGAGACTAGATCATGTAGGGCATGATTAATGACTTAAATCTAATGCAAATTTTTGTTATATTTTATTTTTATTTTTGGACTATCAATTTGACACAAGCTTATAGGATTCATATGCCTAATGCATGAGAAATTAGATTATAGGCCAAAATCAGCAAGAAAGGAGGTGTGTTTCCACCATGGCTCTCAAAAGTCAAGCCAAGTTCCCTAGCATGGGTGGAAGCCCTCCAAATCAAGAGTGAAAGTATGATATGAGGAAGAAAATATAACATCCAACTAAGAGGTTGCTAATTCTTTTATCTATATTTTTATAACCTAGGCTTTAAGTGAGGTTATGAGTTATTAATTTATAGTTTTGAGTTGATTAATTGGATAAAATTTTTTTTTTCCTAAGAGCTTAATCATCATCCAGGCCATACATCAAAGCAAGGAAGAAACTAGGAAAACATGTCATCTTAATGCACAAGTTAAACAAATATCAATCAATTTATAAAACTAGCACAAAAGAATAAAAGCCTTTTGTGGTCGGGCTCCACCGCACAAACCCAAAAATAAATTGGGTAGCCTAGCTCTACTCTTATACAATCCGGATTATAAATGAATTAATTACAAAAATGAATTCATGTTATGAGGGGTCTTCATTCTTCATTTGGTTCTTTCTTCAATTGGTTCTTTCTTCATTTGGTTCTTTCTTTCTTCTGACTTCGTTGGAATGTGGTTTGCTCCAAGGCTTCACATGGTACATAAGACATGATCTTATGACCAATGTTCATCCTAATCCCCCATAACAATCATTTTAAATCCTAATTGCAAAATTACATGAAAATGGGAAAAGTAAATCTAATTAAAGCATGCAAAATAGAGATTAGTTAAACAAACCATACATCCCAAGCATGTATTGGACTTGTCACCCCACACATGGGTAACCAAGTCCAACTAACCTATTTTGGATTATGCTTAGGGGTATAAGCAACCTGCATAGCAAAAGCATTTTTATATTTTTATTACAGCGCCCCTTAAGCATAATCCCCTATAGAAGACAATGGTTAAACTAAGATCGCCCTATCATTCAGTCTACGCACATACACCCTAACATCCAGACTAAAACATTACATCATAAAATAAAAGCAAACATCAAACCATGCACCACCCTAACCTTAAGCTAGAAGTGGTGACTTAGCCTAATGTGTATGTTATTTAAGGTTTGTGTGGTATGTTTAGCTAGGCTTTAAGGTTGAAATTTTCTAAGTATGAAAATGTTCAACTTAGAGGGTGATTTCATTTAAGTGATTTAATTGATTTGGTTGATTTTATTTTGTGATTTGATTAGGTTTGAATGAACCTACAATTAATTACTAAGTGTTATAAAGAGAGAAAAAGAGAAGAGAACTTCTCTTTCCTCTTTACCTTAAATAATTTCTAAGGTAGATTCATTAAAGATTTCTATTTTGTGAATATTTTATTATGTGTTTTAACTAACCCTAAGTTTAGATTTTTTTTCTAAACAAACCTATTCAAAAAGAAAGATATTTTAAGATTAAGTAAAGTGAATTACTATCACAAAACATACAACACTTTATTTCTAATCCAACATGTGTAACATGCATATTGATGGACCCTAAGCATATCTATACATGCAAATAGAAATGTTTAGCACACCTTAACGATGAATGCTAAGGGATGTTACTTAAGAAAATTTGAATGCTTCATGATGCATGATTTGGTTAAGTAGAAAACTAGAGATTCTCTTATCCATTTTCATATATACATTTACAAGTATGAAAGACATAAGTGAGTACGCAATGCCATTATTTACATTAGGGGTGTAAGGTACAAGACCTACTTGGGCCTACTTAAAGCCTTGCAATCCCAGGGTGTCCAGACTAATATACCATTTTTCTTAAATATATGTGCATGTACAAAAGAAATGCATGGAAAGAAAATCATGCAAAAAGTTTATATTTGTTTGTTTGATTTGATTGTTTAATTTACATGTGTGATTAGAGTTCCTTATTAAGTCATGACATAAAAGTGTATAGGAATGGATCTAAGCAAGTGTTATGTCCTTTTCAAATGGACTATACACTTTGCAAATCTTATACAAATCTATGTTAAGAAAAGAGAAGGAAATCACATAAAACATTTCAATTATTCACATGCAAGTTTATAAGTACTTATAAATAGCATGCCTTTCAATTATAATGTTTGACTTATAAATTTTGAAAATAATTTTGGGTTTAGTAGTGATAATAGTCATTCATATTCTTACTTTAGCCAAAACATGCAATCTGACATAAAGAAAATATTTCATTTTAATTTAATTTTTCAAAAGACATGAATGCATGATTTTCATATGGCATACACACTTAGTATGCTAGGAAAGAAATAAAGTGATGAACGCATGTAAATTCATTCACCCTAATTAATTCCTAAAGATAATCCTATGGAATAAGATTATTTAAAGTGAATCAAACTTAGTTTAAGAAAATTTTGATTTGGTTTTGAGTTTGATTTGAATTTTAGGAAATGTGAGAAGGTTTGCTGGTCCTAACCCATCTCCAACATGTGTAAGTTATTTTAGTTTAATTTTTAGAACCCTTAAGTGGATTTTATGTTTTACTTAGGTTAAGGTGTTCATTAAGTTCATTAATTACCTTACACCACTTTAACATATTTAACCAAATAATTATGAGGCAATGTATGACATAAAACCACAAGAAATTCAAATCAGCAATGCACCTAAGAAAGAAAGGGTCCTAATGCATTTGGCTCACAATTAATGATTAATTAAGCTAAAGAATTTAATTTAAGCACTTTCATAACCCTTCCCACACATATATGTTAGATATGATTTTCTTAAGCTACTTAGGTTATTAAACACCTAAGAATTTACCCAAGAAGGCAATGATTGAGTTCTAAAATATTTTGAAAATTTTATCAAGTTAATTAAGTAGTTTATTAGTGGATTATCCCTTAATTAAATTTAGATTAAGGAAGGAAAGGGGTTTAGGGAATGACTTGGGGAAAATAACCCAAACCCATTTCATAAATCTCGTCTTCACTTAAACAAAGTTTAATTAACTTAATAAAGGGATTAAACTACTATCCACATGCCTAATTAAGCTTAATTATATTAAGAGAGTGATTAAGGATTCATTAATTGATTTTCCTAATTAACTCATCAACAAATTACAAGAAAATTAGGGGAGGCAGAGGTCATCCCACTAAACACATCTGAGAAACATGGAATCAATTAATAGAGTAATTAGGGAGTAATTAAGGTTATTATGTTTTTAATAAAACTCTAATTAAGGAAAATTCATTATTCAAAATCAATTAAAACAATTTGAATGAATTCCCTTTTGAATTATCTTCAAAATGCATTTTATTTTATATTTTTTTATTTTTCTACATTTAGTTATGTAATTTTGAAGTTTCTGTCATCAAGGATTAATTAAAATGCTAACTATATAACTATTCCCATCGGCGCCACATGGACCGCTGATGCGGCACACACTTTTCATGTGGTGTGATGGATTGGTTATGTAAGTTGTCACATCCAATGCCATCGCTACTCACGCTTTCTCACCAAGATCGGATGGTTAGGATTAAGCTCATGGTTCTTAAGGGATAAATTAAAGGATCCTATGCGGATTAATTAGGACCGTCCATCCAAAATGTGCGGATGGATGGTCCATGATCTGTCCCTGAGCTCGCCTACGGGAGACGAAAACCATCCACCCTTTAGGGCTTGATCCAAGCTTGATTGAGCTCGCATTGAGCTCAAACCTAACCCACACCATCATCATGCAAGGAGCAAGACATCCAAAGGTCAAAATGTAATAGGGTGAAAGTTTCTTTGACAAAGGACCAAGAACTCCTACTCTTATGCTCGATTTTGATCCATACCTCAGGAGGCTATCACCGGTGCTCTCAACCATTGAGTTAGCTTCGTCTAGTGGACACGAAGCTCTGTTGAAGATTTGAGGGCTTGAGGTTGAGTGGATCTTCCTATTGACCAAAGTGGGCTTCAATTGCTTGCGACCTTGATCAAACTCCCCTCTCTTGTGGCTTGAGAACTTGGATGAAGACTTGGGTGAGCTCGATTGGGTCCCCTCAAGGTGCTTGAAGGAGGAATTAAGCTCTAGTGGAGAATTGAATGAGATTGAAATTTCCTTGAGCTCCCCTATTTTCGACTTAAGGAAAATAAAAAATGGAGAAATCAAAGTAGCTTAGGAGACCTTGGGGGAGCATGCAATTGCTTCCTCTGAGTTCCTATGCTTTAATCGAGTGTGAGAGAATGCAAATGAAATCAAATTAGGGGGAATATATCTCCCCCTAGAAGGATCGGATGGCCGAGCATGGCTTTGCCATTTTGATCAAATTGATCCTATGGGTTAAGTTGGTTAGGCCGTTTTGGACACCATGTGGTACAGTTTGGCCACAGGGAGGTAGTGGAGAAGTTTCCATATGCCAAATGAGGTGGAGAAGTGATTCCCATGTGCTCATTTTGAGTGGGATGATCGATTTTGGCCTTGGGTTGGGTTAGGATGACCCAAACCCATTGGGTCATGTGCACCACACTAACTAGTGTCCACTTGGTCCACTAAGAGGGTGCCAAGTGGCCATGAAGAGGATATGACCAAATTCCAAGTGGAATTGGCCATGGGTTACCCCTTGACCTAGGGGTAAAGTGATTATTTGGCTTTGATTTTACTTTGGATAGATTTCAAATAGATTTAAATTGGGTTGGTCCAAATTTCAAGGAATTTGGAGTTAATTTGATGTCATTTGGCTCATGTTGACCCATTTAGGTCAAAATGGGTCAACTTGGGCCAAGTTGACCAATTGGTCAAATTGGGTCAAACCAAGGGTTGGGTCAAGTTCATATAACTATTTGAAATGTGTTGGCATCATTGATTTGGTTTGTATTTGGTTTTGATTCATTTGATTTCATTTAGGTCAAATGGGTCAAGTTGACCAATTTGACTCATTTGACCTAATTGGTTAGGTCATGGGTTGGTTTAGGTTTGGCTAGTCATTTGAAATGTTTAGGTAGCTTTGGTTTCAATCAATTTTAGTTTGATTTGATTTTAGCTCAATTTGACCTTTTATGTCAAGTTGGGTTCATGGTCAATAGTTGACTAGGCCAATTGGGCTGGGCTTTCTCAAGTGATTTAGAATGAATTTGACCTATTAGTTGCAATTAATTTGGCTTAGATCAATATTTGACACATTTTGACTTTTTAGGTCAAGTTGGGTCAACTTGGGTCAAGTGGCTAATTGGGCTAGGTTAGGCTAAGTTCAACCATTGATCATGAATTGGTTTTGATCAATGGTTTCAATCAATTTGGCTTATGGTGAATTTTGGCTAGCTTAGGTTTCATTTTGGCTAAGTGTTGACTTGGTCAACCCTTAGGTTTGACTTGGTTTGACCCAATTTGAGTGATTGATCATCGCATGATGATTGTTGCTCACAATGTGAGGCTTAGTAGTTAGTTCAATCCAATTTTGGTAGGATTAGAATTTGGCTCTGGGGTACTTTAGGTCACTTTGGGTCAAGTGAGCCTAAGTGGGTCAATTGATTTAATCAAGGCTTGATTCAAGTTTGGTTGAACTCACATATGATTTATTATTGAAATATAAATCTATTTGCAAGTGATTTGGAGTCAAATGGGTTTTGATTCATTTGATAATTTCAAGTTCAAAGGGTGAACATGAGTTTGACTTGGGTTTGATTTTTGAATTTAGTTTTGGTTTGATGATTTAAGTTTATGTTTATATTTGGTTTCATGATTAAAAGATCGATTGAATCATGAAGAAAAATCAAGGGTTTGGCTTGATTTGAGTTTGATTTGGCTAAGTTCAAGAATTTGACTTGAAAGGCTTAAGTTAAATTTTGGTTGAATTTGGATTTGAGTTTTAAATTGAGTTTAATCATTTAAATTTATATTTCATTTATATTTGTGAATATAAATGAGAATTTAAATGGGTTATGAGAAAATTTTATGAATTTGAATTGAATTTGATTTGATTTAGGTTAAGTCCATAAGATAGAATCAAAGTGACATAGAGGAGATTTTTGAAGTTGGAATTGAGTTTTGGATTTATTTTAATCATTTGAATTTATATTTCATTTATATTTGTGAATATAAATGAGAATATAAATAGGTTTTGAGAAAATTTCTTGAATTTGAATTGATTTAGATTTGAGTTAGGCTAAGTCCATAAGATATAATCAAAGTGACTTAGGAGAGATTTTTGAACTTGAAATTGAGTTTTGGATTTAGTTTAATCATTTGAATTTATATTTGATTTATATTTGTGAATATAAATGAAAATATAAATGGGTTATGAGAAAATATCTTGAATTTGAATTGATTTGGATTTGATTTGATTTGATCTATGTCCATAAGATGGGATCAAAAGGACTTAGGAAAGATTTTAGAATTTGGAATTCAATCATGAGTTTCAATCATTTGAAATTGATTTGAGGTTTGTTTTGGAATTAAAGTTGATTTGAGTTTAAGGTTGATTTGAATATAGAGTTTGACTTGAAAGAAGGAAGTAATGATTTGGTTAAAGCTATAGGATAGACAAATTTTTCCTAACACCCCTAAGGCATGACCTATCTCTATGGCTAATTCTTCTAAGTCTCTAGGGTTAGGTTAAGTGTTCACCTAATCACTAGAAATGTCTTAAGACTAAGGAAACTCTTAGTGTCTAAGAGGAGCTTTATGTCTAAGATGGAGGGTTGAGAGCTCATTCTAAAAATGAGGTCAACAAAGGGTGCCCAAGTGTGGTGAGACTGACAAGGAACATCGCACGTATTGGTGTTGACCGAAATGATCAACAACACAGAATGATCACAAGCACTAATGAATGATCTACCCCAACCCAAGGTGTAGAAGGAATCAAGAGCTTAGTGCAATGTGACTCTACCCATGTCAAAGTCATGAGAGTGAAGGAGTAATCCACTAAAGATAGAGTATGTGAACCTTCAACTAGGGAAACATGTTCAAGTCATCCACAAAGGGGATAAAAGATTTGATTTGATTTGTTTGATTGTTTAGTTATGTTTGTTTGATTTGTTAGTATTGATTTGTTTTGTTTGATTTGTTAGGATTGATTGTTTTGTTTGTTGTTTTAAATTTTGGATTTTGAGTTAACCCTATTGGTTTGCAATGGATCACACTGAGTAGGAGCCATGGAGGCTTAGACCTAACTCAGATTTACCAATCCAAAGGGGTAGTCTACCAAACACATAGTAGGACTAGCCAACCAAAGGGTTTACCTTTCTAAAAGAATCGTGGAAGAAAGCATAGTAGACTTACATCCTCCAAAGTAGGGACTATTGTTGGGTGATCCATTGTGGCAAAGATTGAACCCAACCTAGGGCTGACTATTGAGTGAATGTCTGGGGGAATTAAATCAACTCAAAGATAGTCAAAGATTAATTTTATTTTTTAGTTATTTTTTATTGGTCCCATCAATTTACGATGGACTGCACTGAGTAGAGGCCACAGAGGCCTTGGTCTAACACAGATTTATCAATTCAAAGAGAGTAGTTTACCAAACACATAGTAGGACTATCCCACCAAAGGGGTGCTTTTCGGTTTGCAATGGTCAAGTTAGGAAGAAAGCGCGAGGACTCACATATCCCTAAAATAAGGAACCATTGGGGTGATCGATTGCTGGGCAACAAATTGAACTCGACCTAGGGCTGATTATTGAGTGAATGTCGTTGGGGGACTTAGATCAACTCAAAGATAGTAAAGGTTGATTTTATTTTTAGTTATCTTTTATGAATTCCATCGATTTGCGATATACTGCACTGAGTAGCCAGAGGCCTTGGTCTAACATAGATTTACCAATCCAAAGGGAGTATCTTCCCGGTCGAGGGAAGAACTATCCAACCAAAGGAGTGCCTTTCAGTTTGCAATGGTCAATTTAGGGGAAGAAAGCACAGGGACTCACATCTTCCACTATAAAAGACCACTGGGGTGATTGGTTGCTTTAAGCAACAAATCAAACCAGACACAGGGCTGCCCATCGATTTGCGACAGTCATGCTAGAAAGAATTCTTCGTAGGCTTACATATTCTAAAGTGAAGTGACTATCGGGGTAATCTTCTTGTGGAAAAATAGATTGAACCTGACCTAAGGGTGATTATGGAGAGAATGCTGACTTGAGGACTTATCTCAACTCAGGTAGTCAGGCAGTTCCTATAGGGAGTTCTGCTGACACTGTCCTAAAGATAGGATGTTTGCTTGGGAGAAGGGGCCCTTTGGGGGCTAGAATTCCTAATCCACAAGCAAAAATTTTTGTTTATTTTTTTAGTTTATTTATTGTGGACCTTCTTAATTTGCGAGGGATCAAACTAAGAAGAAGCTTATATCATCTTAGACCTATCTCAGATTTATTGAGCCAAAGGAGAATTTGCGCATCCGTTACACAACTTCTCCAACCATAGGGGTGGCTACTAGGAAAGGGAGACCGTCCAATCTAAAAGTAACCCGGGTAGTGTCTAAATAGGGTCACAAAGGACGTGATCCAAATAGAGTTCCCATAAGGGATGAGGCCACTAAAGGCTTGATCCAACACCCTAGAGAAGATAATATCAATAGGTATTCAATGGCCAACTCAAGGAGAAAGTATGAGGACTCACATCTGCCAAGAGTGGTGCATTCACTGGGTGAGTCACTGTCAGCATAGCGAACATCAACCAACCTAAGGTACCCGTTGGTTTGCAACAATCAACCTAGGAAGGAAGCTTGGGGAATCACATCCTCCTATAGCAAAACTAATTTCTAGGATAGTCTGCCTTCGTCTTGACAGGTGCCATCCGACCTAGGGCGACTACTAGTGAATGTCACTGGGGGACTTATATCAACTCAAATATAGTCAAGAGGAAAGGAGCCTCTGGTGGACTTACCCTAAACCTCAAATATACTTGACCTAATCAGTACATGATGATTAGTTCAAGAAGAAAGTGCGGGGACTCACATCTTCTTAAACAAAATCAACATGAGGTAGCTTACCGGCTGGGCAGTGAAGACTACCAAACTAACAAGGCGATTGTTGCTTCGCAATGGTCAAGTCAGGAAGAAATCTTGGGGACTCACATCTTCCAAACAAGTGACCACTGGGGTGACATACTCGTGAGGTAGCTTGTAAACCCGACCTAGAGAAGCTAGTGAGTGAGTGCCACAGGGGGTTTGCTCCCACATCAAAATAGCTTGAGATAAAAGATATGTGTTTGCTTTTTGTGCTTATGTTAAAGGGAATAGGATGTCGCTTGGGTTCTCTCACACCTATCCTAAACGCGCTTGAGGAATTTGATGAAATGTTTCCATGGATGACAGTCGGGATTCCCACCAAGAAAAGATGTTGCTTGGGTTCTCTTACACTTAACTTAGTTGTGCTAATCAAAATAGGATGCCTCTTGGGTTCTCTCACACCTATTCTAGTAGCGCTGAGAAATTATGTTTGATTGTGTTTGTGTTGTGAAAGAGGGATGGGATGCCTCTTGGGTTCTCTTACACCTATCCTAAACACGTCGTAGTGGATTCGCAAGGCAAGCAAACAACACTTTGAATGAAGAGAAGATTTTGATGAAATTGAATCAAAATTTTGTTCTTTTATTGATAATTGTTTTCAAACATATTTATGGATAATATTTCTTCAAATAGAGCCCATTAATTTGAAGCAGTGTTCCCCTTTTACAATCACAAGCACAAGATCCTCCTTGGTAGGCTTCTCTATGACATAGGCCTTCCCAAGTGGGTTCAAACTTTGCCTCATCTTCTCGGCAAACAATTGGTCTCCTTAGAACAAGGATGAGCCTCCTACTTAGAAAGTTCTGTGGTGACCAGCCTTGTGGAATCATTCAAAGTTCTAGCACGCCTTGATGCACCAAAGTAAGCTTTTCAATGATCTGGAGTAGAATCTTGATTTGGGAATTTTTGAGATAGACTAACTTTGAAATAGTTTAAACCATCTATATCTAATGTTGATTAAAGGTATTTCTTCTCTTTTGAACCTTGGAGGCTACATCTTTGATGTCACTTTAATTTCTTTTGGATCCATCTTTGTTATACCATGATGATTTACTACAGGCCTTAGAGACTCCCCCAAAGTCATCCCAGCTGTATGTTCTAAGGGATTCAACTTCAGACTATAGCATCATAACCAATTGAAGACAACTACTCAGATCACAAAGATGGTCTTCCTTTTTCTAATCCTGGTGATTAGAGAAAGGCATGACCTTTTAGCGGTAAACTCCAATGGAAATGATAAGTGCAAATGACTTCTCATCTAGCATCATTCAACCCATCCTTGAATGAGAGACGCATGCAAAGAGGTTATATCCAAAAAAGTAGGCAATGTGGATTCCTAACTAAATTTTCTAATCTACATGTGCTAATTTGAACATCCTTCATTTTGACTGGAATGATAGTATCTTTCTTCCTTAATAAGGTTGACTTCAAACTTTGATCTTCTTCTTGATGCACATGTTCACCTCAAAAGTTTGCAAAGTGGGAAGGGTAATAGGTTCAATTGAGTTTGTAGACTGCTTACCTTTAGAGTTGTATTGGGCACTTCATTATGATCTTAAGTAAAGTAGTCTTTAAACTACAAAAGTAACCTAACCAAGTCATTAGTATTTTCTTTTTGATTTATCATTTATGGATGTTGGGAGGGTGGGTGGACTACCTTTATTTTCTGAGGTTGATCTCTTAAAACTCATTAATTGAAGATTTAATTTTCTTCTCAACTTCAGGGAGTGCATCCCCTACTTGAGAGTCTTCAAAATTCTTTAAGCAAAGTAGGTAGACTAGGAAGATGATCTTATTGCTCATTTGAAGGTTTGTCTACAACCACCTAATCTTCTTTGAATTTGAAGAAAGAGATATGAAGTGGAAATTTGATATCTCATAATACATATATGTCTTTTTTTTTTGTTAGAGGTTAGGAGCAATTCTTAACTTCCAATTCTATAATAATATCATGAGATAGTAGAATTGGAGTCAATGTGCACACATACCTACTAAGTTTCTAATCATATCATACATGAATTATCCTTTTAGACCTTTTTGTTTTATTGTTATCTCCTCCAAAGACTTGTCAAAGTTAAACTCAAAACTTATTTCGTATATTCTTTTTCTCTCTTTTTTTATTTATTTATTTACACCTCGTACACATGATTCATCTTTTGGATTCCAAATCAATGTGCATTATTGGTGCTATACCTTTTCTCCTTTTCTCTTTCTTTCCTTTCTCTTTTCATTTTCTTTTTCTTTCTTTCTTTTATTTTATTTATTTTTTCTTTTTCTTTTGAGTCTTAATTTATATTGTGCTCTTTGGAGGAGATTGCTTGTCTTTCTTTTCCCTAGGATGTTCTATGTTGAGTATGACTTGAGGAGGTTGCCACTAACTGAGCAAAGAAGAATCAGGTTAAGCTCTAACCAAACACTTCTCTTTCTCCTTAGAAAAGGTGAAGATGCGCTCATTATTTAGATTAGTGGAAAAACTTCCAAAATAGCTTGAGATCTTAAGATTAACCTTCAGAATAGTTTGGTGTTCTTATTTTGGATTGTAAGGTGTATTTTAAGAAGGATTTATAATTTGATTATTTCCAACAACTGGTTTGCTTCTTTCTATGGTATTGATGAAAGTGGTAAGACCCTGCCACTGTAATAATGATTGTGATATCTTCAAAGAGAGGTAGAATTGATATCTACCTACTCTTTATAGTGCCCAAAATTTCTTCTATTGGATTTGATGACTCTAACTCTTTGTTGATAGTGATACCCGAAAGTTTTAGAATGGGAGTTTACCGAGTTGGAATCCTTAAAGACATCAAGTCCATCAGTACTGCTATTTTATGGATCATGATCATTATTGTGATTATCATTTTGAGAGTTGTCTTCTTTTGGGAATTAGGATTCAAGTTATTTGAGTCATACTTATCTAGAATGGATAAGATGTACAAAAATCCTTATTAATACTATTCTTGGCTCTTGAAGGAACTTTTATGGCCTTTCTCCTTTGGTGAGGGAAACTCGAATAATAGGTCAAGTCGGGAAGTGCCTTCTTGCCTACCACCTCCTCTCCACTAACGAGGACTGGAATCTCTGCGTTGTTGGAAAGAGAACCACATAGGCCTTCGCTTGAATATTGTTGATTTGAATTGTTAACTTGATTTGATTATTGGATTGGAACCCTCATTTAACAAATTTGGGTATGCTAAATGGGGTTCCAAATATTGGAGAGATTTTGAACTTCGGAGGAGAGACCTCGATTTTGATTTAAGTTTAGAACCAACAATCAACAAATTTGGGTATGTTGAATGGGGTTTAAACATTTTGGAAAGAATTTTGATGCTTCCATTAGTTCATATTTGAATTTGATTTTTATGTTTGAGGACCCTTCATTTAACAAATTTGAGTATGTTAAAGTAAAGGGTCAATTGATTTTTTTGATTTTGAAATTTCTAATATAAATTTGTATGCTAGGTGAGGTGTTTAAAACAACTTTCTTTTCTTTTGTTTTGCTTATGATGTGAATCATGTGTGATTTTGGAAATGAAATCTTTACTTAGCAAATTTGTGTAAATAAAGTCCAAATCTAAATTTGATTTTGAAAAGAGGATCTTTACAAATTTAATTTGGGTATGCTAAATAATTCATGTGTGTTTGATTTTGTTTATATTTTTTTGGAAAGTGGATCCTTACTTAGCAAATTTGGGTATGCTAAATAAAGTCCAAGTGTTTGATTTTTATTTTGATTTTTTGAAAAGAGGATCTTTACATAGCAAATTTGGGTATGTTAAATAAAGAATTCAAACGTGTTTTGTTTTTGTTTTGATTTTTGAAAAGAGGATCTTTACTTAGCAAATTTGGGTATGTTAAATAAACAATCCAAATGTGTTTGATTTTTGTGATTTTTTCAAAGTAGATTTCCAGTTAAAAAATTTGGGTATGTAAAAATGGAAATCAATTTGGGTATATTGAATGAGGATGTTCACTTGTGCTTTTTGAAAAGATGACTTTTGATTTTATTTTAGAAAATGAAATCTTCATTCAATAAATTTGGGTATATTGAATGAGGATGTTCATTTGTGGTTTTGAAAATTTGATTGTTGGATTTTATTTTTGAAAATGGAATCTTCATAAAAATAAATTGAGTGAAGATGTCCATTTGTGCTTTTGGAAAATATAATTGTTGATTTTGATTTTGAAAATGAAATCCTCATCTAATAGATTGAATGAGAAAGTTCATTTGTGCTTTTGGAAAATATGACTGTTGATTTTATTTTTGGAAATGAAATCCTCATTCAATAGATTGAATGAGGAAGTTCATTTGTGCCTTTTTGAAAAGAATGATTGTTGATTTGATTTTTGAAATGATCCTACATATAACAATCATGAAGAATGTTAGATGAGGTTGATTTATGAAACTTTTTGTGTAAACATTTTATTATGTGCATTTTGAAGAAGTGCTTTTTTGGAAATTGATATTTTTATAAAGGGTTTATTTTTCTTTATTTTTGGAATGAACCTTACCTTAATATAGAAATGGTAAGAAGAAAATCTTTAATTATTTATTTTATTAAATTTTCACCCATTGGGAACCAACGGGGGTTTTAAGACCCACTCAGAGTGAGATCCTAAAACCTAAAGATGTTGGCTAGCTTAGCTTAAGGATGAAATAAACTAAGTGCCAATGGAAAAGAAAGATAGTCTCAGATTTGTATAAAATACAAATGCACTATCGATACTTAGAGACAATGATCATTTACCAAAGATGGAGAGAAGAACCTTCCCCAGTGAAGTCGCCAGAAAAATCTGTGGTGAATTTTTTATATCTCATGCCTTCATCTATCCTTTTGGAAAGAGGATAAATGAAAAAATATAACTATATCTTTGTTGGGACACCACGATCCACATATGTTCTTATTAGGGTGATGGGTATGACAGAGGAAATGTGTACTATCTCAAAGATAAAGTAACCACCCCTACAATGGATCTAATCACCAATAAGGACTCTAAGGACTATGGGTCTTCGTATGTAGATTCTTCCCCACTTTACATGAAAATAAAATAGGGTTTATTTTTAAATCGTTCGCTTAAGTTTCCTAATGGAGGCAAGCCCCATAGTTAATTACATCTAAAAATGGGATTCTTAGAATACTCTTGATTAAGATAAATGATCATTATCTCCAAAGATTTTGAAAGTAGGACTATCAATCGATTGGTTTATTTTTAGAAGATCAAGTGAGATCGATCAAGTGACGAGAGTTCATATTGAAGCCAAATGAAGATAAGTAGGGGATTCTTAGGATACTAGGAAGCCTAGTAAGCATCCCAAACTATCATGTGGTTGAGCTTTATATATTTGATGTTTGAAGGGAATAATTTATTTTGAGTTGAATTTTTATTATAAATCTAGGGCTTACAATTCCATGACACATGATCATGGAAATGCCTAAGAGGTGAGGATTTATCCTCGTAGCCCGCAAAGGGAAGTAACAACCTCTGAACCTAAATCTAGGGAGCTTTGGCGAGGGCCAAAGCACAATCTAAATCTAAGGTGAAAATGGGTATTTGGTTTACCTCCACAAGAGAGGATAAACCACCCAACTGTTGGACTTACAACCGCCTAGGGGTGGCTACCAACTAACTCCTACGATTTTAAATACATGTATGCAAGTCATATACTTTTGCAAGATAGCTAAGTTTGTTTTATTTAAAAGATATTAAGTTCTTAAACACACTCCTAAGAGACTAGATCATGTATGGCATGATTAATGACTTAAATCTAATGCAAAATTTTTTTATGTTGCATTTTTATTTTTGGACTATCAATTGGACAGAAGCTAATAGGATTCATATGCCTAATGCATGAGAAATTGGATTATGGGCCAAAATCAGCAAGAAAGGAGGTGTGTTTCCACCATGACTCTCAAAGGTCAAGCCAAGTTCACTGGCACGGGTGGAAGCCCTCCAAATTAAGAGTGAAACAATATGCTTTTTATGCATGATATGAGGAAGAAAATAGAACATCCAGCCAAGGGGTTGCTAATTCTTTTATCTTGATTTTATAACCTAAGTGAGGTTATGAGTTATTAATTTTAGTTTTGAGTTGATTAATTGATAGAAAATTTATTTTTTCTTAAGAGCCTAATCATCATCCAAGCCATACATCAATAAGGAAGAAATTAGAAAACATGTCATCTTAATGCACAAGCTAAACAATATCAATCAATTTATAAAATTTAAAATATCTTTTTGTGGTCACCTCACAAACTCAAAAAAATTGGGTAGCTCACCCTTATACAACCCGGATTACAAATGAATTAATTACAAAAATGAATTCATGTTATGGGGGGTCTTCATTCTTCATTTGGTTCTTTCTTCCTTTTGACTTGGTTGGAATGTGGTTTGCTCGAAGGCTTCACATGGTACATAATACATGATCTTATGACCAATGTTCATCCTAATCCCATAAAAATTATTCCAAATCCTACTTACAAAATTACATGAAAATGGGAAAATAAATCTAACTAAAGCCTGCAAAATAGATATTAGCAAAACAAACCATACATCCCAAGAATGTATTGGACTTAGCACCCCACACATGGGTAACCAAGTCCACTTGGCTTATTTTGGATTATGCTTGGGGGTATAAGCAACGCAACAAAACATTTTATATTTTATTACAGGTTCCTTATGCATAATCCTCAAGATAATGGTTAGACTAAGATCACCTACCATTCGGCCATGCATATACACCCTAACATATTAACTATATCATAAAATAAAAGCAAACATCAAACCATGCATCGCCCTAACCAAAAGCTAGAAGTGACTTAGCCTAATGTGTGTGCTATTTAAGGTTTGTGTGGTATTTTTAGCTAGGCTTTAGGGTTGAAGTCTTCTAAGTATGAAAATTTTCAACTTAGAGGGTGATTTAATTTAAGTGATTTAGTTGATTTGGTTGATTTTATTTTATGATTTGATTAGGTTTGAATAAACCTACAATTAATTACTAAGTGTTGTAAAGAGAGAAAAAGAGAAGAGAACTTCTCTTTCCTCCAAACCTTAAATATTTTCTAAAGTAAATTCATTAAAGATTTTTTTTAGTGAATATTTTGTTATGTGTTCTAATTAACCCTAACTTTAGATTTTTCCTAAACAAACCTATTCAAAAAGAAAGACATTTTAAGATTAAGTAAAGTGAATTACTATCACAAAACACACAACACTTTATTTCTTTCCCAACATGTGTAACATGCATATGGATGGACCCTAAGCATATCTATACATGCAAAGGGAAATATTTAGCAGACCTTAATGATGAATTCAAAGGAATATTACTTAAGAAAATTTGGATGCTTCATGATGCATGATTTGGTTAAGTAGAAAAATAGAGATTCTCTTATCCATTTTCATATGTACATTTACAAGTATGAAAGACATAAGTGAGTACGACGCCATTATTACACAAGGTGGTGTACAAGACCTACTTGGGGCTACTTAAAGCCTCAACCTGTGTAGACTAATATACCACTTTTCTTAAATACATGTGCATGTACAAAAGAAATGCATGGAAAGAAAATCAAAAAAGTTTATATTGTTTGTTTGATTTGATTATTTAATTTACATGTGTGATGTGGAGTTCCTTCTTAAGTCATGACATAAGAGTTTATAGGAATGGATCTAAGCAAGTGTTATGTCCTTTTCAAATGGACTATACACTTTACAAATCCTATACAAGCCTATGTTAAGAAAAGATAAGGAAATCACATAAAACATTTCATATTATTCACATGCAAGTTTATAAGTACTTATAAATTGCCCTTTCATTTATAATGTTTGACTTATAAATTTTGAAAATAATTTTGGGTTTAGTAGTGATAATAGTCATTCATATTCTTACTTTAGCCAAAATATGTAATTTGACATAAAGGAAACATTTCATTTTAATTTGATTTTTCAAAAGACATGAATGCATGATTTTCATATGACATACACACTTAGCATGCTAGGAAAGAAATAAAGTGATGAAAGTATGTAAATTCATTCAATTAATTCTTAAAGATAATCCTATGGAATAAGATTATTTAAAGTGAATCAAAGTTAATTTAAGAAAATTTTGATTTGGTTTTGAGTTTGATTTGAATTTTAGGAAATGTGAGAAGGTTTGTTGTCCTAACCCATCTCCCACATGTGTAAGTTATTTTAGTTTAATTTTTAGAACCCTTAAGTGGATTTTATGTTTTACTTAGGTTAAGGTGTTCATTAAGTTCATTAATTACCCCTTACTTACACCACTTTAACATATTTAACCAAATAATTATGAGCCAATGTATGACATAAAACTACAAGAAATTTAAATCAGCAATGCACCTAAGAAAGAAAGGGGCCTAATGCATTTGGCTCACAATTAATCTGTGCATTTGGCTCACAATTAATGATTAATTAAGCTAAAGGGTTTAATTTAAGCACTTTCATAACCCTTCCCACACATATAGGTTAGATATGATTTCCTTAAGCTACTTAGGTTATTAAACACCTAAGCATCTACCCAAGAAGGAAATTTGAGTTCTAAAATATTTTGAAAATTTTATCAAGTTAATTAAGTAGGTCATTAGTGGATTAGCCCATAATTAAATTTAGATTAAGGAAGGAAAGGGGTTTAGGGAATGACTTGGGGAAAATACCCCAAACCCATTCCATAAATCTCATCTTCACTTAAATAAAGTTTAATTAACTTAATCAAGGGATTAAACCACTGTCCAAATGCTTAATTAAGCTTAATCACATTAAGTGAGTGATTAAGGATTCATTAATTAATTTTGCTAATTAACTCATCAACAAATTCCAAGAAAATTAAGGAAGGCAGAGGTCATCCCACTAAATACATCTGACAAACTTAGAATCAATTAATAATTAGGGAGTAATTAGGATTATTAAGTTTTCAAAAAAAACCTTAATTAAAAAAATTCATTGTTCAAAGTCAATTGGAAACAATTTTAATGAATTTCCCTTTGAATTATCTTCAAAATGCATTTTATTTTGTATTTGTTTGAATTTTTTACATTTACTTATGTAATTTTGAAGTTTTTATCATTAAAGATTAATTAAAATGCTAATTATATAACTAATCATGTTGGTGCCACATGGACCGCTGATGCGACGCACGCTTTCCACATGGTGCGATGGGATTGATTAATTAAGTTGTCACATCCAATATCACATCAGCCGGACTATGTGCTTTCTCCACAACCGTCCAATCAAAGATCGGACGTGATAAAGCCCACAGTTTTTAAGGGATAAATCGAAGGATCCTACGTGGATTAATCTGTCCATCCAAAATGCGTGGATGGATGGTCCATAATCCTTCCCTGAGCTCACCTACGAGAGAGGGCAACTGTTCACCCTTTAGGGCTTGATCCGAGCTTGATTGAGCTCGAATTGAGCTCAAACTTATCCCACACTATCATCATGCAAGGAGCAACACATCCAACGATCAAAATGTAATGGGGTGAAAGTTTCTTTCATAAAGGACCAATAACTCCTACACTTAAGCTTGTTTTTGATCCATACCTTGTCGGAGGCTATCACCGGCACTCCCAACCATCGAGGTAGCTTCGCCTAGTGGAGATGACGCTTTATTGAAGATTTGAGGGCTTGAGGTTGAATGGATCATCCTATTGACCAAAGTGGCTTCAATTGCTTGCAGCCTTGATCAAACTCCCCTCTCCCGTGCCTTGAGAACCTCAATGAAGACTTGAGTGAGCTCGGTTTGGTCCCCTCAAGGTGCTTGAAGGAGGAATTGAGCTTTAGCGGTGAATTGAATGAGATTAAAATTACCTTGAGCTCCCCTATTTTTGGCTTAAGGAAAATCAAAAATGGAGAAATCAAAGTAGCTTAGGAGACCTTGGGGGAGCTTGCAATTGCTTCCTCTGAGTTCCTATGCTTTAATCGAGTGTGAGATAATGCAAATGAAATCAAATTAGGAGGAGTATATCTCCCCCTAGTAGGATCAGACGGTCGAGCATGGCTTTAACATTTTGATCAAATTGTTCCTATGGGTTGAGTTGGTTAGGCCATTTTGGACACCATGTGGTTTGGTTTGGCTAGAGGGAGGTAGTGGAGAAGTTTCCATATGCCAAAATGAGGTGGAGGAGTGATTCCCATGGGCTCATTTTGAGTGGGGTGGTCAGTTTTGGCATTGGGTTGGGTTAAGCTGACCCAAATCCATTGGGTCATGTGCACCACACTCACTAGTGTCCACTTGGTCCACTAAGAGGATGTCAAGTGGCCATGAAGAGGATATGACCAAATTCCAAGTGGAATTAGCCATGGGTTACCCCTTGACCTTGGCTTTAATTTCACTTTGATTTAGTTTGAAATTTAGTCTAAATTTCAAAGAATTTGGAGTTAATTTGATGTCATTTGGCTCATGTTCACCCATTTAGGTAAAAATGGGTCAACTTGGGTCAAACCAAGGGTTGGGTCAAGTTCGTATGATTATTTGAAATGTGTTGGCATCATTGGTTTGGTTCAATTTGGTTCGAATTTGGTTTTGGTTCATTTGATTTCATTTAGGTCAAATGGGTCAAGTTGTCCAAATTGACCCATTTGACCTAATTGGGTTAGGTCATGGGTTGGTTTAGGTTTGGTTAGTCATTTAAAATGATTAGGTAGCTTTGGTTTCAATCAATTTTGGTTTGATTTGATTTTGGCTCAATTTGACCTTTTATGTTAAGTTAGGTTCATGGTTAATTGGGCTAGGTTGAGTCTAGTTGGCCAATTGAGGCTTTGGTCAAGTTCAACAAGTGATCTAGAATGAATTTGACCCATTAGTTGCAATCAATTTGGCTTAGATCAATATTTGACACAGTTTGACTTTTTAGGTCAAGTTGGGTCAACTTGGGTCAACTTAGGTCAAATGGCCAATTGGGCTAGGTTAGGTTCAAATGATGACTTGGTCAAGTTCAAACATTGATCATGAATTAGTTTTGATCAATGGTTTCAATCAATTTGGCCTATGGTGGATTTTGGCTAGCTTAAGTTTCATTTTAGCTAAGTGTTGACTTGGTCAACCCTTAGGTTTGACTTAGTTTGATCCAATTCAAGTGATTGATCATCTCATGATGATTGTGACTCAAAATGTGAGGTTTAGGGGCTAAGTTCAATCTAATTTAAGTAGGATTAGAATTTGGCTCATAAGGGATATTTTAGGTCACTTTGGGTCAAGTGAGCCTAAGTGAGTCAATTGATTTGATCAAGTTCAAACATTGATCTTGAATTATTTTTGATCAATGATTTCAATCAATTTGGCCTATGGTAGATTTTGGCTAGCTTAGGTTTCATTTTGACTAAGTGTTGACTTGGTCAACCTTTAGGTTTGACTTGGTTTGACGTAATTCGAGTGATTGATCATCTCCTGATGATTATTACTCACAATCTCAGGCTTAGGTGGGCTTATTTCAATCCAATTTGTGTAGGATTAGAATTTGGCTCATAAGGGATACTTTAGGTCACTTTGGGTCAAGTGAGCCTAAGTGGGTCAATTGATTTGATCAAGGCTTGATTCAAGTTTGGTTGAACTCACATATGGACTTATGATTGAAATATAAATCCATTTGCAAGTGATTTGGAGTCAAATGAGTTTTGATTCATTTGATAATTTCAAGTTCAAAGGGTGAACATGAGTTTGATATGGTTTGATTTTTGAATTTAGTTTTGGTTTGATGATTGAAGTTTATGTTAATATTTGGTTTCATGATTGAAGGATTGATTAAATCATGAAAAAAAATCAAGGGTTTTGCTTGATTTGGGTTTGATTTGGCTAAGTTCAAGAATTTGACTTCAAAGGGTTAGTTGAATTTTGGTTGAATTTGGATTTGAGTTTTGAATTGAGTTTAATCATTTGAATTTATATTTCATTTATATTTGTGAATGTAAATGAGAATATAAATGGGTTATGAGAAAATTTCTTAAATTTGAATTGATTTGGATTTGATTTAGGCTAAGTCCATAAGATAGAATCAAAGTGACTTAGAAGAGATTTTTGAACTTGGAATTGAGTTTTGGATTTAGTTTAATCATTTGAATTTATATTTCATTTGTATTTCATTTATATTTGTGAATATAAATGAGCATATAAATGGGTTATGAGAAAATTTCTTTAATTTGAATTAATTTGGATTTGATTTAGCTAAGTCCATAAGATATAATCAAAGTGACTTAGGAGAGATTTTTGAACTTGAAATTGAGTTTTGGATTTAGTTTAATCATTTTAAGTAATAGTTCATTTATATTTGTGAATATAAATTAGAATATAAATGGGTTATGAGAAAATTTTATGAATTTGAATTGATTTGGATTTGATTTGAGCTAAGTCCATAATATGGGATCAAAGGGACTTAGGAAAGAATGTAGAATTTGGAATTCAAACATGGGTTTCAATCAATTGGAATTGATTTGAGGTTTGTTTTGGAATTGAAGTTGATTTGAGTTTAAGGTTGATTTGAATTTGGAGTTTGACTTGAAAGAATGTAGTAAGGATTTGATTCAAGCTATAGGGTAGGCAAATTTTTCCTAACACCCTTAAGGCACGACCTATCCCTATGGCTAACTATTCTAAGTCTCTAAGGTTAAGAAGTGTTCACCTAATCACTATAAGTGTCTTAAGACTATGGAAACTTTTAGTGTCTAAGAGGAGCTTTATACTAAGATTGAGGGGTTGAGAGCTCATTTATAAGCTGGTTTGAGTTATTTCCTGGGAAATTTAGTCGATTTAGGTGTTTTTTTCATGTGTACACTCTAGAGTGTACACCCTTTTTTTAAATTTTAAATCACTGGGACTTATATATCTATCTACATGCTATTATAAGCCGGTTTGAGTTGTATCCTTGGAAATTTGGGTGATTTTTGTGCAATTTTTTATGTGTAAACTCTATACACTCTAGAGTGTACACTATTCTTTTTCAATTTTAAATCACTATCTTGCTATATCCTCTCTACATGCTATTATAAGTTGCTTTGAGTTGTATCCAGGGGAATTTGGGTGATTTTTATACAATTTTTTATGTGTACACTCTATACACCCTAGAGTGTACACATTTTTTTTCAATTTTAAATCACTCTAAGGCTTGCTATATCTTATGTACATGTTATTGAAAGCTATTTGGATTTCTTTCTAATAGGATTTGAGAGTTTTTAAAGCAGTATTCTATGTATACACTCTGTACACTATGGAGTGTACACCTTTTTTCAATTTTAAACAACTATGGGGCTTGCTATATCTTTTGTACATGCTATTATAAACAGTTTGGAGTTCTTTCTAAGGAGATTTTGGGTTTATTTGTGCAGTTTGTCATGTGTACACTACAACATTTTTTTCAATTTTAAACCACTATGGGGCTTGCTATATCCTCTCTACATGCTATTATTAGTTGGTTTGAGTTATTTCCTGGGAGATTTGGTTGATTTCCATTATGGAGATAATGTTCTTATTAATTCACTTTTCATTTGAAGCTTAAAATGTCTGGGAAATGGATAACTTTCAGATGCAGGCCATCCACCATTAGAGCAGCTCTTGATTCTATTTCAAACCACTTTACTGATGAAGTAGTTGTACTTTTAAGAAGGCTACATGTGCATCAATTCATTAGAATGTGTGCAATTCAATAAGATTCAGCTACCATCACTTCAATCATGTCCTACTAAAATATAGAAAGGCAAATTTTCTACATTGGTGGCCACTGCATTCCTTTCATAGCAGATGAAATTACTTTAATTGTAGGGATGCCAAATAGAGGGGAGAAGGTTATATGGTAGAAATCCCCACTGTCGAAGTCCAATTCAATTGATTTTAAGAATAAAATTGAAAAGTTGGATCGCCTTGACCTCAGCACAGTTTGTGCAGTTGTACATACACTTTTTGCTTTCAAATCTTTTTATTTATTTATCATAATTATAGAGTGGTGTCGGACCTGGTCTCCCACGCTAACGACATAGAGAAATTATTAATTACAATTGACCAGAAGCCATTTGGAGCTTCCTAGTTTCACAATTTGATGTTATTACATGACAAATTTTGACGTAGAAGGCACGTGTACATGAGTGGCTTTGTCACTCTTTTGATGGTATATTTTACATCTTCAGATTTATATTGTGTTATACACTGAAACTAAATTATGTAAATCTTTGCTGCAAATTTGGGCTGTAGAGCACAAAAAAATCTTAAGGCCAACTGTTCCTTCTGCAAAGCCACATATGTTATGGTGGCCAAAAATAAAGTTTACAGAGGATTCCATTAGTGGTTTGCAAGTACACGAGGTAATGCTAATTAGATTTACTTCATTTACATCAAAATTAATTTATTCATATTAGAAATTATCACACTTTCTTATTGGTGTAACACAGGTCTTCCTATCAGTTGAAGACATAGCAGAAGAGGAGACATGGCTCCTTGAAACAATGCCCTGTGTCCTGTAGCCAACCCATAGCGAGCCCCATAGGAGTCTCATTCGAAGTCCAAGGAGTGAATCCCCAAGTGGATCTCCCTACGTCTCTCCTCGATATTCTCCTCCTTCTTATGCATCTAGCCTGCCATCTGCTACTATCCCTCCAGAAAATGTTGATATAGATAAGATACTTTCAGCTTTCAATGCCCTGGGGGATAGAGTATCATTTTTTGAAGCTTTAATAATTGAGAGAGTAGATGGCATTGATTCGCAGCTAGTTGTCATTGAGGTGATGGTTGCTGGACATGAGGGTCCAAGCATGGGGGAAGCTACTGAGAAGGCTAGTACAGGGGTAGCCACCCAGGGCACACATCCAAAGGGGCCTTCAGAAACTATCTTAGTAAAGGATGTGTAGTTGATTGTACAAGAAGGCCCCATATCAGATAAAGATACTGCTCAACCTTTACTAGGCAGCATAGAGCATGGTGTGAAGGCGAGATAGATTAGAAAGAGGAAAGCTATCCCATTCCCATTCACACAAGTGTATAGAAAGACGTGCAACACAACAAATCTAGCCTTTGTTGCCACACAAGATGCATAGAGAGCAGAGGAGGTATTTCATGTCTTCCTTACCACTTTAATCTAATAAAGTTGATTTCAACAATTTCTTATGTAGGTTAAGAGAGAGGTTCCTATAACAGAGGAACAACTAGCAACTATAGTAATAGTGGTTGAGGAACATTAGGAGGATGTATTCTTCATTTTATAAGTTTCTACTTTAGTTCATATTGAATATAGTTCTTAAACCTTCTTGATTTATTGCAGCCAGCTGAGGCACATAAGACCATAAGCTTCTCATCAAGAGATGTTCTATCCAAGCCAATGTTGTAGCTCATTGACACATCTTACGCCCAATTTATGGACAAGTAAGTCATTGCTTAGTCTATTTCATTCAGTTTCCATAAAATCACCTTTTGATTTAGATTGACATGCCCATACTGCTCACATGCAAGAGTGATAGTGTATTCTAGGCCATAAATATCATTATTGCTAGAGGACAAATTTATGAATTACTGACAGGTCAATATTTTTCAGATGCACATATTGATGCCTTTACTTATTTATTGGTCGAAAAGAATAATATCTATCCTCGGCTATGTGTCTCCTATCTATATGTCTCATGTCTGCATTGGGTGAGTTCAAATAAGGAGGATTGATTTATAAGATGCCTTCCAAATTTTTGTTAGTTATAAGCTAGTTAATTTAACTTTTCTTCAAATTCTTGTAGAGTTATGCTAAATATGGCCTAGCAAAGGAATGAAAATGTACATCCAGCATATTACTACACACAGTGTTTCTAGGGCTGATTTACTCTTCCTTCCAATCATCAATAATCATCATTGGACACTACTAGTGGGGCATATTAGAAAGGGTCATGGTTCTTCTATGACTCACTGCCAAACCCAACCCATAAGGCTAATCTTCCTGATCTTCTAAGAATTCTTATCATTTTCAATTTTTCCTAAATGCATAATTTGTAACAAACTTATTAGCTTTGTTTAGTGTTTATGTAGGTCAAATTACTCATCGAAGATGCTAGCCAGGCTTTTGAGAGAAACCCTCATGAATGACCAATCAAAGTGATCAGTGGTATACTAGTCCAACAGAATAGTGTTGATTATGGCATATTTGTGTGTAAATATATGGAGGTAGTGGTTAGCAGACCTCCAGTGGACTGGGCTGAGCACCAAGATTGGCCAGAGAAGATGAACTTCTTCAGAGCAGAGTTTACTTATGCTATTTTTATTTAACTATGAAATAACTGAGTTGTAGAATATTGATTGCCAGATGGTTGCTGTACATATTAAATGTTAGGCTTCTTTATGACACCAAAGGATGTTTCTATCATCACTCAATTAGGGATGAAGTGGCGAAGAAATGTTCTTCTTGTGTGAATTTGAAACATCATTTATATGTTTAGCTAGGACTCTACGATGGACTTGATATGGTTAATTATGATATCTGGTTATGTGGTTGATGTATTTATAATGTTTGAAATTAGCTAATAAATTTATGATAGATATTTGGTAGGTTTAGTGGATAGTAAAACCATAGACTATAATAAAATAGGAATCATTAAGATGTAGTGATGAAGTTAACACATTTCTAAGAAAGATATAGTTTGTATATATGGTTGACACCTCCATAGTGCTGCTCCTTTGAAGGAAATTATTGATGCATCCTATAACTCCTAACTTATGTTATGTATATATATAATTTTTTTAGAAATTATTACAGAACTAGAAACAATAGGTAAAATTATATGGGAAGTCTTTACATAATTTTAAGTGGAAAAATTTGATATCATGGCAAAACGAATGTTGACTTTGTAGAATTTGGTAATTTGGGGGTTTTTTGGAGCAGTTATCCATGTGTATACTCTATACACTCTAGAGTCTACACCCCTTTTTTAGTTTTAAATCACTATAGGGCTTGCTATATCTTTTGTACATGCTATTAGAAGTTTTGAGTTATTTTCAGGAATATTTCTATGATTTTGGTGCAGTTTTCATGTGTACACTTTGTACACTCAGTGTGCACTTATTTTTTTAGTTTTAAATCACTGTTGGATTTGCTATATCCTTTGTACATCTTCTAGAGTGTACATTATATACACTCTGTATATTCTATACTCTATACACTCTATACACTCTGTACACTAGAGTGTACGCTCTGCACATTCTATAATGTACACTCTGTACACTAATTTGAAAATTGTTTTTGATAAAAAATTATATTTAGGAAATCTTAATAAATATTATTTTTTATTTAAAAATATAAAAGATAAATCATTTGAATATATATTAAGACATAATAAGAGATAAAATTTTATACAAAGTTTCATAAAATTTTGAATATATATTTTGAATATTTAATATGAATGCATAATAAGAGATAAAATTTTGAATATATATTTAAAATTTTTTTGATTTATACAATTCTCAACCAATACTAATGCCTATTACAATTATTATTTCTCTAACAAAATTTACCTTCTCTAATGGGGATGAGTGAACTTTCATAACACATCTTGCATTTGTGGATTTTTTCAGTTGGCCCAACCCTAGAGAATGTTTAGGTAAACCTATTCATCCATTTTTACATAAAATTCCAATTTTCCAACTACATATAATGATTATTATAATTTACATACTGATTTTTTCATGTATTTGATTTTTTATATAAAAATATTACATGAATGTCTCACATTTATATTTAAACTATAGGTTCATAAAAATTAATATGGGTTGATAAAATATTTTACATATAAAAACAAGAATTCAAATCAACTATGTGTATAAATTGGTGCGCACACCCATTTATTTCCATTTATCTATTTCATCGTTCAAGCCTTTTGCTCTTTAGATTATTTGTCTAAACTTTGTTTATGTATATTTAATATGCAACTCAAATTTTTGATCAAAATAAATTTCAAAATTATTCAATTTATTTTAAAATAAATATATCATCCAAAATTTTAAATAAAATTTATATTATGCTTATATCAAAATTAATCAAATAATATTGAAGAAAAAAATCTTAGATAATTTATGTTCACCTGCCTTGAAAGGAACATGTGTTGGATAATATTTTTAAGGCTCATTTTTTTGTATTTTTAACACTTATTTAAGTGTTTTATTCCCAATATTTCATAATATTAATTAATTATAAAATATCTTAACCTTTCTCAGTGACTGCTAGTCTTTTAAAATTTTACATTGAGATATTTTTTATTTTTTTAATATACATGAAAAACTGCAATAAAATCACTCAAATTCCTTAGGATATAACTTAAACCAGCTTATAATAGCATGTAGAGAGGATATAGCAATTCAGTAGTTTAAAACTGAAAAAGGGTGTACACTCTAGACTGTACAGAGTGTACACATAAAAGATTGCACCAAAATCACCAAAATCCCCCAGGAAATAACTCAAACCAGCTTATAATGGCATGTAGAGATGATATAGCAAGTCTCACAGTGGTTTAAAATTAAAAAAATTTATACATTCTAGAGTGTACAAATGAAATTACCTAAATTCCCCAAGATACAACTCATACTAGCTTATAATAGCATGTAGAAGGATATAGCAAGCCCCATAGTGGTTTAAAATTGAAAAAAGGGTGTACTTCCTAGAGTGTACACATAAAAAACTGCACCAAAATCACCTAAATTCCTCGAAATAACTCAAATCAGCTTATAATCGTATGTAGAGAAGATATAACAAGCCCCACAGTGGTTTAAAATTGAAAAAAAAGAGTGTACACTCTAGAGTTTACAGAGTGTACACATGAAAACTATACCAAAATCACCCAAATCCTTAGGAAATAACTCAAACCAGCTTATAATAGCATGTAGAGAGGATAAAGCAAGCCCTATAGTGGTTTAATTTTTTTTTTTAAAAAAAAAGGTATACACTCTAGAGTGTACAGAGTACACATAGAAAACTACATCAAAATCACCAAATCCTCATAAAATAACTCAAACCAGCTTATAATAGCATGTAGAGAGGATATAGCAATCCCCACATAGGTTTAAAATTAAAAAAAATGGTGTACACTCTAAAGTGTACAGAGTGTACATGTGAAAAACTACACCAAAAGATCCTAAATCCTCTTAGAAAGAACTCCAAACATCTTACAATAGCATGTACAAAAGAGATAGCAAGCCCACAGTGATTTAAAATTAAAAAAAATGGTGTACACTCTAGGGTTTACAGAGTATACACATCAAAAAATGCACCAAAATCACTTAAATTTCCCAGGAAATAACTCAAACCAGCTTATAATAATATGTAGAAAAGATATAACAAGCCCCTTAGTTGTTTAAAATTAGAAAGAAGGGTGTACACTCTAGAATGTACAGAGTGTACACATGAAAACTACAAAATCACCCAAATCCCCCTGGAAATAACTCAAACCAGCTTATAATAGCATGTAAAGAGGATATAGTAAGCCTCCTAGTGGTTTAAAATTGAAAAAAAGGGTGTACACTCTAGAGTGTCTAGAGTGTACATGTGGAAAATTGCACCAACAAATCCCAAATTCTCTTATAAAGAACTCCAAACAACTCACAATAGCATGTACAAAAGATATAGAAGCAATTTAAAATAGCAACAATAGATTAAAATACTTTCAATCAAACAAAACTAAAAAGTTAGATCTTTATATGAACATATAAAAATTTGGGCCTAAAATAAACATGAAAAGCTATAATTGAAAGATATCTAGATCTCTGATTCACACATTATAATGTATCTATGTAATGATATCCATCATCAAGTTGGTGTATCCTTCTATTGGCTGACTTACTGTTGAGCTGGAATGAAATTCCTGGTATATAAGAACATCATATCAGTTGCTGATATCTAACATCAAAAATAAAGTACTATACTTGCATACCTCTGAAAAGTACTCTGGCATTACAGAAGAATGTGTTGCAATGGGTTACTCTTTCTGCTCTCCACCTATTCCAACTTGTTCATTCTTCTCTATAACATTAAAAATAGATTAGGTTAAATTTTGACAGTAATAATTAAAGAGTACAATTTTAGAAACAAGAAGAAAAATACTCTTGGCTCTCTTATTTTTCTCCCAATATCCTTTCAACTTGCATTGGAAACACCCTTTAGCTGCATCTTAGTTGGATCCTTTAGTAAGTCAGGAGTACATCCTAAATCTCTTATAGTGGATTTCTTTTTCTTCTTTGTTTTATTAGTTGGGAGTGCATTCCCACATAATATAGAATCAACATTATCAAATAATTTCTTTAAGGAATCCAAATATACTGCTCAGCCTCCTTATTACCTTGAGCTCTTTTGCTTTTCTGATATGAATATCTACTTATATGGTTCCAAAAAATAATGTCACTAGGGTTTTCATTAGTACCTTGTAAATCTTTAAAGTCCTTATAAGCAATATCAAAGTAGATATCTTTCTTCACTCTGGATGACCATCTCCTGAGAAGGCATTTCTTTGAAATTCGCACAATATCTTCCTAACTTGAAACTCTAATGCAGTGGGAACAAAGTATTTTCATCATCTCAAATTTTTTACAACTACAAGTTATATCTAGACATGTCTTGAATAATTGATCAGTTCATGTTTTAGAGATGCTCTTATCCACTAAGTTTCTTATCAAATACACCATGGGATTATCATCTAAGATAGTTACTACTAATCCACCAACTCCATGCAAAAGCTCTTCTTCAAAAAATGTATAAATATTTCTTGTGTAAAATATAACAGCTTGTTTCAGCATAAGACTAGTTCTAATAACTGGAATAATAGTTGACTGACTACACTTGAAATCTTCATCATGCTCATTCTGTCACCATGTGTCCTTAACCTTCTCCAATCCCAAAAAATAATCGATGATAGGTTAGTTTAGAGACTCCATGATAAACATTATTCGTCGACTCACTACATTTAGTTGATAAAATACCCATGTAGAATGAATCTTTACTAAATGTGATGGACCACTTAGTCTTAATTCTGTATAGCTCAGCTAGCCAAGCATGATCATGCAAATTACCTTCTTCTAGCATGTTAGACTAAGCTTGTTCAAACTCTTCTTCAGAATCACGTTTACTCATGCATGTATAAAATAGACTTTGTACAGTCTTATTACTATTAAAGTAATGGACCTTCGAAGGACCTTTCTTAGAGATATGCCATTGGCACAACCTATGACGAGTATGAAGCAATGCAATTTTGATGGCTCTCATCATTGCCTGATCTTGATCAGTGAATATTATTGTAGGATGCCTCTTATTCATTAACTAGAGAAATATTTTGAATAGCCATGTGAATGACTCAGTTATCTCTTCAGATAGAAAGGCTACTCCAAATAGAATATTTTTCCAATGATGATTCACTCCAATAAAAGGTGCACTGACAAGATTATATTTATTGAGTCGATAACTTGTATCAAAAACTTTGACATCTCCAAAATAGTCATAATCTATCCTTAACATGCCATCGCTCTAAAAAAATTAACCAAGTTATCCAACTCATCAACTTGGACATCCCATGCAAACACTCTGTCCTCTGCTTGCCTATCCTTGAACAGTTGTATTAATGCGTAGTATCACCATTCATAACTCTTGATCTTCATTCTTTTTGGATGTAATTGAAAGCATATCTTTTTGTAAATCCAACATTATCCACGCTGCCTACTTCCTCACTAAGATAGCTGAATGCATCACTTGCTCTAATTCCAGCCTCTATCATTGACTTTAACACATCCATCTTCTCTTCGCTGATGCCTCTATAAGATCTTAAAAGATGTAAGTCACTCGGCTTTACCAATGAATGATTATTACTTTTTATAAATTTCTTAACCTTCCAATTCTCATCTAAATTAATAAAAAATCTAATCATGGTAGGACAATCAGTATCAGATTTCTAAAATTTGACTAAGTAGTTTAGTTTGACACCTTTTTTTCAAACTAGCTTTTGCACATAAAAAATCATTTATTTTCAAGTTCTTCGAGTTCGGCCAATAACTCCCATGATCCTTTTGAACACTGAATCTAGTTTGATATGCATAATCACAATAGAGTTCATATGCCTCATTTTCATTACAAATAATAGTGCCAAGCAGTGTGCCTACAATTGGTTCATGAGACATAACAGCTTCATCATCGCACCTTTGATTTGCCTCATTCACCTGCACATAAAACTCCAAGCAGCTCATAATAGCATGTAGAAAGGATATAGAAAGCCCCATAGTTGTTTAAATTTAAAAATAATGGTGTACACTCCAAAGTGTACACATAGAAAACTCATCCAAAATTACCCAAAACCTACGAGAAAGATCACCAAGCAGCTCAAAATAGCATGTAGAAAGGATATAGAAAGCCCCGTAGTGGTTTAAAATTAAAAATAAGGGTGTACACTCCAAAGTGTACATATTGTACACATAGAAAACTCACCAAAAATCACACAAATCCTACTAGAAAGAACTCCAAGCAGCATATAGCATGTAGAAAGGATATAGAAGTCTCACAGTGGTTTAAAATAAAAAAGGGTGTACACTCTAGAGTGTATAGAGTGTATACATAGAAAATTCATCCAAAATCACCCAAATCCTGCTGGAAAGAACTCCAAGCACCTCAAAATAGCATGTAGAAAGGATATAGAAAGCCCCACAGTGATTTAAAATTAAAATAAAAGGGGTGTACACTCTAGAGTCTACAGAGTGTACACATGGAAAACTCATCCAAAATCACCCAAAACCTGCTAAAAATAACTCCAAGTAGCTCAGAATAGCATGTAGAAGGGATATAGAAAGCCTCATAGTGGTTTAAAATTAAAAACAAGGGTGTACACTCTAGAGTGTACAGAGTGTACATAGAAAACTAATCCAAAATCACTCAAATCCTACTGGAAATAACTCCAAGTAGCTCAAATTAGTATGTAGAAGGAATATATAAAGCTCCATAATGGTTTAAAATTAAAAATAATGGTGCACACTCCAGAGTGTACATATAGAAAACTCATCCAAAATCACCCAAATAGTGCTAGAAAGAACTCCAAGCACCTCATAATAGTATGTAGAAGGGATATAGAAAGCCCCATAGTGGTTTAAAATAAAAAAAGGTGTACACTCCAAAGTGTATAGAGTGTACACATGAAAACTCATCCAAAATCACCTAAATCATGCTGGAAAGAACTCCAAGCACCTCAGAATAGTATGAAGAAGGGATATAGAAAGCCCTATAGTGGTTTAAAATTAAAAAAAAGGGTGTACACTCCACAGTGTACACATGGAAAACTCATCCAAAATCACCCAAAATCTACTGAAAATAACTCCAAGCAGCTCTTAATAGTATGTAGAAGGGATATAGAAAGCCCCACAGTGATTTAAAATTAAAAATAAGGGTGTACACTTCAGAGTGTATAGAGTATACACATAGAAAACTCATCTAAAATCATCCAAATCCTACTGAAAATAACTCCAAGCAGCTCAGAATAGCATGTAGAAGGGATATAAAAAGCCCTACAGTGGTTTAAAATTAAAAAAAAAAGGTGTACACTCCTGAGTGTACAAAGTGTACACATAGAAAACTCTTCCAAAATCACCCAAATCCTACTGGAAAGAACTCCAGGTAGCTCAGAATAGCATGTAGAAGGGATATAGAAAGCCCCACAATGGTTTAAAATAAAAAAGGGTGTACACTCTAGAGAATACATATGAAAAATTGCACAAAAATTACCCAAATCCTGTTGTAAAGAACTCCAAGCAGCTCAGACTAATATGTAGAAGGGATATAGAAAGCTCCACAGTGATTTAAAATTAAAAACAAGGGTGTACACTCCAGAGTGTACAGAGTGTACACATAGAAAACTACGTAAAAATCACTCAAAATCTATTGGAAAGAATTCCAAGCAGCTTATAATAGCGTATAGAAGGGATATAGAAAGCCTCACAATAGTTTAAAATTAAAAATAAGAGTGTACACTTCAGAGTGTATAGAATATACAAATAAAAAACTTATCCAAAATCCTCTTCGAAAGAACTCCAAATAGTATAGAAAATATTTATTTCAAATAAGAATTTCAAAGAAGATCAATGAGTATTTTAAAATAACTATATATATAATACTGTGTAGGAAATTTACCGATACATTGATATTTATGACATCATCCACTAAGTTGGTCACCATATGAAGTCTACCACTTTAAAATTCGTTCTCCATCTTCACAATTTTTTCCAAAATTGAAATGAGATATTTTTGGTTATCTTCTCTCCAGTGCGTTTGAAAAAAAATCAAATTTATGCCCTAAATCCACTTATATATTGCTTAGGACCTTTCTCCCACGCATTCAAATGGCGTTCAGCCGCGCTCGAAAATGACGTCCAGCATGTTCACTCCGGATTGGGATGGGTCGGGTCTAAATAACATTAACGACATCCAGAGCTGCGTTACCTCATGGTAAAGTAAAAATAATAATATTTTATTAATGGACACGTGTTCATATACGATTGGTATCCGGACGCAGAGCTATGTCCGGACTCCACATGTAATATTTTCTTCGGGAGCAGCCCCTCGCAACAGAAGCAGTCACTACCCTTGCCATAATAATTTGTTGGCTCAACTCCTCAGCTGGATCAATAATGGCTTTCTCTTCCTTTGGTTTGGAAAGATTGGGGAGAACCAAACCAACAACCAATAGATGTTGACAAAGATTTTGCCATTTAATCTACAAGTTTTCAATGGCATCCTCTGCTCGCTTCCTTTTCTCAATTTCCATTAGTAAATTCAGCCTCATCTTGCAAATTTCATCTTCAATCTTGCTAGAAAATGATCTTGAGCTGCCATCACTTGATATCTCTAAAGACAAACAAAATGGTATGAGTGAACAAGCCTTAGTGTTGTCAACAAGGGTAAATTTTTGATCGAGAAAAGTTAAAACCAATCGTTCAATCTCTAAAATGAATTAACAAAGCAGCTTGCTTAAAACAATACATACAAGCACAGTAAAGACTAAAAAGAATGGGTGGTGAGTACTGATTTCATGCAGTCATGTTATCATTTAATGAACTTAAGTATAACAAAGTTGGCTTTACAAATTTTGCTCTGTCAAGTATGCATATCTATTAATTTTGATGGTTCTTCTTAAGTTAGGAAAATTGTCAAGGAGAAATATTTCAAAGTTGAAGACCTAATGAACGTTTGGAAGAAGAATTTTCTGAATTGTTATAGCTCCATTAAAATGATTACAAAAAAAATTAGATCTCTTGACCTACACATTCATGCCAAGATGTGATAACATGAAATCGACGAAGATAACAAGTACATACGGGGTCATATTCATCTCAATTATTGCGGGAATTAAGTGAATGAATAAAATCAAGAAAGTTACAAGTCAACATTGCAAAGATTGAAAGTTCACTCACATCCGCTAAATAATATATTTGCAAAATAAATTGTTCAGGCATATTCGGAAAATTGAAATTATCTAAAATGGAGTTCACATTGCATAAGTCGACACATAAAAGTCAAATGTATGGTCATATACGCATGTAAGGTGGTGACATAAAATTCAAGATATACCCATAAAAAAAGTATTTATAAAATCTTTATAATATTATAATGATGACATGTCTATAAATTAATTAAATTGATTGAATTATGTCAAACTTAAATTTATATATTATATATAAGTGGGTATTTCTCATACTATATAGTTATAAGTAATTGGCTACTATAAAAATTATGATAAAAAATAATAAAATTAAGTTTTATTGTCTTAGAATTTTATTCATTATAATAAAGATGAAATGAATACAGTAGCCAAGCTTATTTTTAGCAATTTTAAATTAAATTATATTTACATCAAAAAAAAGAATATTATAGATATAATAAATATATGTGATGCTAAATGGGTATTTGTCTTTATATGTTAAGAATCAAATTCTTAGCTAATTAGATATAATATCTTATATAAATTTTATTTATTTTATTTTATTTAAAAAAAAACCAAACTCCCTTTCTTCGACACGTCAAAGCGGAATTGAGTTTCGTACAGTGTAGCACCTCACATTGTCCCATTCATCTCTCATTTAAAAAAAAGGAAGAAAAAAGAAGAGAGGTCTTTTCTTTATAAAAAAAAAAAAAAAATCTTAAGCTACTTCAATAACGGACAGAGGGAAGGAGGAGGGATATATTATTTTATTTTTTTATTTTTATTTTTTTTACACGGGAGGTCGCTCTCTCCGCCTTCTTTCACTTCTCTCTCACTGAAATCCAATTTCCTCCCTTTTGCCTCTCTAATTTCCGAATGAGAAGCCACAACTCACCTCAAAAGCTTATCGGCCAGCCAAGCTACTCGCTTCGGACAACACCTTCCACTTGCACACCGTAAGTCAGTCAAGCTCCTCACCGTCGACACACGTCACACCCCATCAAGTCGCTGGTGAGCTTACCTCGCCGACGACGACCTACAGTAGCACATATGCCGGCAAACTCCACAAGCCAACCGGCCAACCAACAACACCCAACCAACAACCTCAGCTCACCTCAGCTCTTTTGCCTCATTGAACCCATCCAAACCTTGGCCACTCATCTCGTCATCTCCACTTGGCACCGAGCCTAACCCGTCGGTCGATCGGGCATTTTATATCTCTCCTCTCTCTCTCTCTCTCTCTCTCTCCTCTCTCTCAACGGTTTCAGCAAAGAAAAAGTTTTATTACATATTTCATTTATTTTCTCCTCCGGCCATTTTATATTTCTCTCTCTCTCTCTTGATGTTAGTTGTATAAAAAAAACAAACACATTCTCTCTTTCTCTGATCTGCATAAACAAAAAAATCAAAATTATATATATATATATATGATATATATATAAAATATTAATAAGATGAATTAAGCAAGTTAAAAAAGAAGAAGAGATCAAGCACTTAAAATATCATTGAAAATTTTGGGATATCAGTTAAATACCTAAATAGCTCTCAAACATGGAGTGTTTATAGTCAAATCGAGCGTCTCGACGAGCCGGATCTAACGAGCCTAAGATCTCATAATTCTGACTTCATTTGAACATTCAAATACGCAAAATACATCATATGATCAAGGGATTCATCATGAGCCGTCCGATGGAGAGGAGTGGTTCGGATTTTGCATGTATTACGAGACGCCACCTCCACCTATAAAAATTTCATTTCATCAGACCCAAGAGAGAGGAGAGAGCTCTAAAGATCTTCCAAAGCATGCCACCGACAATTCCGCCGCCGTACCGCCACCTGGATCCTTGCCGAATCTCTCGCGGTCATCATGATGATTTCTATCGCTGATTGTTAAGCTGCCGTGATTGTTCCTCGATTTCGCCAATAATTATTCTCGATTTACCGGGATTGCTCACATTTCAATCATCTGCTACTACTATGATCATAAGATCGTCATAGCTATTGTTCCTTTCTCATATACATATATAATGTATCAAGAAAGATAAACAAATACATAGTGAAGCTTTTAGAATATGGTTTTCCTCTTTTGAGATTTTCACGTAAAAATTAGTTTTATTATTCACACTTTTATACTATGTGTTGATTTTACAAAAGAAAAAAAAAATATATATCTATATATATATATATATATATATATATATATATATATATATATATATATATATATATATATATATATATATTATTTTCGTACCAACTCACTTGCAAATGTACAGAATGAAATGCATATGAACATGCAAAATATTGTATGAGAGCCTATGCACGTCTTTTTAGAGAGTAGGTTGAAAGATTTACAGCCGCGGTGTTGCAAAATACTACCTATACGAGTCTTTTAGACTAATGGGTAGGCGTACTTTTGATAGAACTCCCCCGACTAGGGGACATGCTGCCGAAATTTTTGTCAAAAACTTTGGACTTATTGGAGACAAAATTAAATAATATTTTAAGTGATTAAGTGGCCTAAATGAAATTAAAATAAATTAAATGGTGATTAAACATTATAGTGAAGAGGCCAACTAAAGCCAAATGCAAATGAAAATTCTTATAAAAAAGGTGATTTAAAAAAAAAAGAGAAAGGAAAGAAAGAAAGGAATGAATGTACCTATTATCAAATACTTGAATGAGCTTTCCTAAATCTTCAAAGCAATCAACTAAGAAGTAGATTGTAAATGGGAGGGATGGTTAAAATGAATTCTCATCCCCTTCTATTTATAATGAGAAGAAATAATATTCTTGTGGGGCCCACCTCACTAATGAACAATGATATGAGGAAAAAAATGGGGATAATCATTTTGCAAAGTGCATGAAAAGATATGTCTCTCATTCATCTCAAGATAATCTAAAACTTAAACCTCACAATATGTCAATGAGTTATAACATAACATGTACATCAAGACAATTCTATACTCATATTCATACATTTTTATGCGTGCAAGCAATTAAAAATCACGAGTTAATTAAGCACATATTTCCAAAAAAATTTACATTCAGAATTAATGCATTGAAATGTGTGCTAATCATTTAAAAAGCATATGACACGTATTATGAGGCAAGCCTATATTTGAAGTCAATGCCTCATGATTCGTGCAAGTGATAAGATAATTTATATGTGAGATAAAATAAATTCAAATGTAGTGCTTTAAAAAATGTGCAAGAACCCTCAAGTGATTTACATGTTCCACGATGAGTGTCTTAGGCATAGCCTTAATTGCTTCGTAAAATGTGCAAAATTTACAAATTGCACAAAATTCAATGAAATTGGAAGTCGACTTGAATGGACCGCTTCATCTATATGAAGAAGTCGTAAGCCCCACTCGACCAATCCAATCCTCCTTGTAAGGAACAAGAGTTGATAGGATTGTATCCAAATCAAATGCTCAATTACTAAGAAAAAGATGATTTTATTTTATATTTACAAATGATCAACAAAAGCCTTAATAGAGAATTTTCATATTTAAAATAATTGATTCTCCATTTCTATATGAAAAACACAATCACAAGTTGTAGTTATATACCTGATCATCTATAAGCAAAGAAGTAGAGTTGACAAGGTCTAACCCCAGTGATGATTGCTGTAGATTTCAATCAGAGGGGTTCTATCTTAAAATGAAAGTATCTAATTGTAATATAAATATTCAAATTGTATATTCCCTAGTGATGGCTGTGTTGATTGTAGAATCTAACCAAGGGGATTATTATTATCTAAGCTTTCAAAGCATTTATGTTAAATCACCTCAAATCCAAATTCATGAATACAAGTCATAAATGTGATCCTTTGTTAGCAAATAAGCAGAGTCGATAGGGTCAACCCTAGTGATGATTGCGCTGATTGTAGATTTCAATCGGAGGGGTTCAATCTTAAAATTAAATTATCAAATTACAATGTGAATATTCAAATCATTCACTCTCAATAATGACTAAGTTGATTGAAGATATTAACCAGAGGGGTCATTATTATTAACATATATAAGATATTTATGTTCGATTATATCAAATTCAAAATTCTCAAAGTATAAATATAGATCTGATCCTCTATTATTAAATTAATAGAGTTGACAGGATCTGGAACAAAAAACTAAATGATTAAGTTGATTTTTAGACATCGATGATGGCTATGTTGAATGGAGATTTCAACCGGAGGAGATATCACCATCAAGTTATATTCAAAATTCAAAGCCAAATCAAGATAAATTCAAATCTCATAAGGATATGAAGAATGCAAAAGAAATTTAATATAAATGTTTAAATGAAAATCATCAACCTAAAAACTTAGAGTAAAACTCAATCTATCCAACTTTCGTAATTATTTGTAGGTGGCAAATTAAGAAGGCTCTAGCTCACAAAAGAGCCAATGTCAAATCAAGTACACAACTATATTCACTCTCAATCAATCTCATGCTTGTAAGGATGTGGCCCGTGTCTTCTGATTGCGTGGCTTGTCTAATAGGCTTCACATATGATGCAGTTACGACCAGAGTCCTCTGATCAAGTGGCTGCCACCAAATGACACTATTATACTACAGTCACGACTATAGCCCGTATGTTCTCCAATGGCTCTACCCTTTGAGATGTGAACCATAGGGTGCACTTGATAGGGCAAAAATCCTTATTAGCTAAGGTGGACTTAAGCTTGTCTTCTTAGACAAACATCACCCCAGATCTACAAGGTTCCCTTGGACGATGTAACCCATGGTTGCTGACAAGGATCCTTCAGTCAGGTTGGGTCGACTACCTCCTCTAACTAACTAGACTAGGGACCATAATAGCTCGGGATGATGGAACTATGGGATCTTTATCAGGTGCATCATCATTCTCCCCAACCATCTACTTCAAGTTAAAGGATGATGAATTTTATAAACCTAAATTCATAACTCCACATGCTGCTACTATACGTTATACATTTAGCAATCTAACGACTAGCTTTAATCGAAAGTTCTCTCTCAGCAATGGGAGGGGTAATTAACTATAGGAGCTTGTGCCTATAGGAAACTTGGAACCAGATCTAAAGTCCTCACAAAATGAGGGAGAAATGTCTAGGTAGTGTCTTATCTACTATTCCATCCGCCTTCTGAATAGCTCACTGACACATAAACCATACTCTCTTCATCGAGAAGTAAGTGGAGAATTCTTGGAGCCCACAGATTTCTGGAAGCTACGTTGGGGATATATTTCTCTTTCCATCTTTGGCTAGCCGAATCCAAGCTATAGTAGCAGTGGAGCATTATAAGTTTAAAATCTAAAATCAATTTCGAAGTGAAATTTTTTCTAAAATGAAACTTTTAATGAACTTAAATATTTCATAAGCATAATTCTATGTCATTTAAGTTTTCATATAAAGTCTGATTTTATATTTATTATATTTGTTCTGTTGTATTTGTGTGTTTGTATGTGTGTATATATATATATATATATATATATATATATATATATATATATATATGAAAGTGTGGGGTACAACATCTATTTTTGATTATTAATCCCCATCTTTCATTTGCACAGAATGGATCTTCAGAACACACCCTTCATCGTCAAGCTAGGCCGCAGAGCTAACATCTGTTTGGCTAACGCTGTTATCAATATTGGGGATGTTGGAGCTACCATCAGTTTAGTAGCGGACTTCCCAACTATTGTCGCTGCTAACCATAACTCAACTGTTCAGAACTCACTTGCCCAAGTCAAGCTCAAAGGCCTCAACCAGTTGAAATTACTGCACAACGTGCACCTCTGCCAATGCAGCAAAGAAGGTCGATTTAAACCATTGTTACTGAGGCTCCAAGGATGAGGGCCTCTGTGTTCGAAAGACTAGAGTATCTAGAAGCCCCACTAACTAAGAGGACTATTATTGACTAGAAGATTTCATTGGCTCCAATAAATGTTACATCCTTACCAACTGAGCCATTTTCTCTTAGAAGGCATGATGCTAAGGCTTCCTCATCTGAAAGTAAGCTAAATAGAAGACAATGAAGGAGAATGAATGCTGAGCTACAAGCTCAACAACTGTTACCTGAACCACCAATTGCATAGCTAGCACTATAACCAAAAATGAATGTTCCTACCTGCAATAAATTTGAAAATCTAAAATATATAAAGAGGAATAACTCCACTGGTGAAATCAAACAATCTTTGGAATCAGCAATGATAAGCTCTAACCCCTTATAATAAGTAGCTTGAGACTCTATCTACCAGAGTGCATAGAGTGTTGAAGGTTGTCAAAGAAAATGGCCTTATGAAGAAGAAATACTAGGGCCTAGTCATCAGAGAAGCTGAGAAAGCTCCAATGGGGAAGCAATCTTCAAAGTTAATAAACACTAAAAACCATTATAAGCAGCCCTTGTGCGGTGAGCATCGGGGTGTGACACTTGGACCACGTGTCTAGAAATCCTCCATCGAAAGATATTAGCATAAGAAAAATAAATCTGGAGACCAAAGCCTCAAGAAAAAGTAATTATGAAAAGTAATAAAGGCGTGTCATCTAGCTTGTATTCCTGGAGATCTGCCAGTGATAGGGCCCGACAGGAATAGCTCCCAAAAAAAAAAAATATTATTAATGAGCCAATGGATGGTCGACACCATGGAGAATCCTCCATGGAATCCCATCACCAAGTAGCACCATCTCTTCCGGAGGTAGTCAACTTTGTTCGAAGCCCTCCAATTGAAGAAATGTTTATGCCACAACTTGAGCCTGAGATCCGTTGGAGACAACACTCAGAAGTGAGGATTCAAGAAGACAATGAAGATGACGATGATGAGGCCATGGGAATAGAAGTGGTCTATATGATAGGCAAAGGTGATGATCAGCCTAGTTCTCACTTCTATAATCAACATCGGTGTACCATCTTACCCGCCGCTCCTCCGAATGGCAGGAAGAAGAAGAGCACTTAAGTCCTTCCATAGATGATGAGCGAAGAGAAGAACCAAAAGGGAAGGAGAATCATGTATTTGTTGATACAACCACAATAGCCCAAGCATAAAGGCATATGCAATGCTAGATGAGGGCAAAAGATGATGAGATTGCACAGTTAACACAAAGATGAACGAAATAATGGCAGATAAATTTGATGATAAAAATGATGCAAAGAAATGTCATAGTGGTGCCAACACTAGCACCTGTTCCAACTGCTAATCTCCAGGTCGTTAATGCAATACCTATAAACCCATCTACTGAGCCAACACCTCAAACTTCAGGAGCACATAGTGCTTATGATGGGAGGAATGAAGTTAATCAGTTGGAATCCCAGCCAACCCCTCAAAACTTGGCTAGCATACCTGAACATGTGATAACCGCTCAACTGGAGACTATTTTGAATGAGAAGATCAAAGCGATCATTGCTGTAAAGCAGACCAAAAAGTTAATAAATAAAGGTCGCCCGTGCTCAGCAGAGTATGACTAGGTACCATACCCCAAAGGTTATTCGATGCTAAAATATAATACTTTTAATGACAATGGTAATCCCAAACAAGACTTAGCATAGTTTAGAGCGATGTGTGGCAATACTGGAGGACATAATGCATTGCTATTTCATCAGTTTGTTGGCAGTCTAATATCAAATGCTTTTGAATGGTATGCCGAATTGCCAAATGACTCGGTGAAGACTTTTGTCGAGTTAGAGACTATGTTTGTCAAGCGATTTGCCAGTGTAGTCAAAAAGACAACTATTGCTGACCTCATCTTAAAGAAGAGAAGAAAGGATGAGTCAATAACTAAATATATTACACGCTGGCGTAATATGAGCATGAGGTGTGAACAACAACTGGAGGAAGAGCATGTGACCCAGCTGTTGATGATAAGATGGCTCCATATCTGTGCATGACTTCTATCGCTACCTTTCAGGAACTGCTCTATCAAGTAGCCAAGTTTGAGAAGCTGAATTTTTCAAAGTTTGAAAATTATTTAGATAAAACAAAAAGGAGTAAGCCTTTAGAATCAAGGAGGAGTGAATCACACTCAACTTCTTATAACTCATGTAAAGGAAAATGGGTAGTTTATAATGTTAATAAAGGAAAACAACCCATTTATGTTGAAGAAAGAGTCAAACAATCAATAAACCCTCAGCCAAAACTTATCTTTGGAGGCAATGATAAGCCCCGAAACTTCTCAAGTGGTGCAGAGCGTCCGAGGCAATCAATGGGAGATATGGAACGTATACTTCCATCTCTCAAAGAAAATATGAGCAAAGAATACTCTTTTAAGAGAAAAGGTATGGCTAAATTATTCTGCCAGGCACTCAAAGCTGGAATGGAATTACCAGAATGTAAAAGGCCAGAAGATACAAATCAACTCATAATCCACATTACTGCCCATATCATCGAGTAGTTAGCCTCCCAATTGAGGATTGTTACGTATTTAAAGACTGGCTAAAAAGAAAATATAGGAGAGGTGAATTTATGCTATCCAATAGTATCCTTATTCACCAAAAGAAAGAATCTACAAGGGTGGTTATTTCCTCTCCTGTGCCCTCGCAGAAAGATAAAGAAAAAGAAAAATCAATTGAACATGATCAATGGGAGACTGCAGTCTCAAAGAAAACCGCTTGGACCAATACTTGGGCTAAAAGATATACCAAAAGCATGCACTTCAACCTCCCAATGTTACTTCAAGAAGGTTGGCATATTATAGCATGAGAAATAGCCTATTCAAGGCGAACTAAGTGCATCTAAGAAATAAGCAAAATAAAAGAAATTAAGAAGAAGACTACAACACAAAAGATTATTAATAATCTACAAGAATATCAATAACTGGTGAGATAACCTATCAAGTTTGTTGACTTTATGTCGGGACTCCAAATCACTGAGATAAGTAGAGAAGAAGATGACATTGAAAAACTATTGCCTAGAGAAATATGTCGGCTTATCTCGGTGATGTCAGATGCCTCTCTATGAACCTCTTGTTCAGGTGATAGAAGGAACCAAATAGTTTCATTAAATACAACATGTATGGATAAACTCAAGAAATTTATCCCATAAAGAAGAAAAATTCTCAAAAGGGTAATCTTCGAAGCCTGTTTGATGGCGAGACAAGAAGATGATGGCTCAAAAGAAGATCTATTCTTCCCTGATTGGGATGATTCAGAATCTTCAATTAAATCTCACATAGACGTATAAAGTTGGGTAGTAATTCAGAAACTTCAGGGATAAATGGTGATTATGAATGTGATACTTCTTCAGAAAAGTTTGAGTCAGATAGAGCCCAAGTGCAACTAAGAAGTGGCAAAACATTGCAGCCACCACTAAGGAAAGATTCACTAAATAAAGACAAAGATAAAAATATTGAAATTAATGAAAGCATTGTTCCTAAAGAGCACAATAAGAAGTTTGACCCGAGTAAGGGAATTGATAACAATATCTTGTCACATTTGAGGAAGATCCCTGCACAATTGAGTGTGTACGAGGCTCTCTTAATGTTGAAGGATCTTCGTGAGACCTTGATTCATGATCTTATGGATCCAGAGAAATATGAAGCATATTTTGCAGAACAATGTATGACTAAAGTTCTATAATCTCAAGATCTTCCAACGATCACCTTTTCTGAAGAAGACCTCATGCTCGGGACATCAGAACATAATCTTTTGATGTATGTGTTTGCGGAGAGCGATGGTATTATAATCAATAGAATTCTAATCGACCCAAGTTCATCGATTAATCTCATGAGTCTATGAGCATTAAGAGGATTATCTCTCAACATTCAACATCTCGGCCTAGATAAGCTAATGATTCATGTCTTTAATGAAAAGAGATAGAAGACTCTTGATTTTTATGCTCCCACTTAGATTTGGTGAGCTTTATATGAATACTAAGTTTCATGTGATAAACACTGACACCTCATTCAGAGAACTATTGGGTCATCCCTGGCTCCATGAGTATGGAATGATTCCTCCACTTTGCATCAATGCATGAAGTATTTGAAGGATGGAGAAGAGCACATGATCCTTGGCAATCTTCAATCGTTTGTTGTCCATGAGAAAAAGATCAATGAAGATGCCAAAGACTTCTTCCAAAAGGATCCTAAGCCTCAACAATCAACACCATCAACCTCAAAGACTATAAAATAGTTGAATGAAGAAAGAGAATATGAAACAAAAAGGTAGAAAGAAGGTGATGTCAGTTCTTCCTAAAACATATGAAATATCATCCAAGCTAAAGAGGCCAATTCCTCACTTGGGTAGTGATACAGAGGAAGAGGAAGAAATTATTGTCAAGCCTAAGGAGACTTGTGAATCTTCTAATAAGGGAAAGGAGAAAGTAGAATGCTTTGATTCAGATTATGAGTTTGAATCCATCTATGAAGGTCAAGTACAATATACCTCTACAATAAGGGAGGAAAACCTACTGATATCAAAAGATTCACTTGTGATCACACCAATCCCTTCTCAATACTTCAAAGAAATCACTCCATGTGAAGTCCACACTGCTGATGAGTTGAAGGCCTTCTATGTACCTCCTTGCTGTTGTGATAGACCTGAAACCTCATTCTACAAATTTGAAGAGTGTTATCATCAAGATTTTGATTGGCTTATGCAATTTGATGAATCTAATGATATAATTCCCATGAGGATGCCAAAATAATATCCTCTAAAGATTCAAAGAATGATGCACAAATTGGGAGTTGATGTTGGAACAAACAAGTGGTGAGCTCACCTCTTTGATGCTCTTTGGAGTTTAAAGAGCCCACAAGCCTCACGAAAAAGGGATAACTACACCACTAAAGGTCTTGGATATGTTCGGCATAAATATCATCAAAGAAGAACCTATTATGTGGTAACAGAAGAAGAGATTGAGACTAAGACTGAAAATGAAGATGAATTTTATGATGTTAATCTCATAAAGGATGGAGAGGTAGAAGCCAAGCCTGCATGTGATAAACTTGAAGATGGTGGACAGGAAGCTACCATGGATGAGTTGAAAGAAATCAACATGGAAATAGAAGATCCCACCAACTTTCATAAGTGCCCTTCTACCTGATGAAAATGTTGAAGAAGTGCAAGCCCTATTATATGAATTTAGGAATTATTTTTCTTGGACATATTCTGAAATGACAGGCTTATCTCTTGATGTGATAATTCACAGATTAGCTATTAAGCTAGATGTAACACCAGTTAAACAAGCTCCTAGGCGAATGAGATTGGAGATCGAGGAACAGGTGATTACAGAGACTAAAAATCTTATTGAAGCAAGCTTCATTTGGGAAGAGAAGCATTCTGACTAGATAGCCAGCATCATTCTAGTAAGAAAGAAATGGTCAAATACATATTTTCATTGACTTTCGAGATCTAAATAAAGCATGCCCAAAAGATGAATTTTCACTTCCAATATTAGAATTACTAGTGGATAGTACTTCCAACTATGATATGTTCTCATTCATGGATGGATCATCAGGCTAAAATCAAATCAAGATGGCTCTTGAAGATAAAAAGCACGCATCATTCAGAATGCTAATTGATATATTTTATTATACAGTCATGCCCTTTGGATTGAAGAACACCAGAGCTACACACCAAAGAGCTGTGACTTGTAGAATGGTATGTCGATGACCTCATTGTTAAAAGTATAGATCGCAAAGATCAACTTGGCAATCTAAGGATTGTATTTGAGAGAATAAGAAAAATCAATCTCAAGATGAATCCCCTCAAATATTCATTTGGAGTCTCATCTAGAAAATTCTTTGGCTACATTATACATCATAAAGGAATTGAGATTGATCCTGCAAAAATTAAGGCAATTTTTGAGATGCCACTGCCGAAGAGTTTGGGTTAGCTCCGCTCGTTACAAGGATAACTCACATTTATTCAACATTTTATATCAAATCTATCAGGTAAATGACAACCCTTTGCAAAATTGATGAAGAAAAATGATCCACTCAAATGGGATAAATGGTGTCAAGAAGCCTTCGATAGCATTAAGAAATATCTATTAAATCCATCAATCCTTGTAGCACCAATTTCAAGGAAGCCTCTTATTTTGTATATATAGCTGCATTAGAAGAGTCTCTCAGAGCATTATTGACACAACATAATGAAGATGGTATGGAGAATGCTCTTTATTATATCAATCAAAGATTAAAGCCATTCTCCAATCGAGAAGCATTGCCTAGTGCTAATCTTTGTTGTTCAAAAGCTTCATCATTATATATTGTTCCACAAAATAATGCTCATCTTAAAGATCAATCCATTGAATTTTTGATGACAATACTAATGTTGACAGATCATTTGGCTAGATAGGCAGTTCTACTCTTACAATTTGATATTACATATATCCCTAAAAAAATAGTGAAGGGATGGTCCTAGCAGATTTTCTTGTTGCACATCCTATCCTAGCAGACTTTCCACTTAATGATGCTTTGCTAGATGAGAAAATATTGCTCATCCATGAAAAAGAGAAGTTGCAAATATGGGAGATGTATTTTGATGGAGCATTGTCAATCAAGCCCGCTCAACCTCCAACTCCAAATCTTCCAAAAGCAAGAGTTGGCATAGGCCTTATTTTCATAACACCGAAGGAGGAATATTGAGACACTCGTATGGATTGACTAAATCCCAAACTAATAATGAAATTGAGTATGAAGAATTAATAGCAGGCCTTGAAGAAGCCATCACCATCGGTATAAAGAATTTATGAATCTTTGGGGATTCTCAATTGGTCATCAATGAAGTCTTGGGTGTTTATAAGATCAATAAGCTTGAGTTGGCCTATTATCATGTTTAAAGTGCTTGAGTTGATGAAACAAATTCCAAATGTCACATTGACTCGAGTTTCTTGATCAGAGAATGACAAGGTATTGTTTAGCCAAATTTCGCTAAAGAGATGGCGAGTATGAATGATGACTATGTGATGATCAATATCTTTACTTGTTGAGTTTTATAGCCTAAAAATCCATACTCCCCGTAGGAAGAGGGGTTGTTAAGCGTAAGCTAACAGGATGCAACTTCGATTCTTCCTCACACTCCATTATAAGAATAAGAGAAATTAACTCAAGAGAACTCCAAGTCTGAGAAGTTTTTAGAAATACAGCAAGAAGATTTCATAGTGAAAGTACCTGATGATTGGAGGAAATCATTTATTGACTACTTAAAAGAAGGGAAGTTACCTAACAGTAAATCATTTTCCTCACAAATAAAGAAAAGAATACTACTCTATGCATACGTCAATGACACACTATACCATAGATCTTTTGAACAGATGTGGCTATGATGTTTGGGAAAAGATGAAGCTAGCAAAGTAATAACTGAAATTCATGAAGGGCTTTGCGGTGCCCATCAATCAGGTCCTAATATGGAAATTAAAATTAAGAGAATGGGATATTATTAGCCATCGATGGTGAAATATTGTATTGATCATGCCAAAAGGTGCCACGAATGTTAGGTCCATGGTAACATCATTCATCAACCTCCAAATCTGCTACATCCAACATTAGCATCTTGGCCATTTGAATGTTGGGGAATGGATATAATCAGCCCGATCGATTTGCCATCATTAGCCAGATGTCGATTCATTCTAGCAGCTACTAACTACTGTGGTATTTATTTTTGGAATGCTTTTGTGTGTTGTGTATATGTTAGGGTACACCACGCAGATCTGAGGATGTACTTATTGAACTGATTGTGTACTACATTAAGGAATATGTACCATCTCGAGAGATAGAAGTACTACCCTATAGTGGACCTAATCACCTAATAAGGACCCTAAGGCATGATAGGTCTTCGAATATACCAGAGATTTCTTCCCTACTTTACATGGGAAAGTAAAGTAGGGTATATTTAAATTGGGTTTGTTAAGTTCCCTATGGAGGCAAACCTCTAGAGTTAATTACATCTTAAGGGAAGTGAATCTCTTAAGAATACTCTTGATTAAAGTAGGTGATTATTGTCTCCAAAGAATTCAAAGATAGGACTATCAAAGGATTGCTTGTATTTTAGAAAATTAAGTGGGATAGATCAAAAGAGGAGAGTTATTGTCAAAACCAAAGGGAATGAGTAGGGAGCACTCATGATACTAAGAGAACTAGTGAGCACTCCAATCTATCCTATGATTGGGCTTTATGTATTTAAAATTGAGGGGATTTATTTATTTGAGTTAAAATTTTATTTAGAAATCTAGGACTTATAATTCCATAATATAAGATTATGGAAATTCCTAAGAGGTGAGGATTTATGCTTGTAGCCCATAAAGAAAAATAGTGATCTTAGATCCTAAATATAGGGAGCTTTGGCGAAGACCAAAACATAACCTAAATCTAAGGTGAAAGTGGGTATATGGTTTACCTCCACAAGAGAGAGTAAACCACCAATTATTGATACATGTGAGTGGCACCGCTAACTCCTTCTACATTTTAAATCCATGTAGGCAAGTCATATGCTTTACAAGATGGTTAAGCTGTTATTTATTTAGAAGAGAAACTAAGTCCTTAAACTCACTCCTTAAGAGACTAGATGATGAAGGGCATGAGTAATGACTTAATCTAATGCAAAATTTTATCAAGTTTTATTTGATTTTTAGACTTTTTATTTTGACACAGGCTATGAGATTTTGTATGCCTAAGTGCATGAGAAATTGATTATGGGCCAAATCAAAAGAGAAAGAGGTGTCTTTCCATCAAAGGCTCTTATAAGTTAAGCCTTTATTCTCTAGCACAGATGGAAGCCCTCTTTTAACAAGAGTGGAAGAATATGACATGCATGATATTATACATATAATCATCCAGCTAAAGGGGGTTGCTAAACATTTTTATTATCTTAATTTAATTCTTAGGCTTTTATGTGAGGTTATGAGTTATTTAAAATTTTAGTTATGAGTTGTTAGTGGGATAGAAAATTTAATTGTCTTAAGAGGCTAATTACTTCCAAGCCACACAGCAATTACCAATCATAAAGAAACTATGGAAAGGCATGCTATTCCTAATGCACAAGCTAAACAAAATATCAAATAATTTATGAAGCTATCATAAAAGAATAAGAGGCTGCGGTATAGCAACCGAAAATAAATATGGGTATGAAGCTCTACCCTTATACATCCCGGTATAATGAAAGAATAATTACAATTATAAAATGATAAGTGTTATGGGGGTCTTCACTCTTCATCCTCCATTCTTCACTCTTCATCTTTCATTCCTTCATTTTTGATTATCTCCATTTCTTTCTTTCTTTTGGTTTGATTCGGATGTTGTTTGATTCAAAGGCATCACATGGTGTATAAGACTTGGTCTTATAGCCAATGCTCATCCTATTCCGTAATAACACTTATCCTAATCCTAATGCAAAATTACATTAAAAGAGAAGGAAAGTAAATCTTGCTACACTTGTAAAACAAATGTTAGCTAAACACACCATACAACCCAAGTAGTTATATAAATAATTTGGACTTAGGACCCCACACATGGGTAATCAAGCCCACCTATCCTAACTTGGGCTATGCTTAGCAACCACACACAAAGAAAAGTATTTATATTTTTTATTACAAGGCCCTTAAGCACAACCCCGCATAAAACATGATTAGGCTAATATCGGCCTAACATTCAGACTATGTATATATACCCTAACATCCAGTCTAAAATAATATATCACTAAATCAAACACACACCAAACATATATTAAACCATGCACCATTCTAACATAAAGCTAGAAATGATGACTTAATCTAATGTGTATGTGAAGCGTGATATGTCATAGGCTTTAGAGTTATGATTTGCTAAGTGTGATTTAATTATAAAGGGTTTATTTCTCTTTAAGTGATTTAATTGATTTGAAGATTTTACTTAGTGTTTTCTTTTGTTTCATATAGTCTACACTTAGCAACTAATTGTTATAAAGAGAAGAAAGAGAGGGAAACTCTCTTTTATCCCTACCTTAAGTCATTTCTAAGGTAAGTTAATTAGCTTAGTTTTCTTTAATGAAAGACTTATTATGTGTTTCAATTAACCCTAAGTTTGGTTCATTCTAAATTACCCTATTCAATAAGAAAGGCATCTTAGATTAATTAGAATGTATTATCACATAATACACATTCATTCATTTCCTTCCATCATGTATATCATGCATATGAGTGAATCTTAAGCATACCTATACATTCATTGTAAATCTTAGCATACTTTGATGATGAATGCAAAGAAGTGTATTTGGAATTTAAAGATTTCATTTTTGATTGAATTATGAATGCATGTTTTTTTACATAAAAAAAGGAGTTTTCATCCATTAGCTAGATACACATTCACATGTATAAAAGTTTTATGTGAGTATGTCCCCATTATTTTCTACACTAAGAGCATAAGGTACAAGACCTACTTAGGGCTACTTAAAGCCTCACAGCCCTGGGATGTTCAGACTAATATATCACTTTTCTTAGATACATGTAGATGTATGAACTACTATAGGTATAGAAAAATCCATACAAAAGTTGATTTATTTGATTTATGATTCTTATTCATTGGTCACATCATACATACATATGTATAAGAGTTTTAAGTGAGTATAACATAATTGTTTTCTACACCAGGGGTGTAAGGAACAAGACCTACTTAGGGCTACTTAATGCTTCGCAGCCCAGGGATGTCCAGACTAATATATCACTTTTCTCAAATACATATGAATGTACAAAAAGAACCACATGAATGAGGAATCATGCAAGAAGTCACTTTTGATTTGGTTGTTTAATTTACATATGTGAATGAAATTCTTCCTAAGTCTTAACATGGAGATGCATATGAATATATTTAGGTAAATATTGTGTTCTTTTCAAATGAACTATACACTTGCAAATCCTATGTGAATCCATGTTAAGATAGGGAGAGAGAAGTTCATATTACACATCTTATACTATCATAACATGCAAGCTTATAGATATTTGTAATTAACATTACTTTATTTATAATAATGGATTTATAGGTTTTGAAAATAGCTTTTGATTTAATAGTGATAATATAACATATTTTAATTTAAATCAACACATGCAATTTGACATAAAAGAAAATATTTTATTTAATTAATTTTCAAAAGAAATGAATGTATGATTTCATATGGCAAGCAATATTTAGCATGATTGGAAAGAAATAAAGGGATATAAACATATGATTTCATTCATCCTAATTAATTCCTAAGGACAATCACATAATAGAAAGCTATTTTAAATGAACCAAAATTATTTAAAGATATTTTTAACTTTGAATTTGATTTAATCTAGAAAAAATGAAAGAGGTTTGCTAATCCTAAACCATTTCCCCATGTGTGAATTAATTTGGTTTAATGAAGAATGTTTAAGTTGATTTTATGTTTTAATTAGGTTAAGGTATGAATTAAGTGAATTAGTTAACCCTTACCTATATCACCTTAAGTTAATTAACTAATTAATGATAAGCCAATATGATATGCAATCATATGAAAAGTAAATTTGCAATGCTCCTAAGAAATGAAAGGGGTCTAATGCAATTGCCTTATTAATAGTTAATTAAGCTTAAGGATCTCACTTAACTTTTATGATTTTCTCACACATGTGAGCCAACCATAATTTTATTATCTCTCACCTTGGGTTATTGAACACCCAAAGAGCTACCCAAGATCAATTAAGGGTTTCTTAGGTGTAGATGAATTGATTTTTAAATTTTAATTTCATTAATCCTTTAATTAATTGATTAAACACTTTGGTTATGTTTTAATTTGAATGATGAAATTGACTTAGGGGAAAGGATCAAAGGCAAGGCCCCAATCCTAATCCCTAAATCAGTTTTAACATTCAATTAGATTTTGATTTCCCTATCATGAAAATTAATCACTTAATTAATCAATTAACCATTCCATTAACCATTAATTAATTTTATTTTAAAGATAAAGAAGACTTAAGAAATGAATTAGGTAAAGTATCCCCAATCACATTCCCTAAGTTATCTTACTGTTCAATAGAGGTGATTATGTTTAAATGATTAATCAAGTTACTATTCATTCATTAATTATGATTAATTAGATTAAGAGAGTGATTAGGGCTTAATCAAGTGATTTTTCTAATTAAGCAATCAATAAAATCCTAGAAAAATAGGGTAGAGGTCATCCCCCTAAACATCCACAAAAAAATTTGAGATTAATTGAATGTTTAATTAAGGTGTAATTAAGCTAATTAAAATTTTGATAAAACCTTAATTAAGTTAAAATCACTATTCAAAATCAATTAATTATAATTTTCTTGATTCTACTCTAAAATATCTTCAAAATGAGCCTAGGTTTGTATTTTTTAGATTTTTCTATAATTATGATTTTAGGAAATTTTAGGATTAAAAACTAATTAATTATCCCAAATTAAAGCCTTAATCCGTCGGCCACGTAGTATGGCACGCTCGCTTTCCATGATGGATTGGCTATTTAAGCGGTCACATCCACGTCGCACTCGGTGGTGGTGGCGTGCTTTCTTGGATCGATCTAAGATCGACCCCAATTCTCTACTAGTTAGGAAAGGAATCGAAGGCTCTACTACGGGATTTGATTAAAGCTATTCATTCTAATCATGCGGGATGGACTGCTCCTGATCTATCCTATTCATGAGTGATGAAAAATGGATGTCATCCATCTTCCCTCATTTGATCCGAGCTCACTCGAGCTCGGATTGTCTCCAAATTCTTCCCACGAGGAAGGGACACTTCCAATGGTCAAAAATCCATAAATTTTGAATTTCCTTCACAAAAGATGAACCCATTTTTCCATGCAAGGCTCAATTTGTGAAATTACTTCACCGGAGCTAATGTCCGATGATGCAACACTAGAGGTAGCTTCACCTAGTTGAGGCGAGGTCTGTTGAAGAGCTTTGAGCTTGATTTGGTGTGGAAGGCTCAGTTGACCAATCCACGCACGTAAAGAGCTCGACTTCGATTAAACTCACTCTTCCTGTGGCTTGGAAGCTTGGGAAAAGTTTTGGTTTGCTTCGATAAGGTATGTTGATTGTGTGGCTAAGAGGAATTGAAATTTGATTTAGTGGAGAGGGAGTATTTCGATTGGGATGCCTATTTTGATTTTGCTCGAATGGGCAATGCGATCGAAGAGGGTTTGAGGATCCTTGGAAACACTCTAAGGGGCTTCAAAATTGACTTAGGAAGGCTCGATGCAAGTGTCTTTGAAATCATGCTCAAATTGAAGGGTATAGTTTCCAATGATGGGTGAGATAATGTACCTGATTTGCAATATCGACTTGTCTCGATCAAGTCAGGGTGGCACACCAGGGATGGGAGGAGTGATGGGAGGATTCCATGGATCCATTGTGCAAGGATGCAAAGGCTTGGATCCAATGGGTGCTAAGTTTGGGTTGAAGCTGAGTCAACTCACCTCCCAAAGGTCCTTGGCCGACCTCGGGTGGGTTAGGTTGGCTAGGTTGGGTGTGAGAAAGTTCCATGGAAGTGATGTCTGGGATGGGATAGTTGACTTTGGCTTGGATCCATTAATTTTAAGTTTAAATCCTATAGTTTGATGGCTAATCCCCTTGGTGGGCCCATGGCTTTGAGGTCTTAAGGTGACCTGGGTGAGTTTAAGCGAGTTAGGTTGTCCACAAGATCCCATAAGTTGGATTTGTGGTTTGGCTTGGATTGGTCAAATGGGTTCCATTTGGGCTAGGTTTGGGTTGGGTTGACCAATTGGTCAAATTGGGTCAAACAACTAAAAGGTCTTGCGAGAAAGAAAAACATTAAACTCTACACCTTCAAGTCTAGGACGGATGGGTTAAAGTCAAACTCAATAAGCCCATAAATGGCGAGTTGTTGGTCTCCTCAAACAAAAGAAAGGGAGTGAAAGAGCCGCATTGATGACCAAACCAAGCCATCACAACAGTTAAAGACTCGAGTAGGTTCTAAAGGTTGGACTCAATAAGCCATAAAAATAGACCGTAGAGAAAGAGCCCTTGCTCGTCAGTCCAATGATGATAGTTGTTCAATCAAACTAGATCTTAGTGACAACAAGCAAAATCAAGAGATATTTCTACTTGATCGATGGACCAAGACAATTTGAAAACTTTCAATTTAGAGGCCTCAAATCAATCTATATATTTACAAGGTGATATTCTAATCTCCAAGTGAGTGATCAAGCATTGACAAATCAAAACCAATTCCCTCATTAAGTGCCAAAGCGGCTGACCAAGGAAATTCCATAGTTCACACATAGGCAATGGCTGAAATAAATGAATTTTGTGATTATTCAGTCTGTTAAAGCGCACATTGCTAGACTGATAACTCAACATTATATACCTTATATAAGTCGGAAGGCTGGGTCATCTGTATTTACCTTTCAATGAGTCTGTCAAGAACAATGCTAGGATAGGAAGATCTACAAGTCCTAAAATAACCAAAACTCAACCTTTTACTAAGCCCGTCAAAGCATTGAGCATAGGGCAAAAAGTATTCCTACTTTCACCTGCCAAGTCAACTAAGACAAATCAAGGTAACTCCCTTTATCGAGTTGGCTAAAATGGAAGTCAGGACAAAAGGAATCTCAAGCCAAATCCAAGTAAGCATTGGGTCATCAAGTTCAACATGAATAGAATCGGAAAGTACAAGTACCATAAAAGAAATATAAAATCTCACTAATTTGAAGAAATGAGTACATAGCTCATACAAAAAGTGCATCAAAGGAGATGAGCTTGTATACCCCAAAAAGCATCTGAATGTAGTAAGCATCTAGTACTTTATATGTAATGCGTGACTCAAAGATCCGTCATGGTGCGATGACAAGTCAAGTACCAACACTGCTCTCTCTCTCTCTCTCTATCTGCTGACCTCATCTACCCTACTCCACTTGAAGGTTGGTCTGGCAAGACATCAAGCTCGTGAGCTCCCTCTAGAGGCCTCGAATCTTGTCTGAAAGGCTAGTCATCTCAGCCTCAAAGATTAGTAGATTTTACGGCTTATCTCAAGGTCTGCACTCCACTCAAACTCTTCATGAGCTCGCACAAAGATCTGAATCGACTAGCCTCAAGCTCTTAGTGAAGCTAAATTTCCCACAACTGAAAAGGACCTCATATGTCTGACTATAAACTCTGTCTCCCTATACAGGCCCTCCCAGAATCTTAGCTCCATGTCCTCCAACCCAAAGTGACCAAGGCAGTCTAAAAGCATGTTGGCGTCAGAGGTAAAATGATGAAGTGACTCAGATGATCCAGGGTCCAGCCGTGAGAGAAAATCTTGTAAGAAAACTAAGTTGTTGTCTTGCATCACCCGATTTCTCATATCAGACCTAACAAGTTTTGACAATAAATCTTAGATTGATAATCCACTCTAGCAAGCACTGTACAGATATGTTGACCTCACTTTTGGAGTGATCTTTCAACTTCTCCATCTTAGACATAGGACTCCTCCAGACACTAAGAGTTCCTTAGTCTTAAGACACTTCTATTGATTAGGTGAACTCATATCCTAACCCTAGAGACTTAGAAGATTTAGCCATAGGAATAGGTTATGCCTTAGGGGTATTATGAGGACTTGCCTACCCCATCGCTTGAACCTAATCCTTGCTTCCCTCCTTCAAACCAATCCAAATCAAATCTTAAATCAATTTCAACTCAATTGATTTTCTCAAATCAAAAATCATTTAAAAAAACCCAAATCTTAATTCCAACTCAATCAATTTTCTCAAATCATAAATCATTTCCAAAAACCCAAATCTTAAATCAATTCCAACACAATTGATTTTCTCAAATCATAAATCAATTCCAAATCAAATCTTAAATCAATTCCAACCTAACTGATTTTCTCAAATTATAAATGAATTCCAAAATCCAAATCAAAAATCAATTCCAAATCAAATGATTGAATCCCATAATTAAATTCAAATCCTAAAATCTTTCCTAAGCCCTTTGATTTCATCTTATGGACTTGGCTCAAATCAAATCCAAATCACTCTAAACTCAAAAGATTTTCTCATAACCCATTTATATTCACAAATATAAATGAAATATAAATTCAAATAACCAAAATCAATTCAAAACTCAACTTAAATCCAACTTATACTCTTTCAAGTAAAATCCTTGAACTTAGCCAAACCATTCTCAAATCAATCCAAACCCTTGGATTTTATCTCCAAGCAATCACTCTTTCAATCACATGCCCAAATATAAACATAAACTACAATCATCAAACCAAAAACAAACTAACCCAAGTCAAACCCATGGTCACTCTTTTGACTTCAAATTGTCAAATGAACCAAAACCCATTTGACTCCAAATCACTTGCAATTAGATTTATTTCCATCATAAGTCCATATGTGAGTTCAACCAAACTTGAATCAAGCCTTGATCAAGCAAATTGACCCATTTTAGGCTCACTTGACCCAAAGTGACCTAAAGGACATTTTTGAGCCAAATTCTAATCCAACCCAAATTGGATTGAACTATGCTCATCTAAGCCTCACATTGTGTGCAATAATCATCCTACGATGATAATCACTCAAAAATGGGTTAAACCAAGTCAAACTTAGCCTTTGAACAAGTCAACATTTAACCCAAACAAGTCAAAATTCACTGTAGGCTAAATTGATTGAAGCCATTGATCGAAACTAATCCATAATCAATGATTAAAGATGACCAAGCCATCCATTGAGCCAAACCAAGCCTAACTGGCCACTTGACCTAAGTTGACCCAAATTGACCTAAAAAGTCAAAATGTGTCAAATCTTAACATAGGTCAAATTGATTGCAACCAATGGGTCAAATTTATTTCAAATCACTTGTTGAACTTGACCAAAGCTTCAATTGACCAATTAGACCTAACCTAGCCTAATTGATCATGAACTCAACTTGACCTAAAAGGTCAAATCAACTTGAAATCAAACTAAACCAAAATTGATTGAAACTAAAGCTTGCAATACATTTCAAATGACCAACCAAGCCTAAACCAACCCATGACCTAACCCAATTGGCTCAAATGGGTCAAATTGGTCAACTTGACCCATTTGACCTAAATGAACCTAAATGAACCAAAACAAAATCTAAACCAAATTGAACAAAACCAATGATACCCATAGGCTCCAAATTATCATTTGAACTTGACCTAACCCATGGTTTGATTCAATTTGGCCAATTGGTCAACCTAACCCAATTTGACACAACTTGACCTAAATGGGTCAAATTGAACCAATCTAAACCAAATGAACTCCAAATCACTTGAAATTTGGTACAACCCATTTTTGAATCATTTCAAATCTGCCCAAATTAAAATCATGGCCAAATGACCATTTTACCCTTAGGTCAAGGGTATCCTATGACCAAATTCACTTGAATTTGATCATTTCCTTCTCCCACTTGACATCCTCCTAATCGCCCACATGGGCACCAAGGATGGTGGTGAACATGACCCAATGAGCTTGGGTTGGCCATGACTCAAGCTAAGGCCAAACTGACCCCTCTAATGGAAATTGAACACTTGAAACCAAAATGCACTCACCTAGCACATGGGCACCCACTCTCCTTCCCTCCACTACTCAAAATGACTCACATGGGATGTTTGGTAGCCCAAATTATGAACCCAATCCTTACCATAGATCAAAAACTACAAAACTACTCATCACCATCTGATCCAAGGAGGGGGAGATATACTCCCCCTCATTCCCACTCAAACTAGAAGCACTCATTTTCACAGAGCTAAGGAGACTTAATCGAAGTCTCTCCAAGCCATTCTCAAGCTCCATTGATTTCCCATTCTAAGTTTCACTCAAAGTAGAAATAGGGGAGATCAATCCCGAGCTAAACTCATCCAATTCTCCATCAAAACCAAATTAACCTTGCAAGCACTATCAGTGGACTTCATCAAGCTCAACCAAGTCATTTCTCAAGCCTCCAAGCCACGGAAGCATTATCAAGCCCATCACCATTGAAGGTGAGCTTAGTCAAGAACCATCACTTCAAATCAAGACTGATACCTTCAATCTCTACTGACAAAAGCTACCTCCTCCTTTGGAAGCGCTCATGATAGCCTCCGACGAGGTCATTGCTCAAAATCGTAGCCATAAGAAAAATTACTTGGTCCTTTTTGAAGAAAAGTATCATCTCTTGAGATCTTGATCTGGATGTGCATCCCCTCCTTCCAAAGGTGTGGGATCATTTTGATCCCAATCGCTCGGGTGATTGAATGGAGAGAGATGAACGGTTGTTCTCTCATCACTCAAGGAGAAGGATCATTCTCCGTGATTGGAATGTACGTGATTAGATCACGCTAGATCCCTTTGATTTAAGCTAAATCAAGGATTAATCCCAACCATCCGATCTTAGATTGGATGGCGTAGAGAAAGTGCATCGGTGACTCACCGATGGATGTGACAACTTAAATAACCCATCCCGTCGCTACCATGATGGGATTAGGGGGTGAATTAGGCTAAATTAATCTAATTTTAATGCTCAAACTTCCAAAATTCATAACTAATTATAGAAAAATCCAAAATATAAATAAATACTCATTTTAAAAATAATTTAGAGAAGAATAACAGAAAATTAAAATTAATTAACTTTGAATAGTGATTTTAACTTAATTTGGGTTTTATTAGAAATGAAATTAAGTTAATTCCTCTAATTAATCCAATTTAACCCTAAACTTTTTGAGATTAATTAGTGGGATGACCTCTGCCTCCCATGATTTTCTTGGAATTTATAGCTTGATTAATTAGAGGAATTGCTTATTTCATCAATAATCACTTCCTTAATTAATTAAATGATTAATTAACCTATTAAATAGTGATAAATTTACTAATTAAGCTTGTTAATCATCATGAAATAGTGAATGAACTTAGGGAATGAGATTAGGATTTTTTTTCTAATATTTCCCCTTAAGTTTATTTCATTTGGATGAACACTTAAATAATTTGCAAATTAATTAATGACTTAATCACTTCTTTAATTAGTTCAATTAATCAAACTAAAAAATAAATCATTCCAGAACTTAATCATTCAATTTTTGGGTAGATTCTTAGTTGTTCAATAACCTAAGAGGATTTCAAAGGAAATCACAATCAAACTACATGTGTAAGATGGTTATGAAAGTACTTAATTAAATCCTTTTAGCTTAATTAATCAATAATTATGAGCTAATTGTATTAGGCCCCTTTATTTCTTAGGTGCATTTGCTGACTTAATTTACATGTGGTTGCATATCATATATTGTCTCATAATTACTTGAATAATTATGTTAAAGTGGTATATGTAAGGGATAATTAATGGATTAATTCATACCTTAACCTAAACAAAACATAAAATCAACCTAATTATTCTAAATTTAAACTAAACCAATTCACACATGAGGGAAATGTGTTAGGACCAGCAAGCCCTTTTCATATTTCCTAAGTCAAATTAAATTCAAAAATAAAAATCTCCTTAAAGAATTTTGATTCATTTTAAATAATCCTATTTTATATGATTGTCCATAGGAAGTAATTAGGGTGAATGAAGTCATGTGCTTACATCCATTTATTTCTTTCCAAGCATGTTAAATATTATTTTCCATATGAAATCATGCATTCATTTCTTTTGAAAAATGAATTAAATAAAATGTTTTTTTTCTTTTATGTCAAATTGCATGTGTTGGTTAAAATTAAGAATATGAGTGGCTATTATCACCATTAAACCAAAAAAATTATTTCTAAAACCTATAAATTAAAGATTTTGAATGAATTTTATGCTACTTATAAGTACTTATGTTTGCATGTGATTATAGTATAAGATGTGTTTTATGTTGTTTTCTTTCTCTTAACATGGATTTGAATAGGATTTACAAAGTGTATAGTTCATTTGAAAAGAACACAACACTTATTTAAATCTATTCCTAAGCATTTCTATGTTATGACTTAAGAAGGATTCTCACATTTATACATGTAAATTATACAACCAAATCAAATATAATCTTTTGCATGATTCTTCATCCATTTGTTTCTCTTTGTACATTCAAATGTATTTAAGAAAAGTGGTATATCTGTCTAGACATCCGGTCATGGAGGCTTTCAAGAGCCCTAAGTAGGTCTTGTACCTTACCGGTATAGAAAATAATGGCACCGTACTCACTTATAACTTTTATACATGTGAATGTGCATTTTGTTAATGGATGAAAAATCCCCCTTTTCTACATAATAAAGACATGCATTCATAGAATATCCAAAATTTTAAATCATATCTCTTAGCATTCATCATCAAAGTATGCTAAAAATTTGCATTACATGTATAGGTTTGCTTAGGATTATTAATATGCATGGTATACATGGTGGAAAGAAATAAATGAGTGTGTGTGTTATGTGGTAGTAATCCACCTTAACTAATCCTAAGATGCCTCTTATTAAATAGGGCTATTTAGAGCAAATCTAAACTTGGGGGATAATTAAAACACATAATAAAACATTCACTAAAGAAAATTCATCAATCAATCTACCTTAGAAATGTTTTAAGGTAGGGATGAAAGAGAATTTCTCTTCTCTTTCTTCTTCACAACATTTAGTAACTAAGTGTAGGTTCATTCAAACCAAATCAAATCACCAATTAAAATTGACAAATCAGCTAAATCACTTAAAATGAAACCACCATCTAAATTGAATCTTTCACACTTAGAATTTCAACCTTAAAGCCTAGCTAAGACATGCCACACAAGCCTTAAATGGCACACACATTAGGCTAAACCACCATTCTAGCTCTATGTTAGGGCGGTGTATGGTTTGATACCTAATTTTATTTTGTGATGTATTATTTTATACTGGATGTTAGGGTGCATGTGTGTAGTTTGAATGTTAGGCCGATTTTAGCCTAATCATGCTTTTTGTAGGGGGTTATGCTTAAGGGACACTGTAATAAAAATATAAATATTTTTGTTGTGCAGGTTGCTTATACCCCAAAGCATAACCCAAATTAGGATAGGTGGACTTGGTTACCCATGTGTGGGGTGCTAAGTCCAAATTATTCTTATAACTGCTTGGGTTATGTGGTATGTTTAGCTAATCTCTATTTTATAGGTTTAGTTAGATTTATCTTTCCCATTTTGATGTAAATTTTACAATTAAGATTTGGAATGAATGTTATGGGGAATTAAGGTGAACATTAGTTATAAGACCATATCTTATATACCATGTGAAGCCTTGGAGCAAACTACATCCCAAGTCAAATCAAAAGGAAGAAAGAAATGAAGAAAGAAAGAAATGAAGAAAGGAAGAAATGAAGAAAGAAGACCATCATAACATGAATTCCTTCTAAATTATAATTATTCATTTATAATCCGGTTGTATAAGGGTAGAGCTCGAGTACATTTTTTTTGTGTTGTATGCGAGACTGACCGCACAGCCTTTTATCCTTTTGTGCTAATTCTATAAATTGATTAATGTTATGTTTATGATTATGCAATTAGATGACATGATTTTCTTAGTTTCTTAATTGCTTTATGGTTGTTGAATGGCCTGGATGTGATTAGACTCTTAAAAAAAAAATAAATTTTCTATCCAATTAATCAACTCAAAATTAAATTAAATAACTCATAACCTCACCTAAAGCCTAAGACATAAATCAAGATAATAAAAGATTTAGCAATGCCTTAGCTAGATGTTGTATGTCTCACATCATGCATAAATCATATTGCTTCACTCTTGCTAATGGAGGGCTTCCACCTTTGCCAGAGAAAATGGCTTGACCTTTGAGAGCCATGGTGGAAACACACCTCCTTCTTTCTAATTTTAGCCCATAATCAATTTTCTCATGCATTAGGCATATGAAATCCCATAGCCTGTGTCAAATAAAATTGTCCACAAATCAAAATAAAACTTGATAAAGTTTGTATTAGATTTAAGTCATTATTCATGCCCTTCATGATCTAGTCTCTTAGGGAGTGTGTTTAAGGACTTAGTCATCTTTATAAATAAATAATAGCTTAGCCATCTTTCAAAGCATAAGACTTGCCTACATCTATTTAAAATTATAGGAGGAGTTAGTTGGCGGCCACCACCATGCGGTTGTAAGTCCAACAGTCGGGTGGTTTATTCTCTCTTATGGAGATAAATCATATACCCATTTTTTTCTTAGATTTAGGTCGTGCTTTGGCCCTCGCTAAAGCTCCCTAGATTTAGGATCTAAGGCTGTTGTTCCTCTTTGCAGGCTACAAGCATAAATTCTCACCTATTAGGCATCCACGATCTTATGTTATGGAATTGTAAGCCCTGGATTTCTAATAAAAATTCAACTCAAACATATAATTTTTCTCAAACCATAGCATAGTTTAGGATGCTCACTAGGTTTCCTAATATCATGAGCATCCCCTACTCCCTTCTTTTGATCAATCCCACTTGATTTTATAAAATAACAAATTTGTTGATAATCCTATCTGAAATCTTTGCATAATGATCATTTACTTTAATCGAGTATTCTTAAGAAATCTCATTCCTTAAGATGTAGTTAACTATGAAGGCATTCCTCCATAGGGAACTTAATGAACTCGATTTAAATAAATCCTGCTCTACTTTTTTATGTAGAGTAGAGGAATGATCTTTAGTACATTTGAAGACCCATTGTCCTTAGGAGTCCTTATTAGGTGATTATGTCCATTGTAAGATGTTGACTTCTATCTCTTGAGATAGTACATCATTCCTCAATATCACACCCGATCACCCTAATGAGTATATTTACAGATCTACGTGGTGTCCCAATAACATTTTCATTCAACCAAAAATAAAACACTATAAGATAAAATAAATAAATTATTATCAGTAGAAGAAATCATCAGTAACATAACTAAAATAAGTACATGAATGAACAAATACAATACTTAATGAAGGTAACTCAGATTGATCAAGCGGATTTTCGAGCGATGGTAGTTATGGCACTCTGTGAAATCAAAAGCGGAAGAAGGGTATACTGAAATAGTAAGTGTTGTAGTAAACCCCAACTCTATAGCAACAGATGTCTCCCCAGGCTAGTAAGCAACGGTAGAAGGACTAGAAGGTGGGGATGCATCCACATGAGGAGCAGGCATCTCAGAAACAACAGACACAATTGGTTGAGTGCTAAAGTCAAACTCTCTTATAAAAGGTGCCTCTCTATGCCAGTATGAAGCAATAGGAGGTCCAGAAGGTGGATGTGCATCCACCAAAATATCTTTGGAACAATGGGCTCAGTAAAAGTAGGCACTCCCTCCTCTGAATCCTCAAAAGTCATGGGCCTGATGCCAACTGACAATCTAGAACCTGAGTGTACCTCATGTGGTGTCAAAAGCTGGCAAGAAGCTGGACTCATCGACCAACCCATCGAAGTTCTAGGAGGATCCATCTGATGGACTTGCCTATGCCTACAAGAGGAAGAAGGTATCTCTATACAGCTAGGAGATGGCTCCCTAAGCTGCACTATGGAAGGAGTAGTAGCCTTTTCTATAGTAGCTGAATCATCCTCACCCCTACCTGTTGTAGCAGTAAAATAAAACAACATCAGACATATGTATTACTATTTATAAAAATATGCATGAAAAAGGTATATAAGTGAATAAAAGATGTATCATCCCTAGTGCTACTAGGCCATGGAGTGTTGCGATGTAGTCTCTGTGCTCGAAGAACTCCTAGTTTCCTAACTCTGTGCTTATACCTCCGAATACCATGCTCCATAAAAGAAGCAAGAGACAAGCGCACCCAAGTCAACCTAATGTAACTAATCCTAGTGTCGCTATGTGGAGGAGCCAAGGGAAATTGAGAACTAGTACCCAAAATCAGCAGAAGAATCCACATCACTAAAGCTGTGTGAAAATGAGTCTCCATCGACAATGAATCCATCTGAAGAGTATCAACTATGCCTGGGATGAATGGTCGTTTGTCATAGCCTGAGAGAACCCAAACTAATGGGCAACTCTACTAGGCTGATATCCCTCCAGAACTACTGAATGACCAAATCTATAATGTAGCTAGCCAGGCCTCATGCTAATGAAGCATTCCACCACCCGTAGTGATCGTCCTCTAAAGCGCAAGGTGGCTCTACATTTGCGATCAATGATATCAACTATATCAACTCCAATCATGCTGTCAGGAAGGTCACCTACATCTGGCTGGTGAACAAGAGAAAATCTATCTCTAACCAAGAGTGGAGCAAAGAAGAACAAGCATATCTGCTCCCTCTCTAAAGTGAAAGATGCTTTAAACAACTGATTGATAGTAGGAAAATCCCTCTCTATGAAGTACATAGGGAAAGTTAAGCAAGAGTAAGGTCCTTGGATATGAAGGTGGATCCATGCATACAAATACTACCAGGGTAAAGTGATACCTTGAAGCTCAAGAGAACTAGACTCTAAGATGGTCCTCATAACCCTATATGTGCGAGCGAGTACGACTAGAGCCAATGACAGACACTCCCCTCATGCAATCCAGCTATCCGCTAATAGTACACTAAATCACACAAATCCCTTCCCGACAGGAAAGACAAATATGGACAACCAAGTGGCCAAAAATCATGCTAAGAATAGATCCTCATCCATGTAAGGTAAAGCTAGAGACACATGTCCAGCTGTCATGGAAGGCTCAACACTCTCCTCCAACAAGTGGTCACCATGCTACAAGCTTAGCTCAAATGGGTCACAAAACTGTGTTGGATGACCAAACAGACTGTCCTCCTCTAAGAAACTATGATTCCATACACCCACTGGTATCATCACTCAAGACTGCATAAGTAAAAAGACTGCTCTATATGTTTGATGGTAGTGCATCAAGAGCTCAGGGTAAACTACTGGAAAAATGAGTCTACCCCATCGATCATCATCATCTGAAGGTTGCTTATGAAAGAGCTCCTCATTTGGTGGAATACACTCCTCATAGCGGTGACCAAAAATAGGAAGTCCTAACACTATTTGTATATCTCGTAAAGTAACAGTCAACTCCTTCTGGCCAACCCAACATGTACTTCTACTAGAATCCCAAAACTCTATCATACCTCGAACCAAAGAAGGAGGGATACTTAAGAAATAAAATAGAGAAGCATACACTACCTCATAAACTCCTACTACCCGTAGTGTCTCTCGATGTGCCCGCAAAATGTACCTGGCCCAAGTCACATATCCATCGGTTAAGCTAGGAATCTGGCCTACGGTTGAGTCTCGTGGCCACTCAAGTGCATTAGGCTAAAGATGACGATGGCCTAGTAATCTTGACTGCCCCACTACCTCAATGGTGTCACCTACCGGTTGTAGAATGTCACACATCCCATAGCTGATCTGAGCCACTCTACCATCTAATGGATTGTACTCCCCACATTTCAACTTAATGGTGTATACCCAATCTCTTGGCTCCTCAAAAGTAAGCGAATCTGAAGCACAATTCAAAAGTAAAGGAGAACGTGTGAAAAAGTCATGAAAAATATTACGCCTTCGCAACATATCCTCGTCCCACTCAAGTCTATCCTTGATGACTGCATCCCCCTGAGGATCATGCCTATCAATAGCAGACTAGATAGCCTCCTCACTAGGCTCGCCTGGTGCCAAGTCAACAGGTCTACTAACGAAACATCTCCTACAAAGACACAAGAAGATAGAGGCTTAGTATAATAAAAAGAGTAATAAGCACAAGAAATCATGTGAGATATATAAAAGCACTCAATTGAATGAAAGGGAGACAAAAAACATGGTCCTCTTTAGGAGCGCACCATGTTTGTTGGCATTGTTGACCTACACATTTATGTCAAGATGTGATAACACAAAATTGATGAAGGTAATAAGTACATGCGGGGTCATATTCATCTCAATTATTGCTGGAATTAAGTGAATGAATAAAATCAAGAAAATTACAAGTCAACATTGCAAAGATTGAGCCAAGTTCACTTTGATGACCATCGACATTGCCTAAATAATATTCGTTTGCGAAACAGATTGTTTAGGCATATTCAGAAAATTGAAAATATCTAAAATGGAGGTTTGCATTGCATAAGTCGATGCATAAAAGTCAAATGCATGATCACATATGCATGTAAGGTGGTGACATAAAATCCAAGATATACCCATAAAAAAGTATTTATAAAATCTTTATAATATTATAATGATGACATACCTATACATATATATATATATATTGATATATATATATATATATATATATATATATATATATATATATATATATATATATATATATATATATATATATATTGTAGGAATATTCAGGTCAGTAGAGTAAGAGAATTTGATATTTTAGCATTGCACAAAAGTTTTGCACATACAACAAAAGAGTTTGAGAGACCTCAGGATTTTTTGGTGGAAAATCCAAGAAGCGAAAAAACACGGGCCTAACCCACTTAGAAATAATTTCACTATATCAGCTTTTGTTACAATTATTATCCTTTCTCCAAAGTTGAAGAAGGATAATTTACAAGAGTAAGTTTTGTGACAAGCTTCACTGGATTAGCGACGAAGGCCTTGCTTGAGGTGGTAGTCTGATGATCCAATGAAAACTATCAAAAGATGGTCAGTGGCTGGTGGTACCGGGAATGGTGAACGCATGACCAATAGTGGTGGTCGATGGTGATCCGACAATTGTCGAGGTGTGGTGCATGTGAGTGGCGGCTAGGTGAACAATAATGGTGGTTGACGTTAACCGTTGGTGATTCAATGACTTTCGGGCAGTGGTGACCAACACAAAATGCGATCGAGGCGGTATTGATGGCGGCAAAATGGTCGCCAGTAGTAACCGACGGCACGATGACGATGGTCGACGATGATCCGCGACCGGCGAGTGGTCCATTATGCTTTGAGATTCTTTAAGTCTCAGAGCTCTCTCCTTTCTTTAGCTTCATTGTTCCCCTCATGTGAAGAATGATGGGCTATTTATAGATTATGGGAGTGACATTCCTATAAATACAGGGAAAATCCAAACCACTCCATCGGACGACCCAAAATGATTTCTTTGATCATCTGATATATTTTAAGTATTTGAATGCTCAAATGAAGTCAAAATTAAAAGATCTTAGGCTTGTTAGATTCAGCTCATCAAGATGCTCAATTTGACTATAAACACTACATATTTATGAGCTATTTAGCGATCCAACTGATATCCCAAAGTTTTCAATTATATTTTAAGTGCACAATCTAGGCTAGTCTCGACTCAGAATCAGATTGCTTTCGATATCAAGATTTGTGCTTCAACTAGTACAGTTTTCAATGACATATCATTTCCCCCCTATTTTTGGATGATATCATCTTTATCATCCAAAAATACATGTCAAGTCGACGAATAATTTTCTAATAATTGATTATAATTTTAAGAAAATTATTCAGCTAATAACTTCCTTTATGTTGATGAAATTTACATGTACATTAACCTTTGCGTCAGATATAGTTTGAGAGAATAGATCTTCATGGGCGCACAAGACTACGATCATGGTAGCGTGTGCAAGAGACCAGTCACACAGGTGCATGAGGCCACAAATGCATGGGCAAACAGAGCTGTGGATGAGCGAGGTCGTAACTTAGTGCGCATTACAACCCCAGGACATTGCGCGGGTCAGGGAGCACGATGGTCGCGCATGCCGCCATGGGAGGTTGGCATGTGAGGCCCTGGGATGCGCATGAAGGGTGCTCAAAGCCGCGGGCACGAGAGCGTTGGTCAGGCAGGGGTCGCATGGGCCATGAGTGGCATGACCACGAGGCCAAGCTCAGTGCCCGGCCACGGCGCCCCCTGCATAGGTCGCAGGTGGGCATACACGTGCTCCCGAGACGCATATCATGCATGCACAATTTGCCTCAACACACGCGGCCAACGCTCAAGTGAACAAATGACAAAAATTTTGGATTTTTTTAATATTTCCTCCATTTTTTGTTATTTTCTTCCTTTTTTTTTTATAAAAGGAAAAATATATTTAAGTGCAAAAATTTCAAAATCTATTTAAATATTTCTAAATTTCTTTCCAAAATTTATTCCCTTTTTGCCTCTATTATGGATCTATAAAAACCACCATTTGGGGTCAAGTAAGGAGACTTAGTTTTCTCCCATATGATCTAATGTTCACTTGCGTTGAATAAGAAATTATCCAACAGAAGTTCAGGGTCTAAGGGTAAAAAAAATCTTTTTTCTTTTATCGGCAAGTCTCTAACTTTCTTCTAAAAAGAAAGTTTTTTTCTTTGTTGATTAAGACTCATAGTTCGTATGGCAAGGCTCTAATTTTCTCTCAAGAGAGGCATCAACTATCCTAGTCAGACTGACTAGGTTTGGAGATGATCAAGGCCCGTAGTTCATACGATGAGGCTCTAATTTTTCCTCGAAAGGGGCATCAACTATCATCGTTAGCCCGACTAGGTTTGGAGGTGATCAAGGCTCATAGTTCATATAGCGAGGCTCTGGTTTTCCCTCGAAAGAGGCATTAACTATCCTCATCGACCACCAGGTTTAGAGTGATCAAGTCTATAGTTCATATGGTGAGCCGCTTTTCCTTAGAAGAGGCTTCAACTACTGACCGAATTGGGAGGCGATCAAGGCCTATATTTTCTACTTTTTCTTATAAGAAATTGATTTTCTTGAAACTCCAATGGATGGTTCAACATTTGACAACTGCCAAGGTGGCAGGGAAGCATTGATTAAGAACCATTCCTCAAAAAAACTTAGAAATCTAGTAGGTGATTTCTGAGTATCATTAGAGAGAAATAACTTTTTGTGAACTCATAATAATATATTTTGTTAGATCGTAGGCAAAAGATTATATCCAAAATTGTCCATGAAAATAAAGTCAGGAAAGGATGTGCCCAAGTATTGAGGTAAGTGAGTTACTTTATAGATTTCTCGATCTTTTCTTTCTCTCCTCTTGTATGTTTCATATTTATTATGCATTTTCACATGATGGTGGACAGAAGAAAACTAATAGTATGACAGATAGATGATATATCATCCACTATCACAGCTGACAATTTAATGGTGCTCCGTAGAAAATTTCATTTCCCAAATGAGTTGGTGGCTCTTGTTGCCAAAAAGTCTGATCGGGTACATTTTCCTCCACTAAGGATACATTACTATTTCTGAGATGATTCTTTGTGAGACTGTGATTCCCTTTGGCTCTCGAATTGATTGAGATTTTTAAAATATATAGTGTAGCTTTATCATAATTTTTATTTTGAGCTTTAGTGAACATTGTTAGTTTGACCATCTTCTTTAGAGAGCATGGTGTGACTTTGAACATCAAGTACTTATGCAGAATGTGTAGGTTCACATATGATGCTCAGGGATGCATTTCATATCGAGGTATAAAAAATTGGATAGAATTTTTAGCACGGGATCCATCCAGAAGTTGGCCTAATAGGTTCTTTTTTGTGAAAAATCTGTGGGGTCTCCTTGAGAGATGGGGAAGATTGAACAACCTTCCAGATCCATTACTGATTGAAAAGAATGAAATTCTAATAACTCTCAATGTTCCTGAGATAGGAAGCTTGCAGCATAAGTTACATCAGATTGACAAGTATATAATTGAAGATAGAATGTTCAAGGTTGGCCTTTCTATTCAGGAAAGGAGATCTTGTGCTTTTCCACTGAAGAGATCAAGTAAAGATAATGAAAGTTCTCCTCATATTCACAGAATTCTTTCAAGAAGCCCGTTATGAAGTCATTATGGCAATAATGCTTCTTCTCTAAAGAAAAAGAAGATATGTGCGAGTAATTATGTCAAATAATTGTGGAGGTTATGGAGAAGATGTTCTCCCCTAGTTGGCCTCTGAGAGTTTAGCTATCTCAACTCATAATGGGGGGATTCATCTTGTGAAGCCACATATTCCTGAGGAGGTGTTAAAGCACGTATGCACTAGACGTCAACGAGCAGATGAATTAATATGTTATCTTCTCTTTCTCTTTCTTTTCTCTCCTTTTATTTTTTTATTTCTTTAAGTCTAATATTTATGATTTTTTTATTGTAACCCAAACATTAGGGCTTATGGCTAATTTGGGTATCACTCTAGATGAGTGGAATACTAAATTTATGAAGATAAAATACTTGCAAGGCGAGTGCGAGCGAAGAATGAGTGCTAAGGCCAAAGAAGTGACCCAGGATCAACTAACTGGATGTAGAATTGAGTGAACATGTCAACTTCTCCTTCTCTCCAGCATCAAGAAGTGGAGCATACTCATGATGAGTTGATTGAGGTGAGGGCAGAGACTCACCAGAAAGAGAAGAGACTCAAAGCATTTGCAGCAGAGAAGAAGGCTCTTGAACTAGAGAAGAAAGTATTACAAGATCATCTTTCCGAGAAGGAGCTTATTATGTTAGAAGTGAAAATAAATGTCATATCCTTGAAAGGTGAAAGATTTTAAGAACTCCCAAGCTTATCATGATGCTATCGAGGATCATATCCAAAAAGCTCATAATCATATTCTTGATGTTGAAGTGAAGGACTTAGAGGAAGGTTTTATCTGAGGATTCCTAAATGAAATTCATTTAGTTCATCACAAAATTGGGATTAGTATTGAGAATTTATCTCCCAACCAAGTATCCAAGACTCTTTGATAGATTTCAAGAGATGAAGGGATTGAAAGTGAGTTTAAGGGAGCATCTTCCAGTAGTGAGGATGTTGATATCATGTAGTAACAATTAAGGATGCATTTCTTTCCATTTTATTTTTTATTTCTCTTATATTCAAAATTTTAATTCTTTCTTATATCATCATAGTAAAGTTGTCAATGACATTAGTAAACTAAAAATTTTGAGTGATTTGCTCTCTTTTTTTGACCTATCCGAGGTGATTGGTCAGAATATTATTCGATGACACTAACCTGTATGGAAGAGTTGTGGAAAGTCCACCAAGGACTTTTTGACTTATCATAGGTATTAAAAGTGTTACTTAACTTCTTACTGTATGGAAGAGGTCCAAATCTCGAGATTGATCATGCCTCGATTAAGACACACAATGTGAGTTGTGCATTTCTAAGTGGGAGGATCGAATGAAGAAGATTATTTATGTACAATAAGCTTGAAAGAAAAAGTCATAAACTCATTACTTTGATAAGCTCGGTGATACAATATTGTCATAAGATAACTTAATAAAGGGAATGAGAGTTAACAAAAACATGGGGTGAGAGGAAATGAAAATGAGACAAAATAAAGGCTACAATATTTATATAGTAAGAATCATTGAATACTTTTGGAGATTCTTCATGTCCCAAGTTCAAGGCAAAGTTTTTCCTCTAGATCCTTGAGCTTAAATGTTCGGCTTGACCATAGTTGTAACCACATAAGGCCCTCCCAAAGAGGTGAGAGCTTATTGCGTTGAAGGCTTTTGCACAGCTTCAAGACTTTGTAGGACCAAGTCACCAATAAAGATGGGATGAGGTTTCACTCTTCTATTGAAGTGATGAGCTACTCTTTGGTGGTAGGAAGCAGTCCAAAGTAGGGCCATGTCAGAGTTTCAAGAGTAGGTCTAACTTCACAAAAGTTTTTCTTCATTATTATTATGATTGAATGATTGAACTCTTGGACTTAGAATTTTGATATCTACTAAAATAATAGCCTCTATGCAGAAACACAAATTATATGGTGTCTCACCAATCGGAGTTGCAAAGTAGTGCAGTAAGCCCAAAGAACACTAGAGAGCTGCTCAACTCATTACTCCCCATCTTCTTGAGGCACATTTTTAACCATTTTAGTATAGTCCTATTAGTAGCTTCAGTCTGACCATTAGTTTGATGATGTGTTATAGCCGTATGCAACAGCTGCATGTGAAGATCTTTACAAAAGGATGTAAAGACTTTTCCAGTAAATAGGGTTCCATTGTCAGCGATGATCTTTGCAAGGAGTGGTTTGGATTGTAAGTGTGGAGATGCTAAATATTCTCTTAGTTGCTCAAAAGCAGCTTGACACTCATGAGTCCACTAAAAATTATTATTTTTAGCTTCTTTTAATATCTTAAAGAATGACAAGTATTTATCTTTAGAATGAGCTAAGAAGCGGGATAAAGAATTGTTCATTCAAGCATTGAACTTCTTTGATATTTTTTGGAGGAGCCATATCTCTAAGCACTCTAATTTTCTTGAGATTAGCTTCAATCCCATGATGGGTGACCATAAACCTAAGAAATTTTTTTGACGTAACCCCAAAGGCACACTTGGTTTGGTTGAGTCGCGTGTTATAACATCGAAGAAGGTTAAAGCATATTTGTAAGCTAGAAATATGTTGTGATTCTTCCAAGATTTTTACTAACATGTCATCCACATATACTTCTATTGTGTATCCTAAGAGGTCTTTAAAAACCTTATTCATGAGGCATTGATTGGTAGCACCAGCGTTCCTTAACCCGAATGGCATAACTTGGTAATAATATAAACCTTTATCTATTTGGAAAGGCATGGCTTCTTCATCCGCTGGATCTATTTTTATTTAATTGTAACCGGAGTAAGCATCTAAAAAATTGAGCATTTTATGACCAGACGTAGATATCAACCAATTGATCAATTTGAGGGAGGGAAAAACTATCTTTCAGGAAAGCCTTATTGAGATTAGTGTAATCAACACACATTCTCCAAGTTTCATTTGATTTCTTAACCATGATAACATTTGCTAACCAAGTAGGTAATGTACTTCTCATATGAATCACGCTTCTAAGAGCATGTTAACATCTTGTTCAATAGCTTGGAGGTGATCAGGTGCAAAACTTCACTTCTTTCAAATGACTGGTTTGAATGTTGGATCAATCTTGAGGGAGTGCATGATTATATTAAGGTCAACCCCAGGCATATATGTCAGACTCCAAGCAAAGATGTCATGATTCTTGTGCAAGAAGTTTATATATTTTACCCTATGTTAGTCTGAGAGTACATATCTAACTTACACTATTCATAGAGGTTGGTCATCTGATAATGAAACAGGGAGCAAGTCTTCTACAGGCAAAACCTTCTTAGGTACTTCTTCATCTCGAAAGTTAAAAATTTTTATACTGAAGGTCATCGAAGGGAATGGTTGAGCTTGTCTGAGGTAACATAATTATGTTATTGATTATAGACCACTAACCCCAACGGGTTGGAAATTTCATCTTAAGATGGTACCAAAGTAACACCAAAGATTGATTGGAGGAGCCTCAAGAAGTTGTATGTTGAATCTGACTTGACAACTATGAATTGAATTGAATGAGTCACTTGTCGAGCAAATTTTCAGAGAAAAATAGAAAGGGTGTTTGCTCCCTCTACTTCACAAGGCGATTATCAAACCCATATAATGGTCCTGCAGCAGGTTGGAGTTTTTCTCTAACCAAGCCTATGCTAAGAAAGGTGGAGTAAAATAAAATATCAATAGAACTCCCATTATCAATCAAAATTCTCTTAACATTATAACATGTGTCACCAATCCCCACACCGATGATAAGTGGATCTTGATGTGAAACATGGACTCCTTCTAAGTCTGAGTCATTAAAAGTGATGGAATGATCAATACGAGATTTATTTAACTCTAGCTCTTCGAAGGTGGCGATGAAGACATAATTAGATAGTAGTGATCCTCCTATGATTATTTTAATTTTTCCAACTATTTGATTTTTTTATTATTGTGATGATTGTCCCTATTGCCCCCCAGTTGGAGTTATGTTTGATTGAGTTGACTAATTCTACACAAATTGACTCATATATCCTTGTCGAATGATGCTTTTGATCTCTTCTTTGAGTTGTTTACATGCCTTTATAGTATGTCCATGACTTCAATGGAAGTGATAATATTGTTTCTAAATTTTTGAATTTGGTTTCAGTGGATGTGGCCACTTAATGGTCTCTTTATCTCGAATGGCCATCAAGATGTTAACATGAGATGTGTTCAGTGATGTGTATTCTTTTTCTGGTCATGATTCACGTCGTTGGTGTTGGGGCGTGGAGGGAGATCATGACTGTCTTGTTGCTTCTTTCGATAGGATTATTGATTGGTGTTCCCTGGGGTACTTTTATATTTTCTTGTGGATTGTTCAAACTATTTTTGATGGGCATTAATAGCCTCATCAATAGAAATTTGTGCTTCCACACGATGAACCAATT
>CM038224.1:27273821-27323445 GCA_021442155.1 Cymbidium sinense
AAGGGGTCATTATTATTAAAAATATCTAAGATCTTTATGTTTGATTATATCAAATTCAAAATTCTCAAAGTATAAATATAGATCTGAACCTCTATTATTAAATTAATAGAGTCGATATGTTATTGAATAATAAACTAAATGATTAAGCAGATTTATACACGATGATAGTGAAATGGAATTTTAACGAGGGGATATCATCAAGTTATATTTAAATTCAAAGCTAAATCAAGATAAATTCAAATCTCATAAGGATATGAAGAATACAAAAGAAATCAAATATAAATGTTTAAATGAAAATGATCAACCTAAAAAGTTAAAGTAAAACTCAATCTATCCATCTTCCATAATTATTTATCGTAGGTGACAAATTAAGAAGACTCTAGCTCACAAAAAGTCAATATCAAATCAAGTACACAACTAAATTCACTCTCAATCAATCTCATGCTATTAAGGATGTCCTCCTAATGTTTCAAATAGGCTTCACATATGAAGCTTATGACGAGTTCTCGATCGAATGGTTGCCACCAAATGACACTATTATACTACGGTCATGACTATAGCCCGTATTTTCCCCAATGGCTCTACCCTTTGAGATCTGAATCATAGGATGCACTTGATAGGAAAAAAAACCATCTATTAGCTAAAGTGGACTTAAGCTTATCTCCTTATACAAACACCACTCCAAATCTTCAAGGTTTCCTTGGACGATACAACCCATGGCTACTGACAAGGATCCTTCGATCAGGTTGAATTACTACCTCTGCTACCATTATAGGATGAAGGAACCATGGGATCTTGATTGAGCGTGTCATCGTTCCCCCAACCATCCACTTTAAGTTTAAGGATGATGAATTTTATAAACCTAAATTCATAACTCCACATCTTCTAATGCATTTAGCAATCTAACGACTAGCCTTAATCGAAAGTTCTCTCTCAGCATTGGGAGGTGTAATTAACTATAAGTGCTTGCACTATAAGAATCCTGGAACTAGATCTAAAGTCCTCACAAAATAAGGGTGAAATATTTGGGTAGTGTCTTATCTACCATTCCATCTGCCTTCTAAAAATCTCACCGACACATAAACCATACTCTCTTCATCGAGAAGTCGGTGGCAAATTTTCAGATCCCACAAGATCCAATTTCCTAACTCTTCCTTAGAAAGTCTATCCCACAAGATCCAATTTCCTAACTCTTCCTTAGAAAGTTAAAATTGTAGCTCCATTATATTTTGGAAAGATAAATGGCAAGCCTTTGGACATCCCTTTATTCATTGCTTTCAAAAGACTTCTACATATCACTTGAAATCAAGAATGAAGTTTTATCTCAATTTTCCCTCATTTATAATTGAGTGATTCATTAGCAGATCAATATGGCTTACTTGCTGGATATGGTGGATCATTTATAGCCTTCAGTTTGATCCTATTATTCTTAATTATTCTATAAATTATCCTAAATGGGTACTTAACAAAGAGAGTTTCAATGTGAAATCTTAATACTTTCTCATTAATGGAGGGATTACTACTGCTAGCTATATATGGATTTTGAAATATATTTCTCCTCTTGAAGTCTCAAAATTGGTTAGGATAGCTTTCCTCTAAAAAAGTTCTAAGCAAAGATTTCTTGTTCAAGTTAAATTTGATTACTTCTAAAACTTGTTGCACTTGTAATATCATCATTCTAAAACAGTTCTCAAAATTTTCCACAATGACAATGTTATTCATAATATTTGGACAAGAACATTGCAATTTTTTCAATATCAACACAATAATAAGTAGCAACACTTCCATCCTCACTTCTTAAAGAAAAGAGTAGGTTTTGTGTTTCCTTGCAATCCACAAGCAAGAAGTCAACATTGACTACTTCATGACACAATTGTGTGGAGTCAACTTTATAGCTCATGTAGTTGTGTGCAATCTGTATGCAAGGGTTCATCATAGTTAGTTTCATAACTCATATGTGGAAAGTTAGCTTCATAATCCATATGTAAGTAATCAACAGTGACTACTTCACAAGACATTCATAAGAAGTTATATGGGTTTATCACCTTGCTAACTATTTCAAAAACCTATAGGTAGAGATTTAGCTTGGTCAATCACAAATGAACCATTTCTATTACTATCCACCTTTGTTTGTCTTACCTTCAAGCCAAAGAAAAATTGCTTTGGTGCTTGCAATCCAATCCATATGATTGGAGTCACCACTAATTACTTCAGAACCAATATGCTAGAAGTCAATTCAATTCATTGACCATACTGAACCACCTCTTATATCATCTCTTTTTTTTATTATCAAAGCCACCCTGATGTTTCTTGGATAAACCAATAGGGAAGATGGATGTAAAAATCCCATGCATTGGTTAAGGAATAGGATTTGAGATTTTTTAAAAAATAGCATTGACCGTAATTTAGTGAAATTTGGGATATAAAAAACCCCCCAGTCATATGCTTCTCAATGCCTTCATGACTTATTATGAGAAACTTGTGTCTCTATCACTCATCCATGAATATTGACTCTGTTAGCAATCTATTCTAATTTGTAGGATATTGGTCTATCACCTTCTTATGATATTCGCTTGTTATGAGAAACTTGTGTCTCTATCACTCATCCAAAATGTTGGCTCTCATGGAAACCTATTCTAATTAGTGAAATTGGTCTATCATCTTCCTACAATATTGCCACTCTATGTAACCTATTGTAATTGGTTGACCATTGTCCTTATAAAGTTGCCACTTTCAACCACTTACTAATTAGCCACCAATTGACCATGCTTGTGAGAGACATTGGTTTTGTTGACTTCTCCAAATAATTATCCTCCTATCTCCCTCTCGAGGCTTTGTCCCAAGAAATTAGCATCTTCAACTCATCCCATAAAGTTTCCTCTTAATGATCTCTCATTCACTTAAGAAAGTAGTGTCTTGATAACTCACCTCATGAATCGATCACCCTTGATGACATATTTTTTCATCCATTGACCGACCACTATGCCTGGAAAGTTATTCTTTTCAGTAACTTCTCTTATTAGCAAAATTCTCTTAGTGCATTCCTAATAACTTCTACTAAAAAACTAGAGCCTTAGTAACTCATCCAAACAATTGGCATCACTCTTGGTGCCTTCTTGGTAGCTTATCTCAAAAAATTATTGTCTCAGAGACTCACCCAGAAATCACATTGCTCTCAATGACTTCCCTGAGTCTAATGACAAGTACTAAGAAACTATTGCCTCAATGAATCACCCTGAAAAGTCATAACCTTATCCCTTGCAACATCTCAGTAATAACTCATACAAAGAAACTAGTGCAATGATGACTCATCCAAATAAACTAGTGTCATGCTAGATACATTTGGAAGTCGACTTTGCTTAATCACCTTGACTAACCGTACCACTCCCCCATTCCATCCCCACTCCTCACTCTTCTCAAAACTCATCTAAGTGAGTTCCTCCATTGTCAACAAACTACCTTAAGAGTTTCACTCTTGTCAAACATTAAAGTAAGTTTACACATACCCATCTTCAGTGTCCAATAGTCAACTCCTAAGTATTCACATTTTGGCTCTTTAAAATAGATTTATATGGCCAAAATCAGCCTATTTCTCAAAAGAAAAAGAATATCATCAACTTACATTGGTTGATAGGTCCCAGGCTTTTCAAGAAAGATTTCCAATACGACACTCTACTTGAAAAATACACTTGGACCAATCATCTCCTATTGCTAGCCTTGCTCTAATTATTTAGTTGAATCTTACAATGGGGTTATAAATGTACATTCCTTAATTACCCTAAGGTTAAAAAAGTACACACCCCTTTGTAGTTATTAAGAGGTTAATGATTTAGAGGGCTAGAATCACATCATAAGTGTGCCCAAAATGGGAAAAACTAGCCAGTGAGCAATTCATATCAGATTCCTAGGAGTTAGAAACCAATGTATTAGCCACTCCTCTAGCACTTAAAAGATTAACATGCAAAGATCAATAAGCCAAAATTAAGCCGCCTTAAGAGGTTAGCAAGGATCTTTCCCTTCCACCTTGTCCCACTAAAGAATTTGTTGGCAACATCCAAAATGCACTTAGGAACAAAAGCTTCTAGTCCTTAGGCATACTAAAACTTACACACCAAGTATAACATTTATTCCCCTCCCAATCTTTCCTCTCAAAGTGCATTTCCCATCATTTCCCGATCTCAACGAAGCTTTAATTGGACAAGCCTACCTATTCATTCACCCAATTTAGAGAACATAAGCACTCAAAAAACCACGCTTTGTAGATGTTGTGCTTTGTCACCCAAGTCAACTCGGCCACCCATCTACAAACTCACTAACTCCATCTTCAATACTTTTGGGCTGATCAAATGAGTTTCTAAAAGAAACCACCCGAACTACTTGTTGATGATGTCTCCCATAAATAATCATTCAATTTAGCACCCAAGTTCCTTCTTTAGCTATAGGACAATGAATCTCAAAATCTTTGAATCATTTGATACTCTTAATTACATGAGTTTGAATTTACCTTCGTGTGAAAAGTTCAAATTGTTGCATACTTAAAATGCACATAGAAATATACACTTGCACACCCCTCTTTATTTTTCTTTATAGAATTTAGAATTAAGCATGTATTGTCAATATTAATGTAATAATTTAGAAATTTTTTTTATAGCAATATAATAAAGATTGTTTTTCTAATTTAATATTATTTTAATATGTTGTGCAACAAAAAAAACAACTTTAGATCCTAACATATATTGGTTTCCTCTTTCCATCCTAACGCACACCCTCAATTTAAAATCAAGTGATTTTCCATTTTACTCTTAAGTTTTACTACTACATATACAACTGCTGTATATTGTGTACATGGTGTCTTCTATGATAATGAATAGGCTCATAGAATCAAATCTTATCTAAAACTTATTCAACTTAATTTTTAATAAAAGGAAATTGTAATAATAACTCGCTTTGTAATAATAACTCTCTTTGCAAATCACTGAGAAGGTAATAGAAGATGATGATCACCCATACTACTTACAACATTGTGATCATCATCTTCTATTACCTTCTCAGTTATTTTCATCACTCATTGCGTGTGCAATTAAAAGACACTCATTTGACTGATTATCAACTTTATTTTTTTGAACAATGTTTGTTGGAATGCATGCTACATGTCCATGGCAGCTTTATATTCTTTTTGTTTGAGTTCATTTTTATAAAATTTCTAAAATATTATATAATTTAAGATTAAAATGCGTTGCATGACCAAAGCAATTTGTTATCAAAACAACATTTAATGATATTAGAAGTGTTATTATACACAATTAATATATTATCTTCACAAAAAAATATTATCTTCATATATTTTTTATTCTCATCGTGCTTCACTTTTATTTAATTTTTAAATTTGATATTTTATATTTTAACATGTCAATGATTTTGATAAAGGATCATAGGATGACATTTGGAAGCAGCATTTAATTTAATAAGCAACATGAAAATTGAAATAGAAAGCTTGATAAATCTTTCTAGAATTATCTTCTTCGTGTATGTCTTGCAACTTGTTCTACTAAAGAAATAGTCATTATTGATATTATACATCCTAAATATTCAAACATTTGCTAAATCAACCAGTCTTCTCTCCGCTTCTCTCGGCGATTGGCCCTTGGATGGCAGACGCCCTTGATTAGAGCAATGGTGAGGCTCGGTCTCTGAATCCGGTTTCTCACTGACTTTGCCTCTGACCCCGCAAGGCTTGTTTTCTGATTCTGCTGTTAATGCACCTATTGTTAAATCATTCAAAGATGCCTTTATCCGTAAGATCCCTAGCTCAATGCTTTTAATCTCTCAACATCTTATCGTGGATTGGCGAATGTGTTCGTGATCGATGAGAAACTTGCTAAGCCCTTCGAGTTCGCTTTGGTGGGTAAATCCTGACCGACTCTGATAATATTCTCTTTCTTTCATAGTTTAAAATTATCGGTACTTTCTCTATCCAATCGATCACATCATTCTTATTCAACTCTCAAATGATTTAGATTATTCGGGTTTTTCGTCGTTCTTATTTTGTGTAATAATTGTATATGCTATTGAAATGGTCGCCTCTTGATGTCAAAGAAGAATCTCCCATTGTCCCTCTTGGCTTGCTTTTCCTAACATGCGAATACATTATGTCACTCATCAGTTTGTGCCTTTTTGGTACCTCTCCAAATAGATCCAAGCAACGGCCACTAGATCTAGGCCTTCGTCAGATTCTCATTGAGATAGACATCACAAAAAAATATCCCAAAGAGGTTTGGATTGGCTCAAAAAATTTGGATATAGTCAAAAGTCAATTCAAAATTTTCTCTTTTGCACTCACCGAAAGATTCACGCACAACACTTTAATGCTTTGTGCTTCATCCTAATCTCGTAAAAAAAATTTACCACGAATATGAACACCATTAATGGAACTGGGAAAACCAATACTCTAGCATATGTGCCTAAAGATACTCAAAAGAACCTCTCCTCCCTACTCCTCACATCTATATCTATTGGAAAACACTCGACCTTGGTACTAAAAGCATTGAGGGGTGACGCTACCAATGGCAATTTACCTAACCTCACCCCGCTTGTAATAATTTGTTTCCCATGATAGCTCTTTGCTTCATTTAAATCCTAATGAAAATCTGAATGGTAGCCTTATATTGGACACCCATTTAAACAATTTGAATGAGAATCATATAATGGACCAAACAATGATGACCCTATGGCTTTAACATATTGAGAAAGATATTTGTATTATGAATGGTGTTAACTTCCTCATCTATTCCTTCGAGTGATAATCAATTGAACCAATTTCTCACACTCTATCCGATACGGAAGAAGGTGAAATCCCTCTTCTAAAACATTGATAGATTTCTATTATTGAACCCAAAATCAATCCCTTTCGATGGAGATAATTTGGATTCGATAGACCCTTTCAAATTGTTAAAATATAAAACCCTACAAAGCAAAATTTTCTAATAATAACTTCTAGAACCACTCGCTTCTTCCACCCCACACAAGTAATGTGTCATCATTTCTCTCCTCTCTTTTCCTTTCTTTTTTCCTTTTCCCTTTTGGTTGTCTCCTTATGATTAATTTTCTTATTTGGAATATCGGGTTGTGGGTCTCTTCCCAATCGTCGTTAGAGTCTTTGTCGTTCATAATATCAAGTTACTTGTTCTTATTGAACCTTTTATTAATTCCTAAGATTGCTTTTGTCGCTAGATCCCTTGGTTTTCATAATTTTTTCTTCAATCTTAATAATAAAATTTGGTGCTTTTGGCACAACTCCATCACCATTTCCATCATTGATGATCTTGATTGGTTAATGTCAAAATCTCCTTAGGTGACTTATCGGCTTTTTATCTATGCTTCTGTAATAGAGTAGGAACATCCTTTGGATGATCATATATGGTTATGTTGTTTGGACAAACACGAATCCTATAAGATCGTGATTGAGGTACACTCAGGTTTATGTAGAGCACATCAATCCGGTCCGAAGATGAAAGCCAAGATCAAGAGACTAGGATACTACTAGCCTTCGATGATCACAGACTGCATGGATATAGCTAGGTGATGCCACCAATGCCAGGTGGACGGTGTGGTCTTACACCAACCACCCAACATTCTACACCCTACATTGGCCTCATGGTCTTTTGAGTGTTGGGGTACCGGCATAGTGGGTACGATCGATCCTCCTTCTTCCAAGAGTCATCAGTTCATTCTAGCTGCCACCGACTACTTTTCCAAGTGGGCAGAGGCAATCCCACTCAGAGAGGTCACAACTCAGCATGTGCTCCAGTTTTTCAAGAACCATATCGTATATAGGTTCAGGGTGCCTCGATGAATTATATCCGATAATGGTACTATATTCAAGAGCACCAAAATCAACAGTTTTTCGACACAGCATAGATTGGAGATATTATACCATCTACTACTCGAGGGCAAATGGCTTAGTAGAATCCTTCAACAAAACTCTCATCTGGATATTAAAGAAGACACTCGATGACAACAAGTGATAGTGGCATGAGCAGTTAGTTGAAGCCTTGTGGGCTTACCACACCAAATACAGAACTCCAACTCAGTCTACCCCTTTCTCATTAGTGTATGGGTTCAAATCAGTCCTACCATTAGAAGTCAAACTCCCATCACTAAGGATAGCTATGGGTAGCAAGATCACGATGTAGTAGAACACTAAGTTGCGGTTATAAGAGCTCAAAGGTTTGGAGGAGAGACGCCTACGGGCATGCCAAAACTTCGAGTTGTATAAAGCCAAAATGATTCAAGCTCATAACAAGTTGGTCCATCCTAGATCTTTTCAAGTATGAGAGCTTATTTTAGTTCTAAGGAGACCAATTGTTGCACGTCGAAAGATGAGAGACAAATTTGAACATACTTAGGAAGGCCTTTTTGTCATAGAGAAGGCCTACCAAGGAGGATCTTATTAGCTTATAAATTATAAGTGAGAGCGCCCAATGCTTCCAATCTATGGGTTATACCTAAAGAAAATATTATCCATAAATCTTATTTCAAATCAATTATCAATAAAACTTCTTTTCATCTCAAATTCCATCTCTTCTATGTTGAGAAACATCTTTGCTTGTGAATCCGCCACAATGTGTTTAGGGTAGGTGTAAGGAACCCACGTGGCATCCTATCCCTTGTCAACACAACACCAACACAAACTACACACAACCACATATAAAATAAACACATATCTTTTATCTCGGGCTACTTTGATGTGGGATAAAGGCCCCTGTGACACTCACTCATTAGATACTCTAGGTCGGGCTGACATGCTACCATGCTAGTGTGTCACCCCAATGGTTCCTTGTTTATAGGATGTAAGTATACAAGCTTTCTCCTTAACTTGACCATTGCAAACTGACGAGTGCTTGTTAATTTGGTGAGACTTACTGTGCAACCGGTAAGCTACTGCATGTTGACTTTGCTTAAGAAGATATAAGTCTACATGCTTTCTTCTCGAACTAGCCATCATGCAATGACTGGGTCGAGTATATTTAAGGTTTAGGATATGTCCCCCAGTTGCTCCTTTCCTCCTGACTACTTCAAGTCTGGGTCCAATCCTTACACGAGACTCCCCGCTTAGTAGTCGCCCTAGGTCGGATAGCATATATCCCGCTGATGACAGATTATCCCAGTGATCATTTTCATCTGTGAAGATGTAAGTCTACAAGCCTTCTTCTCAAATTGATTGTTGTACACCAACAGACACCTTAGGTTGGTTGGTTCTCACTATTGTGACAGCAACCTACCCGGTGCATACACCACTCATGACTGATGTAAGCCTACAAGCTTTCTTCTTGAGTTGGCCATCGTACACCTATAGGCTTTCTTTTATAGGGTCCAGGATAAAGCCCCTAGCGACACCTCCCCTATGGGCACTCTATTTGGATCACGTCCTTAACGACCCCATTTAGAAACTACTCAGGGTTACTCTTGGATTGGACAGTCCCCCTTTCCTAATAGCCACCCCTGTGGTTAGAGAACTTGTCTTGAGGATATGCAGATTCTCTCTTCATCTAGCAAGTCTGAGATAAGACTAGGATGATATAAGCCCCTTCTAAGTGTGGTCCCCCGCACACCAATAGGGTCCACGCAAACATATAAACAAAATATATATTTTTGCTTGCGGATTAGGAGGACATCCCCAGCAGTACCTTTTCCCAAGCACGCATCCTATCTTTAAGGCAGTGTCAGTAAAACTCCCTATAGGAATAACCTAACTACTTTTGAGTTGAGATAAGTCCCAAGCGGCACTCTCTCGGTAGTCGTCCTTAGGTCGGGTTCGACTTGTTGTGCCACCAATAGGTCACTCGGTCATCTTTACTTTGGAAGATGTAAGTCTATTACGCATTCTTTCCAGCACGACCATTGCACACCAATAGCCTTAGGTCGAGTTTGATTTATTATGCTACCAATCGATCACCCCAGCAGTTGCTCCCCGCTTTGGAATATGCAAGTTTACATGTTTCACAACACACGGAAGGCACCCTTAGGTTAGCTCTACCACGATAGACTATCCCTTTAGATTTGTAAATCTAAGATAAGACAAGGCCGATATAGCCACTTCTAAGTGAATCCATCACACACCGACAGGGTCCATTCTGATATTTCTGACTTTTTTTAAGTTGAGGTAAGTCCTCAGTAGCACTCTCTTTGCAATCACTCTTAGGTTGGTTAGTCCTACCTTGTGGTCAGTAGACTTTCTCTTTGAATTTGTAAATTTGAGATAGGCCAAGGTTGATATTAGCCCCTTCTCAGTAGATCCATCGCACACCGATAGAGTCCATGTCTCAAATCCACCTTATTCCCCCAGCGGATCCGAGCCCACATCTCCAGCAGATATGTCCCCGATTCAAAACTATCATCACCAATGGAGCCACAAATCACAAATCAAATCAAATAAAACCAAATTGTTATCCCCAGTGGATACTTCCCCAAATGAATATTTGGAACCAAATCAAACTCTTATCCCTGGCGAATAATCCGAACCTCCTTCCCTAGTGGAAGGTTCATGCACATATCCTCGACAGATTATAAATCCTAATCCCCAGTGGATCTTCTTTCCCCAAATCATATTTGCAATCAAAACTCAAACCCTTATCCTCTATGGATAACCTGAACCTGCTTCCCTAGTGAAAGGTTCATATGCCCAATCCCTTAGCGGATTCCTCCTCCCTCTCTTATGCCCTTAGCATAAGTTGAGTTGCATTGTACTAAGATCGTGACTCTATCTACATCTCAAATTTAGGGATATATTATTTCTGTTAGTGCTTGTAATCCTTTGGACATTGTTGGTTGTCTCAGTCAATGCCAATACGCGGTGTCGCTATACCATACCTATTGGAGGTCCTTTGTTGACCTCACTTTTAGAGTGAGTCTTCAACTTCCTCATCATAGATCAAGAATTCTTATAGATACTAAGAGCTCCTTAGTCTTAAGACACTTCTAGTGATTAGCTGAACACATAACTTAAGCCTAGAGACTTAGAAAGAGTTAGCCATAGGGATAGGTCATACCTTACAGACTTAGGGAGACTTGCCTACCCTATAGTCTAAACCCAATCCATGCTTTCCTCCTCAAACCAAACCTCAAATTCCAATTCATATTCTTAAATTCCAAATCATTTGATTGAAATCCATGATCAAGCTCAAAATTCTCCATAGACTTTATGATTGAATTCAAAACCCTTTATAAACCCTTTGATTTCATCTTATGGACTTAGCCTTAACCAAGTTCCAAAATTTCTTCCTAAGCCATATGACCCATCCTCATAAGCTTAGCCAAATCTCCACCTAAATTATCCCAAACTTGATTGATTTCTTTATAAATAAATTATTTCTTCATTTATATTCACATAAATATAAATGAAATCCATACTCAAATGATCAAAACCAATTCAAACTAAATCAAACCAAGTTAAGACCCTTCTTAAGCCATATGGACATACCTCCATAACCAAATCATGACCCAAACCAATCCAAAATCAATTAGTTTCTTTATAAGTCAATTGTTACTTCATTTATATTCAAAAATATAAATGAAACTCACCTTCCAATGACCAAAAATAAATCAAACTAAATTAATTTCCTTCTTAGCCCTTTTGACCTACATCCATAAGCTTGGACAATTTTGCTTCCAAATCACTCAAAAATCAAGTAATTTTCTCATGAATCATTTATATCTTCATTTATATTCCCAAATATAAATGAAATATAAATCCAAATAGCCAAAACCAAATCTCAAATCAAACCAAAATCCAATTTATACCTTTTAAGCCAATTTCTTGGACTTAACCAAAATCCACCTAAACCAAGCCAAAATCAATGGATTTTCTCTTGAATTAATTATTTCCTCAATCATCTATCCAAATATAAATGAAACCTACAATTATGAAACCAAACTCAAGTCAACCCAAGTCAAGCCCAAGTTAGCCCTCTTAACTTGAAATTTTCAAATGAGCCAAAATCCATCGAACTCCAAATTGATTGCAGTTGGATTTATATTTCAATCATAGGCTCTTATATGAGTTCAACTAAACTTGAATCAAGCTAAAATCAAACCAATTGACCCATTTAGGTCCACTTGACCCAAAGTGGTCTAAAAGACCTTTTTGAGCCAAGTTATAATCCAACCCAAATTGGATTGAACCAAGCCCATCCAAGTCTCATATCATGATCAACAATCACCTAGGATGATCAATCACCTTGAATTGGTCAAACCAAGTCAATTTAGTCCTTTGACCAAGTCCACCTTTAGCCCAAATGAAACCTAAGCCAAAACCCAGCATGTACCAAATTGATTGAAATTATTGATTCATACTAACTCATAATTAATGATTGAGCATGACTTAACCCTTAATTAAGCCAAACCAAGTCTAATTGGCCATCTAACCCAAGTTGACCCAAATTGGCCTAAAAGGTCAAAATGGGTCAAACCATAATCTAACCCAAATTGATTGCAACCAATGGCTCAAGTTCATTCCAAATTGATTATTGAACTTGACCAAAGCTATAATTGAACCAAATTTGATCAATTGGTCAACTTGACCTAACCTAACCCAAATTGACCTAAAGGGTTAAATTGGGCAAAATCCAAATTAAATTCAAATTGATTCAAACAAAACCCTACAATCATTTTCAATTAATCAATTAAACATGAACCGACACCTAACCCAACCCAATTTGATCAATTTGGTCAAATTGGTTAACTTAGCCCATTTGAACTAAAGGGTTAAATTGAGCAAAATCCAAATTAAATTCAAATTGATTCAAACAAAACCCTACAATCATTTTCAATTAATCAATTAAACATGAACCGACACCTAACCCAACCTAATTTGATCAATTTGGTCAAATTGGTTAACTTAGCCCATTTGACCTATATGAATCCAAATTAGCCAAAATCAAACCTAGGCTAAATTAATTGAAACACTTGGACCAAAACTCTTCAAATCATCATTTAAACCTAATTCAAGCCTTGGTTTGACCCAATTTGACCAATTGATCAACCCATCCCAACATGACCCGATATGAACCCATTTGACCAATGAAGCCAAAACCCATGAAACAAACCCATGACCCATTGGAGGCTGATCAAACCCAACCCAAACTCATCTTGGGTCAACCTAAAATCAGCCCAAACCCATTAGGAACTAAGTCCAATGCAAATCCTCCATGGATCCTCTCCCACATTGGATTCTTTCTCATATGGAAAAGTCCACCCTTCATTTCACCTTGGCAGCCCTCACTCATCCAAATGAGGCATCGCTACCAAACCCATGCTAGGTCCATGGACTAAAGGGAAGTGAGTTAACTCTCCTCCCATGCAAGCTGAGCACCCAAGGGATCAAAGAAAGATAATCTGGCCAAATCAACCTTGGATCCTCTTGACATGGCTTCTCCTAATCCAGACAAGCCACATGGACTTGATGGTGACCACTCCAACGCTCTGGAAGTGGCTAGTTGGCCAAAAAAATGGGAAACAATCTTGTCCGTCCACCTCAGCAAACCAAGGGGTATACCCCCTCAATTCGCATAGGAAATGCAATAATTTAAATAGTGAGAGCTTCTAAGGGAGAATTCGAGCCTCCTTGCAATCCCCAAAGTGATTCCAAGCTTCCATCATTTAGCATTTCTCCTCCCCGTGTGAAACCGAATCATGACACTCCAATCTCGATCCTAACTTCATCAATACTCCATCTTAATCAAATTCCTCTTACACACACCTTCCACGCACGTCTTCGAAGCCACCCAAGTCATTTCCCAAGCTCCAAGGCTATCAGAGGAGGGACTTCGATCACCACCGAGCTCCACATTAATAAAAGTCGATCCATCGAGTGAACTAATGGGAATTAGCTTGTGTGCTACTCAACAGGGCCTCGTCTCAACTAGACGAAGCTACCTCCTTTGATCCCACCATTGGTATAGAGCTTTGGCGAGGTAATTCCTCAAAACCATAGAAATAGAAGATTTTGGTTGGAGCTTTTGAAGAAAATTCATGTGAGTCGATCTTGACTATGGATGTGTGGTTTCCTTCCATGATGGTGTGGGTTGATTTTGAAGTTCATCCAAGCTCGGGTGAGCTCAGATCGAGCGATCCATGGTGGACGACATTCGCCGCTCTCCACGGAAGGAGGAGGGCCATCCGTTCCATGTGATTGGAACGAACGGCTCTGATCAAATCACACTAGATCCATCTATTTTCTCCCTTTTATGTCACGGGATTAATCTGCACCATCCGATTTGAGATCTGGGATCATCATCGCATCGCCAGGTCGACTCGCATAGATGTGATAACTTAAATAGCCAATCCTGCAGTGTCACGTGGAAGGCGTGCCACGTGGCGCCGATGGGATTAGGCTTAATTAAGGAAAATTAAGTGGATTTTAAGACTGAAATCTCTATAATTCATAACTAATTATAGAAAAAGCTAAAAATATAAATGACGGCTCATTTTAAATGTATTTCAGAGGGAAATATTTTAAAATTATTCTTAATTAATTTTGAATAGTAACTTTAGCTTAATTAGGGTTTAATTATAATTTTAATTAGGGGGATGACCTCTCCCCCCTCGCCCTCCTATTTTTCTTGAAATTTATTGGTTGATTAATTGGAAAAATTTATTGTTTAAGCTCTAATTACTCTCTTAATTTAATTAAGTGATAATTAAGTATGTGACAATAATTAATCAACAAATTGGACCCCCTTGATCATTGTTGAATAGTTGGGAGACTTGGGAATTAGGTTGGGACCTCTCTCTAATCTTTCCCCTAAGTTTCTTTCTCTTTTCCAACCAAAATGCTAATTAATGATTAATTAAGTATTAATGTCTTAATTAGTTAAATTGAAACTCAAATCACATCAAATCATATTTGATCAAATGAGTGGCTCATGGAATTGACTTGGGACCTCTCTCCCAACCTTTTCCCCTTAAACCCATTTCATTTCAAATGATAATCAATTAAATTTGGTAATTAAGTAAAGAGAAATGGATCAATGGATTAATAACTTGATTAACCTAAATAAAAAAGTAATTGCATCTAATTTCCCTTAATTGATCCATGGGTAGAGCTTTAGGTGTCCAATAACCTAAAGAGGTTTAATGAAATTATGATTAGCTCACATGTGTGAGAAAACCATAAAAATAATTAAATGAATTTCTTAAGCTCAATTAATTAATGATTATGAGCTAATTGCATTAGACCCCTTTCATTTCATAGGAACACTGTTATTTACTTTTCAATTCATTTGCATATTACATTAGCTCATAATCATTTAATTAATTATCTTAAGGTAATATAAGTAAGGGTTAATTAATTGATTTAATTCACACCTTAACCTAATTAATCTATAAAATCAACCTAATTACTTCTCATTAAATCAAATTAACTCACACATGGAATGGGATCAGGATTAGAAAACGTTTCTCACACTTTCTTAAGTCAAATTAAACATGAAATTAAAAAAAATGACATTAAGAAATTTTAGTTTATTTTAAATGAGCTTATTTAGTTTGACTGTCCTTAAGAGTTAATTGGATTGAATGAAATCATGTGCTTATGGTCTTATATTTCTTTCCAATCATATTAAATGTTGTATGTCACTTGATTCATGCATTCATCTCTTGCAAAATTAATTAAATTAAATTGTTTTCCTTTATGTCAAGCTTGCATGTTTTGGTTTAAATTAATATATGTGTGGCTATTATCATTATTAAATCCAAATCTATTTTCCAAAACTTATAAATGAATGAGTATATATTCTATGAATGCTAGTTATAAATACATATGAGATGTATGTGATTATAACTTAAGTGTATGAAGTGAAGTTTCTTTTCTTTCATTCATGTATTGATTTATGTAGGTAAGGATGTTAATGGGTATATAGCTTGGACATCCCGGGAATACGAAGCTTTAGTTAGCCCCAAGGAGGTCATTTGATTACCACACTTTCCTGGTTTAACAACGGCACATACTCCATTTGATTCCATTCTTACATATTTCAATACTAGAATTTAGGTGAGACTTTATTCCATATGCATAAATATTCTAAAAATATAACTTTAAGCATGATTTTCCCATGCTTATAGTTATTTATACATCCATGTGTATTTAAGAGTAGTGGGTATATCTAATCTGGACATTTCGAGATAAGGCTTTAAGTAGCCCCAAGGAGGTCTTTACCTCACTCACCTAGTTTAACAATGGTGAAGTATCCGCTTTAAACTTTTATACATTTGAATGTGTATTTAGTTAATAAATGAATATCCCCTTTTCTACTAAGAAAGACATGCATTCATATTTGTTCAAATGATTGAATCAATTGATCACATGGTTTAAAGCTTTCTTTCTCATATTCATGTGTATAAACTTACATATGTTTGAATGTAATGGGTATATAGTTTGGACATCCTCGGGAACACGAGGCTTTAGCTAGCCCCAAGAAGGTCATTTGATTACCTCACTTCCCTGGTTAACAATGACACGTACCTATTTAATTCCATTCCTATGTATTTTTATATAAAGATTTAGATAGAGTTTTAAATTATTATGATAAGATAATTCAGTCAAATGAAACATCTAAATTCCAAAAGTACATGTTTACATCCATCTTTTAAGTGTGCTAATAACATATTGCATGTATAGGTATGCTTAGGATTAAATCATGTGCATGTTACATATGATGGAAAGAATGAATGAATATGTGACATGTGATAGTAATTAATTCCAATCAATCTTAAGATGCTTTTCTTATTGAATGAGATTATTTAAAGTGAACCTAAACTTGTGATTAATTTAAAATATGTAATAAGCCATTTACTAAAGAGAATTGATTAATTAATATGCTTTAGATGTGAATTAAGGTAGGGATAAAAGAGTAATCCTCTCATTTCTTCTCTTTATAACACTTAGTTGTTAGGTGTAAGCCAATTGAAATAGAAGAAAATACTAATTAAAATTTCCAAATCAATTAAACCACTTGAAATCAACCTCTTAAATTACATCCTTTCACACTTAGAATATCATAACAAAGCCTAGTTAAGGCATACCACACAAGCCTTAATACACACACTTTAGAAGTAAGTCACCACTTATAGCTTTATGTTAAGATGGTGCATGGAGTGATGTATGTTTTATTTTATGATGTATTGTTGTAAATTAGATGTTAGGGTGTATGCTTCATAGACTAGATGTTAGGCCATTCTTAGCCTAATCATGCTTACTGCAGGAGATTGTGCTTAAGGGTGCTTAAAATAAATATAAATGCTCTCTTTTATATGTTGCTCATAATCTAAATTAGGATATGTGGGCTTAGTTATCCATATGTGGGATGCTAAGTCCAAATTATTCATATAACTGTTTGGGTTGTATAGTGTGTTTAGCTAACACTTATTTTATATGTGTAGTTAGATTTACTTTTTCTATTTTTAATGTAATTTTGTATTATGAATTAGGATTAGTGTTATGGGGGATTAGGATGAGTAGTGGCTAGAAGGCTTTGTCTTGGGAGGCCATGTGATGCCTTTGAAGCAAGCAAATCAAAATGAAGAAATGAAGGAGATATGAAGAATGAAGATAAGATGACCCCCATATAGCATTTATTCATTTGTAAATTATAATTATTCTTTCATATACTGGGTTGTATAAAGGTAGAGCTCAACTACCCATTTTCTCTTTTCAGGTTATATCTGTACCCACCACAACTTTTATTCTTTTACTAGATTTATAAAATGTTTGATGTTATGTTTAAATTGTGCAATAGAAATAGCATGCCTTTTTCTAGTTTTTTCATGAATGGTGATTTAATGTGTGGCCTGGATCCAATTAGGCTCGAAAGAAAAAATTAATTTTTCTACCCCAACTACAACTCATAACTAAATTTTCTAAATAACTCATAAACTCATATAAAGCCTAGGCACTAAATCAAAAAATTAAAAGATTTAGTAACCCCTTAGCTGAATATTGTATGTTTAATATCATGCATACATATTACTTCACTCTTGCTAAGAGAGGGTTTGCATCCTTGCACGATAGAGGAATACTTGACCTTTGAGGGTCTCCTCTATGGCAAAAATATCTCTTTCTCTCTGATTTAGTCCATAACTTATTTCACCATGCATTTAGACATAAGAAATCCTATGGTCTTTATCATAATGAAGAGTCCAAAATCAACTAAATTTTGAAAAGATTTGCATTAGACTAAGTCATTACTCATACCACTCATGCTCTAGTCTCTTAGGGAGTTGGTTTAAGGACTTTAGCTTCTTTCTAAATAATAACAACTCAATTATCTTGAAAATTTATATGACTTGCCTACATGGTTTTAAAGCATAGGAGGAGTTAGTTGGCTACCACTCTAGGTGGTTATAAGTCCAGCAGTAGGGTGGTTTACTTTCTCTTTTGGAGGTAAACCATGTACTAATCTTTGCTTAGATTTAGGTCATGCTTTAGCCCTTGCTAAGGCTCCTTATATTTAGGATATGAGGTTGTTGTTTTCTTCGGGCTACAAGTATAAATCCTCACCTCTTAGGCATTTCTATAATCTTGTATTATGGGATTATAAGCCCTAGCAATCTAATAAAAATTCAACTCAAACAAATAATTCTCTTCAATTTCAAATATATAAAATTCAACCATAAGATAGATTAGAATGCTCACTGGATTTTCTAGTATCATGAGAATTCCCTACTCCTCTCCTTCGGCTTCGATAATAAGTCTCTCCTTTTGATCTATCCCCCTTAGTTTTCCAATATAATAAATTTATTGATAGTCTTATCGTTGAAATATTTGGTGATAACAATTACCTACTTTAGTAGAGAGTATTCTTAAGGAACTCACCTTCTTAGGATGTAATTAATTATAAGGGTTTTCCCCCATAGGGAACTTTAGAACTTGGTCTAATATAAATCTTATTTTATTCATCCATGTAAAGTAGAGAAAAATCTCTAGTATATTTGAAGACCCATCATGTATTAGAAGTTCTTATTAGATGATTAGGTCCATTATATGGTGATGGTTTCTATCTTTCGAGATAGTGCATTGTTCCTTAATGTAATATCCGATCACTTCAACAAGTACACCCTCATATTTGTGTGGTGTCCCCCATACACATATCAAAAAATAAACACCACAAGGACCAAATAATGGTAGCAGAGCCAACGATCATGACAAAGCTGATATAACCCAGAACCATTTATGCTGCCTGCTCCTTCAATGATGCAGGTGTTGTCGAGCTTTCTCTACAATCAGACATGCTTCTTATCAACATTAGGAATACAAAATGGTTTTTCTCCATCACCTTATTGCTACTTATAGGTAGGGAAATTCATTATCTTCCATCCTATGATGTTTTCTTCATCTCTGTTAAAGTATGCATCTATGACATTGTTAATTGATTAAAACTTAGAAAGGTGAGAAATCATAATTGATTTCAATTAAAATGATATATTGAAGGAATTTTTTATTAAAAAAATGTATGGGTCGATTAACTCTTAGATATAATATATTTCCTGGGATATACACAAATATAAGTTTTATAATCAAACATGGTACAAATATCGTCTAACCAAAAATCTAGATACATCATAACATGTCTTACTAAAGGAGTATTCAAACGAGGTCTGTGGCTACAAAAATTTGCCATCGACTTCATTAAGAGAGTTTGAATTATGTCGATCAAATTTGAAGACACTAAACTAAATGCTACACAAATAAAGAAGCTTTCTTTCAATACAAAAATTAAGAAATTTTATTCTAAATTATGGTTTTAAAATCAATGAAATCACTAATTAGTGAAATTAGCTATAAACACCTACATATGCTCGGACATAGAGATTTAAAATGCAAATTTTAATATCTGAAAAGGCTGCCTAAGCTAAATTGAAATCAATTAAATATTAATATAAAAAATATTATAAGATATTAGATCAATTTACAACGTCTTCTATGCCACCGAGCCCACAATACTCAAATGCAAGTGGGCAGAAGGCACCATTTAAAAATTCAAAGTAAACACTCCACCAGATTCACAATACTTTATACATGCAAATAGAATGTGTTAGTTAAGGCCTTCTCAAATACACCATCATGGGCCCCGACACTATGTTGAATATTTAGATTCAAGTGTCTGAAGATGTTGCGCGGGTTACTTCCCGATTTAGTCTTAGAGTCCGTTAACAAAACCTAAAAAATCTATTATATAAATTTCAACTTAGTAAATATCTCAGAGACTAATTCTCGCCATGTGATAATAGATCCGATCCTCTGCTAAATAGAGTCGATGGATCTAAAGTTCTCAAGTATATTCGAGTCAATCAATTAACTATCCATGATGGCTATGTTGAATGGTGATTTCAACCGGAGGGATACTTCCATCAAAATGTGATTCTAATTTCAAATTAAATTAACTCAAATTGAGTGTCAATCTAAAAACTATTTAAATGAAACTCAATCATTAAAAGCTTAAAGCAAAAGTCAATCTATCCACCTTCCGCAATTATTTATCGGGGGTGATAAATTAAGAAAACTCTAGCTAACAATAGAGCCAATGTCAAATCAAGTGTTCTGCTATGTTCACTCTCAGTCAATCTCTTACCAGTAAGGATGTGGCTCGTGTCCTCTGAGTGCGTGGTTTGGCAAGTAGACTCCATATGAAATAAGCGATTCAGAGTCCTCTAATCGGTTTTGGCCACTCCATTATATTATCAAGTACTCGTATGCTCCAATGGCTATAACCTTTGATTTGTGAATTATAGGTATACTTAATAGGGCAAATAACCCTCTATTAGCTAAGGTAGACTTAAGATTATCTCCTAGATAAACACCATCCCAAGTCTACAAGGATTTCTTGGATGACGTAACCCATGTGTTGCTGATAAGGATCCTTCGATCAGGTTGGTTGACTACCTCCTCTGACTAAGTAGACTGGGGACCACGGAACCATGAGATCTAGATCGGGCACGTCATCATTCCCCCAACCATCGGTTTAAGCTGAAATGATGAATTTCATAAATCTAAAGTTATTAAAACTCCATATGCTGCTACTATACGCTGTACATTAACCGTCTAATGACTAGGCTTAATCGAAAGTTCTCTCTCACTTATTGGGAGGGGTAATTAACTATAGGGGCTTGCGCCTATAGGAAACCTAGAACCAGATCTAAAGTCCTCACCAAATGAGTATGAAATCTCTAGGTAGTGTCTTATCTGCTATTCCATTTGCCTTCTGAAAATTATATCGACATTTTAAAATCATACACACTTCAATTCAATATTTGTTGAGAGGTCGGTGCCAAAATTTTAGAGACCACAAGCCATCAAAGATCTTAATAGAGAAATTTTATATTTAAAATTATTAATTCTCTATTTCAATATGAAAAATACGATCATAGATTTTTATCGCAGGTTCGATCCTCTACTAAGTGAATAAGTAGAGCTATCATGGTCTATCCCTAGTGATGATTATGCTGATTGTAGATTTTAATCGGTGGGGTTCCATCTTAAAAATGAAATTATCAAATTGCAATGTGAATATTCAATCATTCACACCTCAATAATGGTTGAGTTGATTGAAGATATCAACCAGAGTGGTCATTATTATCAAAATATTTAAGATATTTATATTCAATATTCTCAAATTCAAAATCCTCAAAAAATAAATCTAGATCTAATCTTATAGTATTAAATTAATAGAGTCAACAAGATCTGGAATAATAAACTACCCAGTGATTGTTTGATTCTAGATTTCAATTTGAGGGTTCTATCTAGAATAATAACCTTGAAATCTTTGGAGACCCTTATTGTCTACTTTAATGGAGAGTATTATTATGGAATTCTCATTTCTTATGATGTAATTAACTATGAGGCTTGCCTCCATAGGAAACTTAACAAACCTGATTTAAAATAAACCCTACTTTACTTTTTCATGTAAAGTAGGAGAAAGATCTCTGGTATATTGGAAGACCCATCATGCCTTAAGAGTCCTTATTAGGTGATTAGGTCTATTATAGAGTAGTGATTTTTATCTTTTGAGATAGTACATAATTCCTTAATGTCATATCATATCACTTCAATAAGTATCCCCTAAGATCTGCGTGGTGTCCCACATCCTCAAAAATAAATACCATAGTGGTTTAGTTAGTAGGCTCCACATATGATGCGGTTATGACTAGAGTCCTCCTGACGATTGGTTGCCGCCAAATGACACAATTATATTACAATCACAACTATGACACGTATGCTCTCCATTGGCCCTATGCTCTCGAGTTGTGAGTCATAATGTGCACTTGATAAGGAAAACCCTATGTTAGCTAAGGTGAAATTAAACATGTCTCCTTAGACAAACTCCACACCATGTCTACAAGGATTACTTTGACGATGTAACATATGATTGCTGACAAGGATTTTTCGGTCAGGTTTGGTTACTACCTCCTATGACTAAGTAGACTAGGGTCCATGACAGCCCGAGATAAAGGAATCATGAGATCTTGATCGGGCGCATCATCATTCTCCAACCATCTACTTTAAGTTAAATAATAATGAATTTCATAAACCTAAATTACATAGCTCCACATGCTGCTACTATATGCTACGTGTTTAGCGATCTAACGACTAGCCTTAATCGAAAGTGCTCTCTCAGTGTTGGGAGAGATAATTAACTACAGGTGCTTGTGTCTATAATAAATCAAGAATCAGACCTAAAGTCCTCACAAAATGAGGGCAAAATCTGGCGGTCTTATTTATTGTTTCATCTCTGAAAATTTGATCGACATAATTCAAACTCTCTTAATGGAGAAGTCGGTAGTGAATTTTCGGAACCCACGGGCCTCAGTTTGAATACTCCTTAAGACATGTTATGATGTATCCAGAGTTTCAATTAGACTGATATTTGTACCATATCTAATTATAAAACTTATATTTGTGTATATCCCAAGAAATATATCAGATCTAAGAGTTACTCGGCCCATACAATTTTTTTAATAAAAAATTCCTTCAATATATCATTTTAATTGAAATCAATTATGATTTCTCACCTTTCTAAGTTTTAATCAATTAACAATGTCATAGATGCATACTTTAACAGATGAAGGAAAAAAAAACATCATAAGATGGATGATAATGAATTTCCCTACCTATAAGCAGCAACAAGGTGATGGAGAAAAACCATTTTGTATTCCTTATGCTGATAAGAAGCATGTCTGATTGCAGAGAAAGCTCGGCAACGCCGTCATCATTGAAGGAACAGGCGGCAAAAATGGTTCTGGGTTATATCAGCTTGTCATGATCGTTGGCTCTGCCGCCATAGCTTGGTCCTATCTTCCTTCTTCAAACCCTCCAGTTTCCAATGACGACTAAAAACTGATCGTCGAAGACGACAACCGCTGATGTCCTTTCAATAATGTAACTTTATCAAGTCAGCAGAATTATTAATTTATCTGCTAATTACACAAAAGCCTAACAGCTTTGCCGACTAAATGGCCATCTTCTGGTATTGTATAATTCCATGGTTTTAATATAATTTTTGTAGCTGATTATGCGGCAAAATGGAGTCGCCCCATCATTTTATCGATGTGATTGTAATATAATTCTAATATTATATGGAGTTATTATGATAATTTTACTTATTTTTTTGGTTTAATATTGCTAACAGGTAATATAACTTCTTTAAGAAGTAGTTCAAGATTATTGACTTAATTGATTTCTAATAGTAATTCTTTCTGTGTTCGTTTTTTATCCCTTCATTAATTCAGACTAAATTAGAGATGGTCAGTAATCTTCACATGTGTAATTTTATTGAATATGAGCACTGAATGACATAACTTTTATTGAAATCTGAATATGATTCACAGTTTAAACATTTTGAGGGGCTGAAAGGGCTCAAAAGGTTCATGTAATTTATTAACTTTAAGTGAGATTTATATACATAGCACACAATTAATTCTAATACATTTACATATATAATACTTCAAATTTGATATTTATAAATATATCATCTTTTCACTTTAAAAATTAATATAAGTGCTCTTTTATGTAATATTGAAACAAATTGGGTGTTTTATATGTAAATAATAAAATTTAGATATTTGATATATAAATTTTTAAGAATTGTGTGCTAATGTAGTTAAAGTTAACTTTTCATTAAATATATATATATATATATATATATATATATATATATATATATATATATATATATATATATATATATATATATATATAATTAGATTTTATTTTAAAATATTCAAAATATTTAAAACTATTTTGAATATTTTTAAAATAATATTATTTATTTTAAAAATAAAATAAAAATAAATAAATAACACATCAAATAAATATTTTTTTAAAAATAGCAGAAAAATACTCCACCACAAGAGCCGGCAGTTCATCGCAGTCCGCAAACTTGACTTTATGAAGGTTTGTTTGTTTGTTTTTTTCAGAGCAAATTAAATCTCAATTAATATATAATTATTATATATTTATTATAAAATAGTATAGATTATTATATATTTATATAACATTAATTACACAGTAATATAAAATATTTATATATATATTAATACAAAGAAATAAATAACACTTCACAATGAATACATACTAATTGTGTATTGATTAAGCACAATATGATACTATTTTATTAAAGTCTAAATTTAAAAAATACAAATAATAATTTTTTGAATTAGATGATAGGTAGATCAAATTAAAAATTGAAAAAAAAGTCCTAAATTTTACTATTTCTTTGAGTAGAACAAGTTTCAAGACATACACAAGAGAAGCTAATTCAAATTTCGCATTTATTAAATTAAATGCTGCTTCCAAATGTCATCTTATGATCCTTTATCAAAATCATTCACATGTTAAAATATATAATATCAAATTTAAAAATTATATAAAAGTGAAGCACGATGAGAATAAAAATATATGAAGATAATAATAAATTTTTTTTTGTGAAGATAATATATTAATTGTGTATAATAACACTTCTAATATCATTAAATGCTGTTTTCATGACAAATTGCTTTTGGTTACGCAACGCATTTAAATATTAAATTATATAATATTATAGAAATTTTATAAAACTGCCATTGACTGCTATGGGAAAGATTTAATTTAAAAAGTTTTTGAATTCAAAGAATTGATCATTAACAAATTATGCAATATATAGAGAAAAAACAAAACAAATAAAAAAAGCTCTCAAAAATTTTATTCATATTCAGATGACATAAAGTTATCGCCATGGTATAATTTCCTATTAATTATCAATAATTACCACCAGAAATTCTGAGATACCAATTTAACTCTTCTTCTTCACGAGGCTTTGAATATTTTTCACCATTAAAAAAAAAGCTTGATCAGCTGAGCATTGGACTGCTATAAATATAGAGAAAAGAAAGCGAGCTTTCGATAGAGGGAAAGGAGAAATGACGAGCTTTGCTAATTATATTCTTCTTTCATATCCCAGCATTCCTTCTTACCCCGTTTGTAGTCTTCAGCTGAGATCGCTGAGCTTCAGAAACTTTAGGAATCCTGCAGCGCCTTACAGAAGTATACCTAAAGGTGAATATATATCCATAGAACTCTCACAATAAATAAATAAATTAATGAAAGATTTACGATTCTGCAAGTTTACGTAGTTCTTCGTTATCAGTCTGCCATTCTCTCTCATGCATGCACAGGTGCTGGAGCTCTAAAAACTACAAGAGAAGGAGCATGGGAGAAGAAGATAGAAGATCCATTACCATTTCAACTAAACACACATGATCTAGTACACTGAAATGATGGAATTTATTATTCATGCATATAGACATATACTTGGAGAAATACAATACAAATTAATTGGCATGAGATCTCTTCTTATGATCTCAGTGGTTTTAATTATCCACCCCTTATACGTAATCATATATTATTATTGATGTGGTAGGATGAAGATGAACAAGAAGAGAGGATTGCGACCTTGGTAAGAGAAATCAAGGACATATTCTTATCCTTACGAGGTTGTGAGATAAGTCCGTCAGCCTACGATACAGCATGGCTTGCAAGAATTCCATCAATGGATGATCCAAAGAAACCTCAATTTCCAACAACATTGGAATGGATAATGAAGAACCAGCTAGAAGATGGCTCATGGGGGGATCCCTGGTTCTTCTTTTTATATGCTAGGCTCGTGTGCACTCTATCTTGCGTTCTTACTCTCACACAATGGAGGCAAGGAGATGAACAGATTGCCAAGGGTAAAATTATATATTTTGTTTGTTAGAAATGAAATGGATGAAAAATATAAATTCATAATACCGACCCTAAATATCGGGGATAAGGCCGCCCCGCTAATTATGAATATGATATTAACTACTTTTTACCATCTATATAGGTACATAAAAGTGAGGCTTCTATTATGCTGTACATACTTATTGGTCAGTTTTTTGTTGCATCAGGACTTCGTTTTTTGCAAACACATATTCAAGATCTTGATAACGAAAAAAATACACTCAGAAGAACTATAGGTTTTGAGATGATATTTCCTTCAATGCTCAATGAAGCCAAAAGTCATGGGCTCAACCTTCCATATGACTTGCCTTGTATGAAGCGCATCATCATGCTTAGAGAGGAAAAGAAGAGAAGGTAACTAAGCGAAATTTTTTTTTTTTGCTTTATGATAATAAAACATTATATATATATATATATATTATTATATTATTATTATTATTATATTTATTATATTTATTATATATAATTATTATATATATATATATATATATATATATATATATATATATATATATATATATATATATATATATATATATATATATATATATATATATATATATATATATATATATATTATTATTATTATTATTATTATTATAGGATCCCAATGGAAGTGCTCAACTCAGCTCCAACAACACTGCTTTTCTCAATAGAAGGAATGCAAGAATTGGTACAGTGGGATAAAATTCTAAAGCTGCAATCTGCGAATGGAAGCATCTCAGATTCCCCTTCTGCTACTGCTGCAACTTACTTGAAAACTTATGATAGCAAGTGTCTTAAATACTTGACCTATATAGTGAAGAGATTTGAAGATCATGGTAGATATTGCGCTACTTTTGGCTTTTATTGTTTATTCTTTTAATAATTTTGGCTTATATATTTCAACCATATGTATACCTTGACTCTGTAAACACAAACAAATCATGCATTGATTTATTTATCTAAAGTATTGCAGCACCTCCTTTCTATCCAGTTGACATTTTTGAGAGCAGTTGGTTGATTGATACGATCCAACGGTTGGGAATCGATCATCACTTTCGCAAGGAAATTTCTAGTACACTTGATTTCTTATACAAGTATGATGCTTTTTTATGTTGAATAATTACGAAAATCTATGATCGACGAATTAGAGTGAAAGATGTTGATCAAATAAGCTAAATAATTAATTATATATTGATCCACAGAAATCTTAGGAAAGATGGTCTAGCATGGGGAACCAATGCCATTGTTACTGATATTTATGATACATGTATGGGGCTTAGATTATTAAGGCTACATGGCTATCCCATATCCCCCGGTAAGTCTTCTTCACATATGTAATCTTCTCACATGTATATATATATATATATATATATATATATATATAGAGAGAGAGAGAGAGAGAGAGAGAGAGAGAGAGAGAGAGAGAGAGAGAGAGAGAGAGAGAGAGAGAGAGAGAGAGAGAGAGAGACGTACCTATGTATAGTTTTATATATTCCTATATATTTTGTTGTGTTTTCATGTATATTTTGTTCTACAAATTGCCTTTAGATGTGCTTGAGTACTTCAAGGATGACGATGGCAATTTTTTATGCATGATGGGTGAGACACATAAAGGAATATCAGATTTCTTCAGCTTGTATCGCTTCTCCCAAATCGCATTTCCGGGTGAGAAGATACTAAAAGAAGCCAAATTTTTTACTGAAGAACATTTGACGAACAACATCAAAGACAATCAAGCATATGACAAGTGGGCCATTAAGAAAGCCTTACATAGAGAGGTTAGTTCAAGTCAATCTTTTTATCTTTTCATCAAATCTAATAGAAAGAAGTTTTGGTCTTAATTGATTCTCTTAATCTCTACAAATCAATAGGTTGCATGGGCATTAAGAAATCCATGGAAAATGAGTCTTCCAAGGCTTGAAGTGCAGGAATACATACGAAACTATGGAGAAAATGATGTTTGGATTGGCAACACTATCTATAGGTAAAGCATTTGGCATCTTAGCTACTAATTGCATATACATAAGATAATTTGATTTGAATGTTCATAATTAGGATGTATAATATCAATAATCCAAAATACTTGGAACTTGCCAAGTTAGTGCACACAACCTACAAGCCATCCATACAAGAGAAGCTCATTCAATACTTCTGTGAGTTGATTTTGAACCCTATCTACTATTATCAAGATAAAGTTTAATATATTAAAGATCTGATTTAATTTATAAATCCTGGTGGTGGAATTCTTTTGGCTTTGATGATCATCTTGTTACCCAATTGAACCCAAAGGAGATCCACTTATCAATATGTGCGGCAATATATGAGCTAGAGTTTTCAGCCTCTAGGATTACTTATACCAAATGGAATTGCTTTGAAAGTATACTTAGAAATGACCCATGAATCCATCGAAGAACTGAAATTATTTTATCAAGCGATAAATGAGTAAATTCATGTATATATATATATATATATGTATGTATGTATGTATGTATGATTAAAATTCATATAATATTTTAATTAACCATGATTGCATGGAAGCTGCGTTGGTGAAAGTTCTTCCAACCAAAATGAAGCAAGTATTTATAGGAGTTTATGATATCATGAATGAATTGACAACTGAAGCTATAAATGCCCAATTAGGAAAAGATGTCTTCTTCTACTTGCATGATATAGTAAGAGACATAAAGAAATAGCTTACGTTAAATAATCTATATGTAAAAACATTTAAAGCCAAAACTTTGATTCTTGTGACAGAGAAAAGAACAATTGCAACAATACCTAAATATCAGAGAAGTTAAAGACACAAAGCAATTCGATAACTTTGAAGAATATGTAGATCGAGTTAAGAGAGGCCTCGCAGTTGCCATTAGACTGGTACCAGCCATGTTCCTCATGGGAGATGTTTTGTCAGATAATGCACTCAAAAATTTAGATCACAGATCAAAAATTCACGAGCATCTGGTTTCATACATTGCGTTACTGGTAATGACTGTAATATAATCATTTGTAATGTGAACTATGTTCTAATTATACAATTGAAAAAACTAATGATTAATCATTATTTATTTGGATTCAGAATCTACTTACTGAAGAAAGAGCTGCAGTTTATCAATACATGAAAGAACAAAATTCCTCCGAGCAAGATGCCTTACATAGAGGAAAAGATTGATGAAGCCTTTGTTGAATTAACACATGAGTACCTGAAGCCCAATCAGCATATTCCGCATTCTTGTCATAGGCTGGTCTTCGAGCACGGAAGAATTATTAGATTTTATCTTAATAAAATCCATAATGATCATATCGTTGATGGGATAGACAAAGTTTACACTCCAATATGAACAATTCAAATAAGCTTGCAATTTTCATATTGAATGTATCTTTTATTAAAATGCATTTATTAATACCATTAAATTCTTAATTTTGATGGCACTAACCTTTAAGTTATGCTTGTTTAATACTCTCACATGCAATAAAACTATTAAATGCATATGCAATTGCACACTAAAAGCTAGATAATTGAAGAATTTTACATTAGTGAGTTTGCATTAATTTTCATATGATCGGGCTGTTTAGTTTTAGGCTTTATTTGAGGTGTAATGCCACAACACACTGTAGCTATTATTTGACTAATTGCATTTTGAAAAAACTCCATTAGAAGATGTATTTTCATACCTTAGTATAGTGCGGTGGCTCCAAAAAAATAATGATTGGATTTTTTTTAAATAAAAAAAATTTGTAATGCCATTACAACATTTTAGATAGCTCCTTTTGCAGTAGTTTTCTTCTTGCATCTTCATATTGCTATAACTGTCCCAAACATACTCTTATAATATTTAGTAATGCTATGTCTATATTTTTATCCAATTTAATTAGTATTTCATATATATATATGAAAACGTTTATGGGAGCACATTCTGCAACGGCTATATAAGCAATCTTGCTTGGGCTTTTATCTGCAACCCTCTGGCCGAAATTCAGATGATTTTGTTTCATTAGAATAATAATAAAGTTGGGATTTGAGAAAGTAATTTCATAGGTGGAAGAATTTAGTGCATAAGAGAACAGAGAAGCTTATGGTATTTATCCAACAAGATATAAGAAAAGAGCTCACCAAGCATTAAATATTGTTTAAAAATATTCATGATCAAAAGCATCTCCAACAAATGTTACAAGAAGCAAATGTCTTAATCAAGTCCCAACTAATTTGTTTTTTATGTTTTATTTAACAAATATCAATATGACTTTGGATGATGGGGATCAAGATTTCCTATTATTACCTAATTTCTTACATTCTTCTTTTAAGTATTTTTATGACATTATATTTTATGAAAGAGATATTGTGAACTTAGTTAGAGCATGTACAAAATTATCTTTTGTCAAAGAAACTAAGTTTCCATTTTGAAAAGTAAGGCAAAGGATTGTAAATGAAGGCATGGGAATAAATATGACGAAAGAATTTACTTCCATAAGCAACCATGAGGACTTGTATTATACTTATTTTTTATTGATTGGAGAATTGATTCACCAATGAAGATTACATAACTTGTAAGAAAAATGAGCAATAAACAAGTGACAACCATCAAGAAGATAAGATAAAAGATGCAAGCATAGCTAATATAGATTAGGATGATGGTCTTTCAATAATTATAAGTTACAAATAATTGATATACAAGTACTTGATTGAACATATTATTTTTGTATGCATCCTCATAGATCATTATCAAGAAGCTTTAACCATCTAATAGGTGTGTGTATAAAGGAAATAATGGCTTTTGTATTAATGCTATTCTAAATATTATTTTATGTTATTTTTGCTCACCCAAGTCTCCATCGCGAAGGATTTATTATGGTGTACGAAGGATTCAAATTCAAAACCTTGGCAGCAAATCTAAAGTCCTTATTGACTAGACTAAATGATGGCCTTGTTGACCTTCATGTCTACAACAAGAGCAAAGGCTAAGTCAAGCGAGCCAGGAGAATTAAATAGGTGATGATCGCAATACTATTTCGATCAAATGCAAAAATAATTTCGATCACATTGAAGTCATTCAAATATCATCTATACGCTATGTAAGTTACATTAATATGCTAAAGATGATAATATAAAAGGGAGTCCGTGCATGATAGATTTAATTGACTTAATAAAGATGATCATTAAAAAAATGTCTCATGTGCAAAATAAACTCAAATAGATTCAATCACCATCAAACCACCTAGACAATATTTGTTCATGAAATGGATTATGATTATACCTTCATAGCATAAGAAATTATCAAGTGAAGCATCTCATAATTAATTTGATCGCATATGATGGAGACGGCAGGCTACGAATAGACATTCTATAAATTAGACTAATTATACATAGATGGTCGTCGATGTCACACGAATGATGTTTATTGATTAAAAGTGCTACTCTATTGTGTTTGACAAGTCGAATAGACTTAGAAAATATATTTATTTTGTATAAGGAAGGCGTATAAATGTAAAACACAAAGTTGCTTATGCATCCCAATGACGATATGAATTGTGAGATGAAGGAGCAATGACATGAAAAGAATGCATATATATATATATATATATATATATATATATATATATATATATATATATATATATATATATATATAATATATACTAATAATTCAGCCTCAAGTAATATATACTTGTATATATGTCCAATATATCAATTCTTGTAATTGTTGTATGTATATATTTATAATTTTATGTTTTATTTAACAAATATCAATATGACTTTGGATGATGATCAAGATTTCCTATTATTACCTAATTTCTTACATTCTTCTTTTTAAGTATTTTTATGACATTATATTTTATGAAAGAGATATTGTGAACTTAGTTAGAGCGTGTACAAAATTCTCTTTTTGTCAAAGAAAATAAGTTTCCATTTTGAAAAATAAGGCAAAGGATTGTAAATGAAGGCATGAGAATACATATGACGAAAGAATTTACTTCCATAAGCAACCATGAGGACTTGCATTATACTTATTTTTTATTGATTGGAGAATTGATTCACCAATGAAGATTACATAACTTGTAAGAAAAATGCTCAATAAACAAGTGACAACCATCAAGAAGATAAGATAAAAGATGCAAGCATAGCTAATATAGATTAGGATGATGGTCTTTCAATAATTATAAGTTACAAATAATTGATATACAAGTACTTGATTTAACATATTATTTTTGTATGCATCCTTATAGATCATTATCAAGAATTTTAACCATCTAATAGTGTGTGTATAAAGGAAATAACGGCTTTTGTATTAATGCTATTCTAAATATTATTTTATTTTATTTTGCCCACCCAAGTCTCCAGAGAAATTATTATGAAAAGGATTCAAATTCAAAACCTTGGCGCAAATCTAAAGTCCTTATTGACTGACTAATTGATGGCCTTGTCGACCTTCATGTCTACAACAAGAGCAAGGCTAAGTGTTGCAGCGAGAATTAAATAGGCTAGAGAAATGCTATTTTTTGAGTTTTAAATACTTTAAATCTAGAGTTCAAAGTCGAACGACTCGACGAATCTAGCCATATGTTATCAACGTGAAATATGGTGATATTTAATCATGGACATACATCCAGATGTTAATCCATTCGACAATTATCGGAAGAGTTGAAGGGATTCATTTCTATCACTCGAAACCTTGAAAGTCCATCGATGGTTAAACTCAATGATTGAAACTCTACCAAAAAAAAATCATATTTATCATCTGAGAAAAATCAATCTCACTCCGAATTTTAAATCTTAATTTGTCAAAATGAAATAGGTTCAAAAGATGACTCAAGGATTTCCAACCAAGTATGATAACTTTGCATTCAGTTTTTTTTAGACCAACGCTCGAAATAAATGATTTATTTTGAAAAATGAGAAAGAGTTTCGCAACTATTTATTTGGTTTTTTAGCACATGCTCATGCTTTGACCAAAATGGCAAAATGAGCAAGGAAAAATATTGAAGTATCTTATCGCAAAATGGTGGATGATAAAACTTTAGTTTTAAAAATAGTTCATATTCTAAAGAATTTATTATAATTAAACTTAATTATAGTAATAGTACTCAAATTATTCATCTTTTTAGTTAGAATCTGTGTCAGACAAAGGGTTAGTCAAAAGCCCATTCAAAATTTATTTATACTCTCAAACCTCCTTCTAAATTCATCTTAATTTGATTCTTTTAAGATGTAGAGCATCGAAGAAGATATATGATTATCAATCATCAAGAATATCAAGATAATATTGAATTCAAACTTTTCACAAGATTGTCATCCTTCTTTTGATATCCGATTTCTTATCTAAGAAAACTATTACTATTATAAAAATCACCGATTTATTATGAGGAAAAAAATTCATGATGGAAATTCCCTTTATGAATGGAATATTGATAACAGCATCGTGTCATTGTTTTCATAGAATGCCATGTATGCTACTTCATTCTAGATTTCAAGCTAAAACCTCATATTGTCACTAGAGCCATTTTTCTACTGATGGTGGGACAATTTTCTTAGACTGCTATTAAAGATCTTCCTAAACAAAAAATTGTCATACTCTTATTCAGATTAGATCATTTTGGATCGGAGATCAAGGGAGAAAAACTAGATCCTTACTCAAAATTAAGATGTCCATCCTTAACCCATTTTGATGGTATAAAGATATATTTCTAGCGTCATGACACTTTATGATGCAATAGCCTTCATTGGAAGCAAAAATTCATTGAAGGTCTTCCCAATTTTTTTTAAAAAGGTTAAGGTTTCTTTATGATGGAACCATCCCATATGAAACACATATGGAAACCTTATTAATGCATGTATTAAAAGATTAACTATTTGTTCTCGATCTTAAATTAAAAGATCAAATGAAAAGAGAACGCCTACTTGAAAAGCTTGAGAATTGTGAACAATTCAACGTGATCCTCAGTGCCCTTTCTCTTCAAACAAGGGAAAAAAAAAGATTATTTTCCTAAGCATAAAAAAATCACGTCATAAAAAATGTGAAAAATTCACATAACCAAGCACTCTCGTCCCTCCGTTCTAAAACCAAAGAGAAGAGAAATAAAATGTATAAATGTCGCATGGTCATTACAACAAATGCATGTCAAGAAGAAGTTAAATGAACTTCAAATTGATGAAGGGTTAAAACAAACCCTGATAAAAATTCTGATTACATCCTCGATTCAAAAGAATCAAGAAGAAGAATATATTTCTTCATCCTCATCTTCATCGATCGATAAATTTAATCAAGGTAAATCCCAACAAGTAGATTATTATAAAAATATAATAAATATGTGACTCACCCAGAGCAAAAGGAATTAATTAAACTTTTAGCACAAGTTGAAGATGATTCAACTCGTGATAAAATTATCTTCTTAATGATAAGAAGAAAGATAAATTAGAAAAATTTATAAAGCCTCCATATACTCTTTTAAAAGAGAAAATAAAGATCATCTTCTTCAGCTTTCTTTATCGATCTAAATCAATTAAAGAACTAAAAAATAAGTTCAAAGAAAATTTGAACAAGAACAAATAAATGAATGCCTTATGGATCTTGAAATTAATCAAGATGCAATTCATTTGAAAACATAGAAGCGATTCTTCTAATCAAGAACTGGTTTCTTACAAAATATTTAAAAAGGCAATATACAAATGGTATATTTCCATTAAATTAATTATAAATAAAGAATTTATTTTACCAAATTTAACTAGTTGAGGGAGCGATTTAAATTGTTACAAGAAGGAATAATTCCTTCTAAATATTTTGAAAATAGTAAAAAGCACGATGAATCTTTACAAATTAATACAAATTATCATGTATGTGTCAAGATGATGTTTGTATTCAAATGCCTTTATTTTTAAAAAATTTAACACAACATATTATTTTGAACTCCTTTCTTCAAAATAATGCCTATCACTAGAATTGATGATACTGAATGTGTTTTCTTTGGGATAAAGAAATCACATTCTTTTATCACCAATCTTAAAGAAATTATCATAAATGAAATGACTTAAAAATAAGTCTATGCATAAATTATTTACAAGAAGAAATTGCTAGTTTAACTATTAAACAACAAATTTCTTCCCCAAAATACAAGAAAAATCATTGCCACCAAGAATTCCAAAGGAAGTTGTGGTGACAACCCAATTCTCGGGAAAGAAAGACTCATGTAGTGGATCTCCATATGATAATTTCAATGAAAGACATTCCAAAAGCTCGTCCTTGTCAATGAACGCCACTTTGCTTTATGCAAAGGAGATTGTTAATTTATTAAAAAAAAGGAATAATTCGCAATTACTCTTGAGTGCATACGCATGATTAAAAGGAAAGAGGGAGACTGCGACTTGTAATTAATTACGAGCCATTAAATAAAGTTTGAAAATGGATCAGATATCCAATTCCTAATAAAGGGATTTATTAAATAGATTGCATAATGCAAAAATATTTTCCAAATTTGATTTAAAATCGGATATTGGCGATCCAGATAGATTGATAAAAAAATTTACAGTTCCTTTGATTAATGGAACGTAATGCCATTTGGTTTAAAAAATGCACCTTCTCAATTTCAAAGATATCATGAATAATATATTTAAAGATTATTTTAAATATATTTTAGTCTATATTGATGATGTTTTGTTCTCAAACACTATTGATGAACACTTCAACCATCTAAAACATTTTAAATGGTTAATTTTAAAAATGGATTAGTTATTTAACCAAAATCAAATTATTTTAAACTAAAGATTTTAGGCCATAATATAATTTCTATTATTCCAATTAATAAGTATTGAATTTGCTAACAAATTCAAATATTATTTTAGATAAAAATGCTGCAGATTCTTGAGCTCAATTATGTAATGATTTCTATCAAAATCTTGCCAAAGATGAGCCCACTCTTTGACAGAAAAAGAATCCCCACCATGGTGATACTACACCGAAGACGCAAAATTAAAGAAAGGGTTCAAAACTTCCTTGTCTTAATCTTATAACCCCACTAGTTTCAAAATTGTTGAAACCGATGCCTCTCGTGGCTATGGAGGTATCTTAAGCAAAAGAAAATTCAAAGAAGAATTAGTTCTGTTCTAAATGAATCCTACCAAGAAAAGTATTCCATTATCAAAAAAGAAATGCTTGATTAAGTGCATCTCAAAATTCCAAGATGATTACTAATCGATTTTCAATTGATTGTTCTTAAAATACATCATTGAACAAGATGTAAAAAATTTGGTTTCAAAACAAATTTTTGCATCATGGCAATAAACGTCTTTGATTTTGACATTGAATTCATTAAAGGTAATGAAAATTCTCTTCGATTTTCTAACGAGAATTCTTGTGGACGATCGTGGGTGGATCACCCACATGGAAGAATGACCACTAATAGGAGTCCTTCTTTTCAGCGGAGGACGCAATGGGCGCACTAATGGAAAAGATCAAATTCAACAAATTGGCATGATCGATTAAGACTATCTTATGGTATTCCTCTTCAACTACTTGAAAAGGGTCAAACTTCAAATGAATCACCACAAAAAGATAAACACCAAGAAAAAAGAAAGAATTATCCAAATGAACAAAAAAACAGATTTTAAAATCAAGCCTCATAAATATTTATGATTTATTTGAAGAGGATAAACCATGAGGAATGAACAAAGTAAAGATTCATCCAAAGTAAAAAGAAACAAAATTCTTAACATCCTTGTGAATTAATCATGGCTAATAAATGAAGTGAGAATTAAACCAACCAGAAAATAAAACATTTTATTAAAACTTAAACTTACAATGCTAGGAAGCGGAGGAAATGAGAACAAAGGAGAATAAGAGAGGAAGAAGAGAAAAACTCAATAATTAACAAGTTCCTTATATTATAAGAAAACTTTACTTCACTCAAGCAAAAAAGTAATATGAGAAATGAATAATTGATTTTGATAAAAGTAACAATTCTGGGACTATAATTTTAGTGGAAGCAATCAATGCTTTATGAGTAAAAAGAGATGGAGATAATGCTTCCGCTTTGATAAAAACTGGTGGAGATAATCCTTCGTAAACAAAGGAACAATAACTTAATTCATGATTCTCAATTCCATCACATTGTCGAGAGCCATTATGATAAAGGGATGAAACACCTCATGGTGATCTTAGATTTTTGACGTTCTTATGTTGAATCTCATTCTCAAGGATAACGCCTTTGATCAGGACTCTCTGAAAACAAAATGCTTTTGAGGAATCTCTCATGATAGTTTAATGATTTGATTCATTGAATTTGTCTAATGAAGTCCAATTTAATTTGAGCCCTTGAAAAGTTGATTAGGGTCCTTCAAGAGAAACATACCCAAATCGTGGATTTATGAATAAGAAATGATGGTTTCTTTTGTCCTCAATCATTTTTTTTGATTTAAATTCTTGCTTCCATCCAGCTATTAAAGATTTCTTTAATTGGCTCTAAGAATAAGTCTCCTGTAATTCCACCATCAAGAACCATCTAATCTTTGTTAATAATTTCTTTATGATGAACATCAAGAATGCTTCTTCTTTCATTGAAAGAAGAATGCTTTCATCATCACATAACTTTAATTCACCAATTTATTGTATTAGTAGATAACATTTTTTCTTAATGGAGTTAAATCATTCACTTTGATGAATAATTTTATAAAGATTTATTAATACATAATAGTATGGTTCTTTGATCACAACATGACTAAATTCAACATCTTAGTATTAATTTTTTCATAATTTTCCTTGAGAGATTCAAATAAATTGTTTCAAATATCTTCAAATAAAGTCATATTATTTAATAATAATGAATTATTAAATGCTATTCTTTTAAGAAATAAACAGATGACATAAGGATGGTATTTCTTTAGTCATTCTTTCAACCAGAAGTTGAAAAGAATGTACCATATAGATACTTTTAAATCAAATTAATAACGATCTTTCCATTGGTGCGTATGTAAAAGAAGGACCTCTGCGAGTGGTCATTCTTCCAGTGATCCACATCGTCTAAGAATTTGTAGAAAATCGAAGAGAATTTTCATTACCTTTAATGAATTCTATGTCAAAATCAAAATAGATTGATCAAGGATGCAAAAATTTATTGAACCAAATTTTAACATCTTGTTCAATGTAATGAAGAACAATCAATGAAGAGAAAATTATCATAAGTCATCTTAATTTTGAGATGCACTTAATCAAAAAGCATTTCTTTTTGATAATAATACTTTTCTTGAGTAGATTCCATCTATAAACAAAGTAACTAATTTTCTTGGAATTTCACGAAGATATCCATACTTCAGAGGATTTCAACAATTTGAACTATCTGGTCAAGATTAAGACAAGGAAGATTTTGACTCTTTTCTTTTTCAAAGGTATGCGCACCATGGTGGGGATTTTAACTAAAGAGTATCAGATCTTTAAGATTATGATAAATTAAATAATTAGAGCTCCCAAGAATCTCAACTATTTTATCTAAAATAATATTTGGGAATTTGTTCAAATTCAATACTTATTAATTGAATAATAGAAGCATTGAGATATTATAAAAATCTATTTCATTTAAATAATTTTATTTGTTCAAATAACTAAATTTTTTAAAATTAACCATTTAAATGTTTTTAAATGGTTGAAGTGTTCACAAAGTGTTTGAGAACATAAAACATCATCAATATAAACTAAAATATATTTAAAATATCTTTAAATATATTATTCATAATATGAAATGAAGGTGCATTTTTCAAAAAATGCATTACGCCCATTGTAATGACCAAAAATAACTAAAGAATCAATCTTATCGAGCCAATATCACCATTTTAAATCAAATTTGAAAAGATTTTTGCATTATGCAATCTATTTAATAAATCTTTATCAATGATATGATCCATTTTAAACTTATTTAACTTTGTAATTAATTACAGTCGGTTCCTCTTTCTTTTAATTCATAACATAGAATGCTGATTAAAGAGGAATAGATCAATTATTCCTTTCTTTTAATAAATGAATCTTTGCATAAAAGCAAGGTAGTGCTCAATTAGGACAGCTTTAGTGAATGTCTTCAAAATTATCAATATGGAGATCCAATTACATGACTTTTCTTCCTTAAAGAATTGGGTTATCACCACATTTCCTTATGGAATTCATGGTGATATTTTTCTTTATTTTGGGGAAGAAATTTGTTGTTTAAAAGTTAAAGTAGAAATTTCTTAAATAATCATATGCATGATTTTTTAAGTCTATTCATCTCATTTATGATATTTCTTTAGATTGGTGATAAATAATGTGATTTCTTTATTCCAAAGAAAACACTAATTCCGATCATCAATTTAGTGATGAATTATTTAGAAGAAAGGAGTTCCCAAAATAATATGTGGTTAAAATTTGACAAAATAAAGGCATTTGAATACAAACATCATCTTGACACATACAAGATGATAATTTTATTAATTTGTAAAGACATCACGCTTTATACGCTGGTTTTTTTTTTCAAAATATTTAGAAGGAATTATTCTTCAATACAATAAATCGCTCCACTCAACTGAGATTAAATTTGGTAAAATAAATTTTTATTTATAATTAATTTAATAAATATACCATTTATATATTGCCTTGAATATTTGTAAGAAACCCGGTTCTGATTAGAAGCTTCTATTTTCAAATGAATTGGCTTCGATTTATTTCAAGATCCATAAGATCCATTCATTTGCTTGTTAACTTTTAATTGAACCTCAATTTTAATATTTTTTACTTTAAATCGAAAAGAAGAAGAAGATGTAATCTTTAAATACTGATGGAGTATATGTGCTTATAAATTTTTCTAATTTTATCTTTCTTCAGATTAAGAATTCATAATTTTATCACGAATCTTCAACTTGCTAAAAGTTTAATTAATGTCCTTTTGCTCGGGTGAGATAAAATCCACATATTTATTATATTTTATAATAATCTATTGTTGGCGGGATTTGCAATATTAGATTTATCCCATGATGAGGATGAAGAAATATGTTTCTTCTTCTGATTCTTTTCAGAAGATGTAATCATAATTCATTTGTTTTAACCCTTCATCAATTTGAAGTTCATTTAACTTCTTCTGACAGCATCTATGTAATGACTACGCCACATTTATAACATTTTATTTCTCTCTTTGGTTTTAAACCGAGGGACGAGTGCTTATTTATGTGAATTTTTCACATTTTATGACGATTTTTTATGCTTAGGAAAAAATCTTTTTTTCCCTGTGAAGAAAGGACGCACTCGATCACAAATAATTGTCACGTAATCGTCAGCCAAGTAGACGTTTTCATTTGATCTTTTAATTTAAGATCGAAATAAATAGTTAATCCGCTTTTAATACAAAATAGATTTCCATATGTAAGTTTCATATGGGATGGTTCCATCATAAGAGAACCTTAACCTTGAAAAGGTGAAGACCTTCAATGAATTTTGCTTCCAATGAAGGCTATTGATCATAAAGTGTCATGACAGGAAAGAATATCTTATACCATAAAATGGGTTAAGGATGGACATTTAATTTTTTGGAGTAAGGATCTAGTTTTTTCTCTTGATCTCCAAATTCCAAAGAAAATGATCTACAATCATTTGAATAAGATTACAAATTTTCATTTGGCTTTTGTTCTTTGGAAGATCTTAGTTTAAGTCAATTTCACTAAGGAGATCTTCTTTGTGGTTGAGAAAATTGTCCCACCATCCTTCGAGAAAAATCAAATTATGGCTCTAGTGATAATATGAGGTTTGCTTTTTGAAATCAGAATAGCAAAGCATACATGAGCATTATGAAGAGTATGAATGATGATGTTCATCCATCAATATTCCATTCATAAAGAATTCCATCATGGAATTTCATAAATGGTTTTCCTCAAATAAAGAGGGATGGTTTTTATAAGAATGTTTATCCATTTTCTTGGATAAGAAATCTTGATATCAAAAGAAGGATGAGATCTTGTAAATTCTTGAAAAGAGTTTGAATTTCTCATTATCTTGATCGATGTGAGGATTCATAATCTTCATCATATATTCTTCAAATTCTACATACTTTTTTTAAATTTAGAATCAAATTAATGTCTCAGAAGGTCCAAACTTAAGAGGAAGTTTAGAGGTGGTTGAATAAAAGGTCAATAATAATTTGAACTAGGGCTTTTTAAAGCTCTACTAGTTTCGTTGTTTAAGCATATCATTTTATCTAAGCTAAAAAGATGTTCAATAATTTGAAGTATACTATTACTATAATGTTTTAATTATATAATAAATTCCTTTAGAATTTGTGATAACTTATTTTCAAGGCCGCTAATTTAAAGGTTTTATCATCCACCATTTTTGCAACCGATGGAGGATAAGATGCTTCAATTATTTCCTTGCTCATTTTGCCATTTTTTGGTTGTCAAAATAAAACTTGAGCATTGAGCATAGTAACTTAAAACCATGCTACAAAGGAATAGTTGCTTTGCTGACTATTTCTTTCTCTCATTTTTTCAAAATATAAATCATTTATTGAGATTGTGAAGTAAAAACTTCTAAGTACCAAAGTTATCATACTTTGTTGATTCTTCGAACATCTCTAGTCTTAGAACCTATTTTGTAGCTCATTAAGACTAAAGTTCATTTCATGGAGTGGAGATTGATTTTCTCACCGATGATAAATATGATTTTATAGCTAGTGCTCACCGATGGTTCAGAGTTTGAACCATGACCGACTTTCTGAGGTTTCTAATAGAAACCTTAAGTGTGATGGAGACGAGGGTTGAATCGACTTCAACATTCTTGCAGCTTGATTATCTTGATCGATGTCTTGATTAATGGATGGTCTTGAATCAGATGGTATGGTCCATGATTCTGAAATACCACCTCATTCCATTTAATCACTCTAGTAGCAATAAGGAGATGCAATGATTGTTTCATCGTGGTCGCTCTTTTAGTTGAAATTTTTTGAACTAGATTTAAAGTATTTAAAACTCAAAAATGAATTCAAAATTAAAGCAATAGTAACCCGAGAAATCATAACCATAAAGTCAGAAATGTAATTTTAAAGCTTCAAAAAGATTTATATGAAAAGAGATAAACTCGATTGGGAAAGGTGTCAAATAAAGACACATTTTCAACAACACTCATTGGGATTGAGCAAAGGTGATGCCATCTCTATTGCTAAAATAGGCATCCTTAAGAAAGGTTTAAATGCAATCAGATCATCCCTATATGAATATATTTAAATCTGCATATATTTATGCATTCAAAGGATAATAATTTTTGTCCATTTGATCTAAGAATGGTTTGTTCACTTTTCACCAAGATTTCCCTTAAAATCAAAAGTTCCAAATTGATAAATGATAGTTTTATCAATTTTGGGAGAGACCATCTATTAGGTCTTCTTCATTCAAGGGGAACTCATTGAGTTCTTGAATTATTATTCTAATGAGATTATCACTAAGTGGAAGCCATAAAATAGGAGAAGATGAGAGAGAAACTTCAAATGAATCACCAAAGATAAAACAAACTAAGTAAAAAACCTCCTGAGAATTATCCAAATCAAACAAAAAGACTTACAACCCTATCAAGCCTCACGAATGATTTACATTCGAAAGATGGGATAAAGCCATAGGAATGAACAAAGTAAAGATTCATCCAAAGTATGGTGAAACGAAACAAAAAATTCTCAACATCCTTCCCTCCCTGTGGATTACCCATCATGGCTCATAAATCTGGAGAATTAAACCAACCAGAAATATAAAACACTTATTTATTAAAACTTAAACTTACACGATGATGAAAAGCGGGAAGAGAGGAGAGTTACAAGAGGAGAATAAGAGAGAAGAGAAGAGAAAACTGAGCACAATAATAGACAAGCCTCCTTATATAGAAGTGGAGGAGAAGAAAACTTTGTAAGCAAAGTGCAATTATTATAAAGAGAAACGCTTACTTTAAAAGTAACAATAATTTATTAATAATAAAGTAAGCAATAATTTTATAATTTTAGAAAGTAGAGATTAGATAATGCCATGCTTTTGAAAAAGCAAAAGTTTGGTGGATAATAATGTATTCCTTTGCCAGAAAGGCAAAGGGAATCAATAATTGAGGTGGAATTCATTGATTTCTCCAATGGATTCCACGTCGACATGTTAAGACTCGCTAGATGTAGATAGGTGATTAACCTGAAATTTTTGTAGATTTTTTTGACGCCTTATGTTGAATCTCATTCTCATGAGGATATCTTTGATGCGGAGGACTTCTACTGATAACTCAAAATCCATGATTTGAGATCAAGTTAATAAGTTTTAATAATGGCTTTAAAGCTGTCAATATTCCACCATTTTATAATTTCTTTGAAGGACCAAGATTAAAAGGGTCCTTTCCAAGTATAACATTTCACTCCAAATCCATGGATTTGGCTCCGTGAAGAAATGAGCAAGATTTTGTCCTTGAATCATTTTTCTGGATTAAACATTTTGGGCGCCCATCCATCATTAAAGATTTCTTTGATTCTGAAGAATATTTAATTCGCTCCAAAATAGTTCCACCATCTCAAGAACCATGCGGTTCTTTGTTGATAATTTCATTATGAACATCCATGAATGCCTTCTTCTTGTCATTGAGAAGGAAGAAGCTTTCATCATAGCTTGACATAACACCAATAATTTACCCAATTTTGTAAATTAGTGGAGGATAAAAATACATTTTTTCTCAATGGAGTTAAACCCCATTCACTTTGATGAATATTTTTATATAACGCATTTGCTATACAAAATTGTATGGTTCGTTTGATCACGAACATGATTAATCTCAATACACTTTAATTGTATTAAGATTTTTTCATAATTTTCTCTTGAGAGTAGATTCAAATGGGAAAGGATTGTTTCCCAAATATCTTTCAAATAAAGTCCATGGATTATTTATTGAATAATCGAGGGATTAATTTCAATAATATTCTATTTTATTTCTTTAGAGTAAACAGTTCTAACAACATCTTTAGGATGGTTTTTGAGGTTCACCCTTTTCAACCGTAGTTGAAGAGGAAGTACCATATAGAAGTTTAAAATCATGCCAATTGAATGGATCTTTTATTTAGCTGACCGCTGCCCCTCCAAAAGAAGGACTTCCTCGCTAGAGTGGTCATTCTTCCATGTGATCCACCGATCGCAAGAATTCTGGTTAAAAATCAGAAGAGAATTTTCATTACCTTTAATGAATTCATGTCAAAATCAGAGAGAGTTGATTATGATGCAAAAATTTGTTTGAAACTAAATTTTGACATCTTGTTCAATGATGTATTTGACTAAGAACAATCAATATGAAGAGAAAATCATTAAGTAAATCATCTTGGAATTTTGAGATGCACTTAATCAGAAAAGCATTTCTTTTGATAATGGAATACTTTTGAGTAGGATTCCATTTACGTAAAACAAAGCAACTAATTCTTCTTTAGAATTCACGCTTTAAGATACCTCATTATCGAGGCATCGGTTCAACAATTTTGAAACTAGGGGTCCGCAAGATTAAGACAAGGAAGGTTTTGAACCCTTTCTTTAATTTTGCGCCATGGTATGAGTATCAGACCATGGTGGGGATTCTTTTAATCGTCAAAGAGTGATCTTTGGCAAGATTTTGATAAATCGCCATATAGAGAGCTCCTAAGAACCATTTTTATCTAAAATGATATCGAAATTTGTTAGAAATTCAATACTTCTATTAATTGGAATAATAGAAGCATTGATATATTATGGCCTAAAAATCTTATTTCGCTTTGAAATAATTTGATTTTTCTAAATAACTAACCCATTTTTTAAAATTAACCATTTAAATATTTTTAAATGGTTGAAGTGTTCATCAATAGTATTTGAGAACATAAGAACATCATCAATATAGACTAAAATATATTTAAAATAATCTTTAAATATATTATTCATGATATGTCAAATTTAAGGTGCATTTTTTTAAACCAAAGGCATTACGCTCCATTCGTAATGTCCAAAGAACGTAAATGTTTTATAGCAATCAATCTATCGACCGCCAATATCCGATTTTAAATCAAATTTGGAAAATATTTTTGCATTATGCAATCTATTTAATAAATCCTTTTATTGGGAATTGATATCGATCCATTTTAAAACTTTGTTTAATTTGTAATTAATTACAAGTCGGGTCTTCCTCTTTCCTTTCAAATTCATAACATAGAATGCGATACCAAGAGGTAGAATTATTCCTTTTTTAATAAATCAATCTCTTCTTTGCATAAAGCAGGTAGTGCTCGCTCATTCACGGACGAGCTTTAGTGGAATGTCTTTCATTGAAATTATCAATGTAGGGAGATCCACTACATGACTTTTCTTTCCCAAAGCAATTGTTATCACGACTTCCTTTTGGAATTTTGGTGGCAATTGAATTTTTTTCTTGAATTTTGGGAAGAAATTTGTTGTTTAATAGTTAAAGTAGAAATTTCTTCTTGTAAATAATTTATATGCATAGACTTATTATTAAGCCTATTCATTTCATTTATAATAATTTCTTTAGATTGGTGATAAAATGAATGTGATTTCTTTATCCCAAAGAAAACAAATTCTATCATCAATTCTAGTGATAGGCATTATTTTAAGAAGAAAAGGAGTTCCCAAAATAATGTGTGTCAAATTTTGACTAAAATAAAACATTTGAATACAAACATCATCTTGACACATGACCATGATAATTTATACTTAATTTGTAAAGATTCATCACGCCTTTTAACCGCTTTTTTCAAAATATTTAGAAGGAATTATTCCTTCTTATACAATTTAAATCTGCTCCACTATCAACTAGAGTTAAATTTGGTAAAATAAATTCTTTATTTATAATTAATTTAATGGAAATATACCATTTGTATATGCCTTTTGAATATTTTGTAAGAAACTTCTTGATTAGAATCCTTCTATATTTTCAAATGAATTGCATCTTGATTTAATTTCAAGATCCATTAGACGACCATTCATTTGTTGCTCAACTTTAATTTGAACTCTAATTTTAGTTTCTTTAATTCATTTAGCTAGAAGAAAAGATGATGAACTCGCATTTTTTTAAATACTTGATAAGGAGTATATAGGCTTGTAATTAAATTTTTCTAATTTATCTTTCTTCTTATCATTAAGAAGATCTATAATTTTATCAGAGTTGAATCATCTTCAACTTGTGCTAAAAGTTTAATTAATTGGTCCTTTTGCTCGCGGGTGAGAGTAAAACCACATATTTATTATATTTTTATAATAATCTATCATGTGGATTTGCAAGTTAGATTTATCGAATGATGAAGATGAGGATGAAGAAATATCTTTCTTCTTCGATTCTTTTCGAATCGAAGGATGTAATATAATTTTCATCGGTTTGTTTAACCCTTCATCAATTTGAAGTTCATTTAACTTCTTCTTAACATTAGTGAATGACCACGCCACATTTGTAACATTTTATTTCTCTTGCCTCTTTGGTTTTAGAACCGGAGGGACGAGTGCTTGTTTATGTGTGAATTTTTCACATTTTTATGACGTGATTTTTTTCATGCTTAGAAAATATCTTTTGTTTTTCCCTATTTGAAGATAAAGGACGCAGGATCAGCTTGAATTGTTCTGAATTTCCAAGCTTTGCGCTCAAGTAGACGTTCTCTTTTCATTTGATCTTTTAATTTAAGATCAGAACAAATAGTTAATCCTATTTTAATACATGCAATAAGGTTTCCATATGTGTTTCATATGGGATGGTTCCATCATAAGCAAGAGAAACCTTAACCTTTTCAAAAAAATAGGTTGGGAAGGCCTTCAATGAATTTTGCTTCCAATGAAGGCTATTGCATCATAAAGTGTCATGACGCTGAAATATATCCTTGTACCATAAAAAATGGGTTAAGGATGGACATCTTAATTTTTGGAGTAAGGATCAGTTTTTCTCCTTGATCTCCAATGGATCCAAAGAAAATGATCTAATTTGAATAAGATTATACCATTTTCATTAGGTTTTGTTCTTTGGAAGATCTTTAGTGCAAGTCATTTCACTAAGGAGGTCTTCCTTTGAGGAATAAAGAAAATTATCCCACCATCCTTCGTGAGTTCCAAAATCAAATGATGGCTAGTGACAATATGAGGTTTTTGCTTGATCTAGAATGAACAAGTAGCGAACATAAGCATTTGATGAAGAGTATGAATGATTTGATGTTCAAGTCCATCAATATTCCATTCATAAAGAATTTCCATCATAGGAATTTCCCAAAATGGTATCTTCCTCAAATAATAAATGAGGTGAGGTTTTTTATAATAATGTTTTCCAAATTTTTCTTGGATAAGAAATTTTTGGATATCAAAAGGAGGATGAGGATCTTGTAATTTTGAAAAGGTTTTGAACTTTTCAATATTATCGAGATTTGATGATTCATTTGAATCTTCATCCCATTATATCTTCAAGAGCTCTACATACTTACTTTTAAATTTAGAATCAAATCAATGTCTTCAAGAGGTCCAAACTTAAGAGAAGGTGGTTAATAAAAGGTCTAATATAGAATTAAGTAGGCTTTTTCTAAGCTCTACTAGTGACCTTTTGTTTAAGCTGATCATTTTAGATTCTAAGCTAAAAAGATGTTCAGATTATTTGAAGTATACTATTACTATAATTAAGTTGTTTAATTATAGTAATAAATTCCTTTAGAATTTGTGGATCTAACTTATTTTTTAAGGTCGCTAATTCTAAAGGTTTTATCATCCACCATTTTACAACCGATGGAGGATAAGATGCTTCAATTATTTTTCCTTGCTCATTTGCCATTTTTGGTAGTTAAAAAAGCAACTTGAGCGATTGAGCATAGTAATCAAAACCATGCTACAAAGGAATAGTTGCTTGACTATTTCTTTCTCTCATTTTTTCAAAATATAAATCATTTATTTGAGTTGGTCTAAAGAAGTAAAACTTCTATATCAAGTACGAAAGTTGTCGTACTTAGGCTGGAAGTATTCCTTCAGGACCACATCTCTAGTCTTAGAACCTATTTTGTAGCTCATTAAGACTAAAGTTCATTTCAGATGGAGTGGGAGATTGATTTTCTCTCACCGGATGATAAATATGATTTTGTTTAGGCAAGTGCCTCAATTGATGGTTCAGGAGTTTCTGAACCATCCGATCTAGACTTTCTCGAGGTTTCGGAAGGGGATAGAAACCCTAGGAAGAGTGATGGATCGACGAGGGTTGAATCTGACTTCAACATCGCTTTTGCTTGATAATTATCGATGTCTTGATTAATGGAAGGTCTTGGTGTGACCGATGGTATGGTCCATGATTCGGAAATACCACCTCATTCCATTTAATCACTCTAGTAGCAATATGAGATGCTAACATTTGTTTTCGAGTAGTCATTCTTTCTACTGAAATTTTTGAACTCTAGGATTTAGAGTATTTAAAACTCAAAATGAATTCTAAAATTAAAGCAATAGTTTGAACCTGAGGAAATCATAACCATAAAGTCAGAAATGTAATTTTAAAGCTTCAAAAGATTTATATCGAAAGAGATAAACTCGATTGGGAAAGGTGTTGAAATAAAGCCACATGAGTCGGTTTCAACAACACTCATTAGGGATTGAGCCCAAGAGGCATCGCCATCTCTAGGCTAGCTAAAATAGATGCTAGTCCTTTAAGAGTTAAAGGTTTAAATGCAATGTATCATCCCTATATGAATATATTTAAATCTTGCATAAGTTTATGCATCTTCAAAGGATAATAGATAAATGGTTTTGTCCATTTGATCTATAGTAATGGTTTGTTCTACTTTTCACAAGACTTTCCTTAAAATCAAAAGTTCCAAATCGATAAATGATAGTTTTATCAATTTTGGGAGAGACCATCTATTAAGGTCTTCTTCATTCAAGGGAACTCTATTTCAGAGTTCTTGATTAAATTATTATCTCTTCTAATCGTGAGATTAGAAGTCACTTCAGAAGAAGTGGAAGCCATAAAACCAGAGGGGAGAGAGGAAGATGACGAGAGAAAACTTCAAATGAATCACCACAAAAGATAAAACAAACTAAGTAAAACCTCCACCGTGAGAATTATCCAAATCACCAACAAAACAGACTTACAACCCTATCAAGCCTCACGAACCGGATTTACTACCATTTGCGTAAGAGATAAAGCCATGGGAGGAATGAACAAAGTAAAGATTCATCCAAAGTATGGTGAAACGAAACAAAAATTCTCTAACATCCGTAGACAAGATCAACACCTGGATGATTCAGATTTTTTTTGACGCCTTTATGTTGAATCTCATTCTCATGAGGATAACGCCTTTGATGGGACCAGGACTTCTGCCTACATAACTCAAAATCAGATTTGTGAGGAATCA
>CM038224.1:27323545-27532745 GCA_021442155.1 Cymbidium sinense
TCCCTCTCTTTATGCCCGCAGCATAAGTTGAGTTACATTGACTAGATCGTGACTCTATCTACATCTCAAATTTAGGGATAGATTATTTCTGTTAGTGCTTGTAATCCTTTGGACATTGTTGTTGTCTCAGTCAATGCCAATACGTGCGGTGTGCCTTGTCAGTTATACCATACCTATTGGAGGTCCTTTTGTTGACCTCACTTTTAGAGTGAGTCTTCAACTTCCTCATCATAGATCAAGAATTCTTATAGATACTAAGAGCTCCTTAGTCTTAAGACACTTCTAGTGATTAGCTGAACACATAACTTAAGCCTAGAGACTTAGAAAGAGTTAGCTATAGGGATAGGTCATACTTTACAGACTTAGGGAGACTTGCCTACCTTATAGTCTAAACCCAATCCATGCTTTCCTCGTCAAACCAAACCTCAAATTCCAATTCATATTCCTAAATTCCAAATCATTTGATTGAAATCCATGATCAAGCTCAAAATTCTCCATAGACTTTATGATTGAATTCAAAACCCTTTATAAACCCTTTGATTTCATCTTATGGACTTAGCCTTAACCAAGTTCCAAAATTTCTTCCTAAGCCATATGACCCATCCTCATAAGCTTAGCCAAATCTCCACCTAAATTATCCCAAACTTGATTGATTTCTTTATAAATAAATTATTTCTTCATTTATATTCATAAATATAAATGAAATCCATACTCAAATGATCAAAACCATTTCAAACTAAATCAAACCAAGCCAAGACCCTTCTTAAGCCATATGGACATACCTCCATAAGCTTAACCAAATCATGACCCAAACCAATCCAAAATCAATTAGTTTCTTTATAAGTCAATTGTTACTTCATTTATATTCAAAAATATAAATGAAACTCACCTTCCAATGACCAAAAATAAATCAAACTAAATTAATTTCCTTCTTAGCCCTTTTGACCTACATCCATAAGCTTGGACAATTTTGCTTCCAAATCACTCAAAAATCAAGTAATTTTCTCATGAATCATTTATATCTTCATTTATATTCCCAAATATAAATGAAATATAAATCCAAATAGCCAAAACCAAATCTCAAATCAAACCAAAATCCAATTTATACCTTTTAAGCCAATTTCTTGGACTTAACCAAAATCCACCTAAACCAAGCCAAAATCAATGGATTTTCTCTTGAATTAATTATTTCCCAATCATCTATCCAAATATAAATGAAACCTACAATTATGAAAACCAAACTCAAGTCAACCCAAGTCAAGCCCAAGTTAGCCCTCTTAACTTGAAATTTTCAAATGAGCCAAAATCCATCGAACTCCAAATTGATTGCAGTTGGATTTATATTTCAATCATAGGCTCTTATATGAGTTCAACTAAACTTGAATCAAGCTAAAATCAAACCAATTGACCCATTTAGGTCCACTTGACCCAAAGTGGTCTAAAAGACCTTTTTGAGCCAAGTTATAATCCAACCCAAATTGGATTGAACCAAGCCCATCCAAGCCTCATATCATGATCAACAATCACCTAGGATGATCAATCACCTTGAATTGGGTCAAACCAAGTCAATTTAGTCCTTTGACCAAGTCAACCTTTAGCCCAAATGAAACCTAAACTAGCCAAAACCCAGTATGTACCAAATTGATTGAAATTATTGATTCATACTAACTCATAATTAATGATTGAGCATGACTTAACCCTTAATTAAGCCAAACCAAGTCTAATTGGCCATCTGACCCAAGTTGACCCAAATTGGCCTAAAAGGTCAAAATGGGTCAAACCATAATCTAACCCAAATTGATTGCAACCAATGGCTCAAGTTCATTCCAAATTGATTATTGAACTTGACCAAAGCTATAATTGAACCAAATTTGATCAATTGGTCAACTTGACCTAACCTAGCCCAAATTGACCTAAAGGGTTAAATTGGGCAAAATCTAAATTAAATTCAAATTGATTCAAACAAAACCCTACAATCATTTTCAATTAATCAATTAAACATGAACCGACACCTAACCCAACCCAATTTGATCAATTTGGTCAAATTGGTTAACTTAGCCCATTTGAACTAAAGGTTAAATTGAGCAAAATCCAAATTAAATTCAAATTGATTCAAACAAAACCCTACAATCATTTTCAATTAATCAATTAAACATGAACCAACCCAACCAATTTGATCAATTTGGTCAAATTGGTTAACTTAGCTCATTTGACCTATATGAATCCAAATGAGCCAAAATTAAACCTAGGCTAAATTAATTGAAAAACCTGGACAAAAACTCTTCAAATCATCATTTAAACCAAATTCATGCCTTGGTTTGACCTAATTGGACCAATTAATCAACCCATCCCAACATGACCCAATATGAACCCATTTGACCAATGAAGCCAAAACCCATGAAACAAACCCATGACCCATTGGAGGCTGATCAAACCCAACCCAAACTCATCTTGGGTCAACCTAAAATCAGCCCAAACCCATTAGGAACTAAGTCCAATGCAAATCCTCCATGGATCCTCTCCCACATTGGATTCTTTCTCATATGGCAAAGTCCACCCTTCATTTCACCTTGGCAGCCCTCACTCATCCAAATGAGGCATCGCCTAAGCTACCAAACCCATGCTAGGTCGGCCATGGACTAAAGGGAAGTGAGTTAACTCTCCTCCCATGCAAGCTGAGCACCCAAGGGATCAAAGAAAGATAATCTGGCCAAATCAACCTTGGATCCTCTTGACATGGCTTCTCCTAATCCAGACAAGCCACGTGGACTTGATGGTGACCACTCCAACGCTCTGGAAGTGGCTGGCTGGCCAAAAAATGGGAAGCAATCTCGTCCGTCCACCTCAGCAAACCGAGGGGTATACCCCCTCAATTCGCATAGGAAATGCAATAATTTAAATAGTGAGAGCTTCCAAGGGAGAATTCAAGCCTCCTTGCAATCCCCAGAGTGATTCCAAGCTTCCATCATTTAGCATTTCTCCTCCCTGTGCAAAACTGAATCATGACACTCCAATCTCGATCCTAACTTCATCAATACTCCATCTCAATCAAATTCCTCTTACACACACGTTCCACGCACGTCTTCGAAGCCACCCAAGTCATTTCTTAAGCTCCAAGGCTACCAGAGGAGGGACTTCGATCACCACCGAGCTCCACATTAACAAAAGTCGATCCATCGAGTGATCTAATGGGAATTAGCTTGTGTGCTACTCAACGGCCTCGTCTCAACTAGACGAAGCTACCTCCTTTGATCCCACCATTGGTATAGAGCTTTGGCGAGGTAATTCCTCAAAACCATAGAAATAGAAGATTTTGGTTGGAGCTTTTTGAAGAAAATTCGCATGTGAGTCGATCTTGACTATTGGATGTGTGTGGTTTCCTTCCCTGATGGTGTGGGTTGATTTTGAAGTTCATCCAAGCTCGGGTGAGCTCGGATCGAGCGACCCATGGTGGACGACATTCGTCGTTCGTCGGTCACGGGAAGGAGGATCACGGGCCATCCGTTCCATGTGATTGGAACGAACGGCTCTGATCAAATCACACTAGATCCATCTATTTTCTCCCTTTTATGTCACGGATTAATCTGCACCATCCGATTTGAGATCGAGGGGATCAATACTGCATCCGCCGCTGGCTGACTCAGCGCATAGATGTGATAACTTAAATAGCCAATCCTGCGGTGTCACGTGGAAGGCGTGCGCGTGGGATGGATTAATTAGTAAGAAAATTAAGTGGATTTTAAGGCGAAATCTCTATAATTCATAACTAATTATAGAAAAAGCTAAAAATATAAATGACGGCTCATTTTAAATGTATTTAGAGGAAATATTTTAAAATTATTCTTAATTAATTTTGAATAGTAACTTTAGCTTAATTAGGGTTTAATTATAATTTTAATTAGGGGATGACCTCATCCCCTCCCCTCCTATTTTTCTTGAAATTTATTGGTTGATTAAAAAATTTATTGTTTAAGCTCTAATTACTCTCTTAATTTAATTAAGTGATAATTAAGTATGTGAACAGTAATTAATCAACAAATTGGACCCCCTTGATCATTGTTGAATAGTTGGGAGACTTAGGGAATTAGGTTGGGACCTCTCTCCTAATCTTTCCCCTAAGTTTCTTTCTCTTTTCCAACCAAAATGCTAATTAATGATTAATTAAGTAATTAATGTCTTAATTAGTTAAATTGAAACTCAAATCACATCAAATCATATTTGATCAAATGAGTGGCTCATGGAATTGACTTGGGACCTCTCTCCCAACCTTTTCCCCTTAAACCCATTTCATTTCAAATGATAATCAATTAAATTTGGTAATTAAGAAATGGATCAATGGATTAATAATTTGATTAACCTAAATAAAAAGTAATTGCATCTAATTTCCCTTAATTGATCCATGGGTAGAGCTTTAGGTGTCCAATAACCTAAAGAGGTTTAATGAAATTATGATTAGCTCACATGTGTGAGAAACCATAAAAATAATTAAATGAATTTCTTAAGCTCAATTAATTAATGATTATGAGCTAATTGCATTAGACCCCTTTCATTTCATAGGAATCTATTTACTTTTCAATTCATTTGCATATTACATTAGCTCATAATCATTTAATTAATTATCTTAAGGTAATATAGGTAAGGGTCAATTAATTGATTTAATTCACACCTTAACCTAATTAATCTAGAAAATCAACCTAATTACTTCTCATTAAATCAAATTAACTCACACATGGAATGGGATCAGGATTAGAAAACATTTCTCACACTTTCTTAAGTCAAATTAAACATGAAATTAAAAAAATGACATTAAGAAATTTTAGTTTATTTTAAATGAGCTTATTTAGTTTGACTGTCCTTAAGAGTTAATTGGATTGAATGAAATCATGTGCTTATGGTCTTATATTTCTTTCCAATCATATTAAATGTTGTATGTCACTTGATTCATGCATTCATCTCTTGCAAAATTAATTAAATTAAATTGTTTTCCTTTATGTCAAGCTTGCATGTTTTGGTTTAAATTAATATATGTGTGGCTATTATCATTATTAAATCCAAATCTATTTTCCAAAACTTATAAATGAATGAGTATATATTCTATGAATGCTAGTTATAAATACATATGAGATGTATGTGATTATAACTTAAGTGTATGAAGTGAAGTTTCTTTTCTTTCATTCATGTATTGATTTATGTAGGTAAGGATGTTAATGGGTATATAGCTTGGACATCCGGAATACAAAGCTTTAGTTAGCCCCGGAGGTCATTTGATTACCACACTTTCCTGGTTTAACAACGGCACATACTCCATTTGATTCCATTCTTACATATTTCAATACTAGAATTTAGGTGAGACTTTATTCCATATGCATAAATATTCTAAAAATATAACTTTAAGCATGATTTTCCCATGCTTATAGTTATTTATACATCCATGTGTATTTAAGAGTAGTGGGTATATCTAATCTGGACATTTCGGAGACGCAAGGCTTTAAGTAGCCCCAAGGAGGTCTTTACCTCACTCACCTAGTTTAACAATGGCGAAGTATCCACTTTAAACTTTTATACATTTGAATGTGTATTTAGTTAATAAATGAATATCCCCTTTTCTACTAAGAAAGACATGCATTCATATTTGTTCAAATGATTGAATCAATTGATCACATGGTTTAAAGCTTTCTTTCTCATATTCATGTGTATAAACTTACATATGCTTGAATGTAATGGGTATATAGTTTGGACATCCTGGGAACACGAGGCTTTAGCTAGCCCCAAGAAGGTCATTTGATTACCTCACTTCCCTAGTTAACAATGACACGTACCTATTTAATTCCATTCCTATGTATTTTTATATAAAGATTTAGATAGAGTTTTAAATTATTATGATAAGATAATTCAGCAAATGAAACATCTAAATTCCAAAAGTACATGTTTACATCCATCTTTTAAGTGTGCTAATAACATATTGCATGTATAGGTATGCTTAGGATTAAATCATGTGCATGTTACATATGATGGAAAGAATGAATGAATATGTGACATGTGATAGTAATTAATTCCAATCAATCTTAAGATGCTTTTCTTATTGAATGAGATTATTTAAAGTGAACCTAAACTTGTGATTAATTTAAAATATGTAATAAGCCATTTACTAAAGAGAATTGATTAATTAATATGCTTTAGATGTGAATTAAGGTAGGGATAAAAGAGTAATCCTCTCATTTCTTCTCTTTATAACACTTAGTTGTTAGGTGTAAGCCAATTGAAATAGAAGAAAATACTAATTAAAATTTCCAAATCAATTAAACCACTTGAAATCAACCTCTTAAATTACATCCTTTCACACTTAGAATATCATAACAAAGCCTAGTTAAGGCATACCACACAAGCCTTAATACACACACTTTAGAAGTAAGTCACCACTTATAGCTTTATGTTAAGATGGTGCATGGAGTGATGTATATTTTATTTTATGATGTATTGTTGTAAATTAGATGTTAGGGTGTATGCTTCATAGACTGGATGTTAGGCCATGATTAGCCTAATCATGCTTTATGTAGGAGATTGTGCTTAAGGGGTGCTTAAAATAAATATAAATGCTCTCTTTTATATGTTGCTCATAATCTAAATTAGGATATGTGGGCTTAGTTATCCATATGTGGGATGCTAAGTCCAAATTATTCATATAACTGTTTGGGTTGTATAGTGTGTTTAGCTAACACTTATTTTATAGGTGTAGTTATATTTACTTTTCTATTTTTAATGTAATTTTGTATTATGAATTAGGATTAGTGTTATGGGGGATTAGGATGAGTAGTGGCTAGAAGGCTTTGTCTTGGGAGGCCCTGTGATGCCTTTGAAGCAAGCAAATCAAAATGAAGAAATGAAGGAGATATGAAGAATGAAGATAAGATGACCCCCCATAGCATTTATTCATTTGTAAATTATAATTATTCTTTCATATACCGGGTTGTATAAGGGTAGAGCTCAACTACCCATTTTCTCTTTTCAGGTTATACGGCGGTACCCGACCACACCGACCTTTTATTCTTTTACGCTAGATTTATAAAATGTTTGATGTTATGTTTAAATTGTGCAATAGAAATAGCATGCCTTTTTCTAGTTTTTTCATGAATGGTGATTTAATGTGTGGCCTGGATCTAATTAGGCTCGAAAGAAAAAATTATTTTTTTTACCCCAACTACAACTCATAACTAAATTTTCTAAATAACTCATAAACTCATATAAAGCCTAGGCACTAAATCAAAAAATTAAAAGATTTAGTAACCCTTTAGCTGAATATTGTATGTTTAATATCATGCATATATATATTACTTCACTCTTGCTAAGAGAGGGTTTGCATCCTTGCACGATAGAGGAATACTTGACCTTTGAGGGTCTCCTCTATGGTAAAAAATATCTCTTTCTCTCTGATTTAGTCCATAACTTATTTCATCATGCATTTAGACATAAGAAATCCTATGGTCTTTATCATAATGAAGAGTCCAAAATCAACTAAATTTTGAAAAGATTTGTATTAGACTAAGTCATTACTCATACCACTCATGCTCTAGTCTCTTAGGGAGTTGGTTTAAGGACTTTAGCTTCTTTCTAAATAATAACAACTCAATTATCTTGAAAATTTATATGACTTGCCTACATGGTTTTAAAGCATAGGAGGAGTTAGTTGGCTACCACTCTAGGTGGTTATAAGTCCAACAGTATGGTGGTTTACTTTCTCTTGTGGAGGTAAACCATATACTAATCTTTGCTTAGATTTAGGTCGTGCTTTAGCCCTTGCTAAGGCTCCTTATATTTAGGATCTGAGGTTGTTATTTTCTTCGGGCTACAAGTATAAATCCTCACCTCTTAGGCATTTCCACAATCTTGTATTATGGGATTATAAGCTCTAGCAATCTAATAAAAATTTCAACTCAAACAAATAATTCTCTTCAATTTCAAATATATAAAATTCAACCATAAGATAGATTAGAATGCTCACTGGATTTTCTAGTATCATGAGAATTCCCTACTCCTCTCCTTTGGCTTCGATAATAAGTCTCTCCTTTTGATCTATCCCCCTTAGTTTTCCAATATAATAAATTTATTGATAGTCTTATCGTTGAAATATTTGGTGATAACAATTACCTACTTTAGTAGAGTATTCTTAAGGAACTCACGTTCTTAGGATGTAATTATAAGGGTTTTCCCCATAGGGAACTTTAGAACTTGGTCTAATATAAATCTTATTTTATTCATCCATGTAAAGTAGAGAAAAATCTCTAGTATATTTGAAGACCCATCATGTATTAGAAGTTCTTATTAGGTGATTAGGTCCATTATATGGTGATGGTTCTTATCTTTCGAGATAGTGCATTGTTCCTTAATGTAATATCCAATCACTTCAACAAGTACACCCTCAGATTTGTGTGGTGTCCCCCATACACATATCAAAAAATAAACACCACAAGGACCAAATAATGGTAGAGAAACGATCATGACAAAGTCGATATAACCCAACCATTTATCTTTTGCTCCTTCAATGATGCGGTGTTGTCGAGCTTTCTCTACAATCAGACATGCTTCTTATCAACATTAGGAATACAAAATGGTTTTTCTCCATCACCTTATTGCTACTTATAGGTAGGGAAATTCATTATCTTCCATCCTATGATGTTTCTTTCTTCATCTGTTAAAGTATGCATCTATGACATTGTTAATTGATTAAAACTTAGAAAGGTGAGAAATCATAATTGATTTCAATTAAAATGATATATTGAAGGAATTTTTTATTAAAAAAAATGTATGGGTCGATTAACTCTTAGATATAATATATTTCCTGGGATATACACAAATATAAGTTTTATAATCAAACATGGTACAAATATCAGTCTAACCAAAATCTAGATACATCATAACATGTCTTACTAAAGGAGTATTCAAACTGAGGCCCGTGGGCTACAAAAATTTGCCATCGACTTCATTAAGAGAGTTTGAATTATGTCGATCAAATTTGAAGACACTAAACTAAATGCTACACAAATAAAGAAGTTTTCTTTCAATACAAAAATTAAGAAATTTTATTCTAAATTATGGTTTTTAAAATCAATGAAATCACTAATTAGGTGAAATTAGCTAAGCTATAAACACCTACATATGCTCGGACATAGAGATTTAAAATGCAAATTTTAATATCCGAAAAGGCTGCCTAAGCTAAATTGAAATCAATTAAATATTAATAAAAAATATTATAAGATATTAGATCAATTTACAACGTCTATGCCATCGAGCCCACAATACTCAAATGCAAGTGGTGTAAGGCACCATTTAAAAATTCAAAGTAAACACTCCACCAGATTCACAATACTTTATACATGCAAATAGAATGTGTTAGTTAAGGCCATCTCAAATACACCTGCATGGACCCCGACACTATGTTGAATATTTAGATTCAAGTGTCTGAAGATGCTGCGCGGGTTACTTCCCGATTTAGTCTTAGGACTGTGTCTGGTTAACAAAACCTAAAAATCTATTATATAAATTTCAACTTAGTAAAATATCTGAGAGACTAATTCTGCCATGTGATAATAGATCTGATCCTCTGTTAGAAGCTAAATAGAGTCGACAGGATCTAAAGTTCTCAAGTATATTCGAGTCAATCAATTAACTATCCGATGATGGCTATGTTGAATGGTGATTTCAACCGGAGGGGATACTTCCATCAAAATGTGATTCTAATTTCAAATTAAATTAACTCAAATTGTGTGTCAATCTAAAAACTATTTAAATGAAACTCAATCATTAAAAGCTTAAAGCAAAAGTCAATCTATCCACCTTCCGCAATTATTTATCGGGGGTGATAAATTAAGAAAACTCTAGCTAATAATAGAACCAATGTCAAATCAAGCGTTCTGCTATGTTCACTCTCAGTCAATCTCTTAGCAGTAAGGATGTGGCTCGTGTCCTTTGAGTGCGTGGTTTGGCTAGTAGACTCCATAGATGAAATAGTTACGACCAGAGTCCTCTAATCGGGTGGTTTGGCCAGTCAGGCTCCATTATATTACGATCACGACTGTAGCCCGTATGCTCCCTAATGGCTATAACCTTTGATTTGTGAATTATAGGGTATACTTAATAGGGCAAATAACCCTCTATTAGCTAAGGTAGACTTAAGATTATCTCCTAGATAAACACCATCCCAAGTCTACAAGGATTTCTTGGACGTAACCCATGTGTTCCTGATAAGGATCCTTCGATCAGGTTGGTTTGACTACCTCCTCACTAAGTAGAGGACCACGGAACCATGAGATCTAGATCGGGCACGTCATCATTCCCCCAACCATCCGATTTAAGCTGAAATTATGAATTTCATAAATCTAAAGTTATTAAAACTCCATATGTCTACTATACGCATTACATTACCGAATGACTAGGCTTAATCGAAAGTTCTCTCTCACTTATTGGGAGGTAATTAACTATAGGGCTTGCTTTATAGAAACCTGGAACCAGATCTAAAGTCCTCACCAAATGAGGATGAAATCTTTAGGTAGTATCATATTTACTATTCCATCTGTCTTCTAAAAATTATATCGACATTTTAAATTCATACACTCTTCAATTCAATATTTATCGAGAGGTCAGTGCCAAATTTTCAGAGACCACAAGCCATCAAAGATCTTAATAGAGAAATTTTATATTTAAAATTATTAATTCTCTATTTCAATATGAAAAATACGATCATAGATTTTACCATAGGTTCGATCCTCTACTAAGTGAATAAGTAGAGCTAACATGGTCATCCCTATGATGATTATCGATTGTAGATTTTAATCGGTGGGGTTCCATCTTAAAATTGAAATTATCAAATTGCAATGTGAATATTCAATCATTCACACCTCAATAATGGTTGAGTTGATTGAAGATATCAACCAGAGTGGTCATTATTATCAAAATATTTAAGATATTTATATTCAATATTCTCAAATTCAAAATCCTCAAAAAATAAATCTAGATCTAATCTTATAGTATTAAATTAATAGAGTCAACAAGATCTGGAATAATAAACTACCCAGTGATTGCATTGATTCTAGATTTCAATTTGAGGGTTCTATCTAGAATAATAACCTTGAAATCTTTGGAGACCCTTATTGTCTACTTTAATGGAGAGTATTATTATGGAATTCTCATTTCTTATGATGTAATTAACTTTGCCCATAGGAAACTTAACAAACCTGATTTAAAATAAACCCTACTTTACTTTTTCATGTAAAGTAGGAGAAAGATCTCTGGTATATTGGAAGACCCATCATGCCTTAGGAGTCCTTATTAGGTGATTAGGTCGATTATAGAGTAGTGATTTTTATCTTTTGAGATAGTACATAATTCCTTAATGTCATATCATATCACTTCAATAAGTATCCCCTAAGATCTGGTGTCCCACATCCTCAAAAATAAATACCACAGTGGTTTAGTTAGTAGGCTCCACATATGATGCGGTTATGACTAGAGTCCTCTGATCGGGTGGTTGCCGCCAAATGACACAATTATATTACAATCACAACTATGACACGTATGCTCTCCATTGGCTGTTCCCTGAGTTGTGAGTCATAATGTGCACTTGATAGGGAAAACCCTATGTTAGCTAAGGTGAAATTAAACATGTCTCCTTAGACAAACTCCACACCATGTCTACAAGGATTACTTTGACGATGTAACATATGATTGCTGACAAGGATTTTTCGGTCAGGTTTGGTTACTACCTCCTATGACTAAGTAGGTCCAGGTTACCGAGATAAAGGAATCATGAGATCTTGATCGGGCGCGTCATCATTCCCCCAACCATCTACTTTAAGTTAAATAATAATGAATTTCATAAACCTAAATTACATAGCTCCACATGCTGCTACTATATGCTACGTGTTTAGTGATCTAACGACTAGCCTTAATCGAAAGTGCTCTCTCAGTGTTGGGAGAGATAATTAACTACAGGTGCTTGTGTCTATAATAAATCAAGAATCAGACCTAAAGTCCTCACAAAATGAGGGCAAAATCTCTGGGCAGTGTCTTATCTATTGTTTCATCTGCCTTCTGAAAATTTGATCGACATAATGCAAACTCTCTTAATGGAGAAGTCGGTGGTGAATTTTCGGAGCCCACAGGCCTCAGTTTGAATACTCCTTAAGTAAGGCATGTTATGATGTATCTAGAGTTTCGATTAGACTGATATTTGTACCATATCTAATTATAAAACTTATATTTGTGTATATCCCAAGAAATATATCAGATCTAAGAGTTACTCGGCCCATACAATTTTTTTTAATAAAAAATTCCTTCAATATATCATTTTAATTGAAATCAATTATGATTTCTCACCTTTCTAAGTTTTAATCAATTAACAATGTCATAGATGCATACTTTAACAGATGAAGAAAAAAAACATCATAAGATGGATGATAATGAATTTCCCTACCTATAAGCAGCAACAAGGTGATGGAGAAAAACCATTTTGTATTCCTTATGCTGATAAGAAGCATGTCTGATTGCAGAGAAAGCTCGGCAACGCCGTCATCATTGAAGGAACAGGCGGCAGAAATGGTTCTGGGGTTGTATCAGCCTTGTCATGATCGTTGGCTCTGCCGCCATAGCTTGGTCCTATCTTCCTTCTTCAAACCCTCCAGTTTCCAATGACGACTAAAAACTGATCGTCGAAGACGACAACCGCTGATGTCCTTTCAATAATGTAACTTTATCAAGTCAGCAGAATTATTAATTTATCTGCTAATTACACAAAAGCCTAACAGCTTTGCCGACTAAATGGCCATCTTCTGGTATTGTATAATTTTCCATGGTTTTAATATAATTTTATAGCTGATTATGCGGCAAAAATGGAGTCGCCCCATCATTTTATCCATGTGATTGTAATATAATTTCTAATATTATATGGAGTTATTATGATAATTTTACTTATTTTTTGGTTTAATATTGCTAACAGGTAATATAACTTCTTTAAGAAGTAGTTCAAGATTATTGACTTAATTGATTTCTAATAGTAATTCTTTCTGTCTTCGTTTTTTATCCCTTCATTAATTCAGACTAAATTAGAGATGGTCAGTAATCTTCACATGTGTAATTTTTATTGAATATGAGCACTGAATGACATAACTTTTATTGAAATCTGAATATGATTCACAGTTTAAACATTTTGAGGGGGTGAAAGGGCTCAAAAGGTTCATGTAATTTATTAACTTTAAGTGAGATTTATATACATAGCACACAATTAATTCTAATACATTTACATATATAATACTTCAAATTTGATATTTATAAATATATCACCTTTTCACTTTAAAAAATTAATATAAGTGCTCTTTTTATGTAATATTGAAACAAATTGGGTGTTTTATATGTAAATAATAAAATTTAGATATTTGATATATAAATTTTTAAGAATTGTGTGCTAATGTATGTAAAGTTAACTTTTCATTAAATATATATATATATATATATATATATATATATATATATATATATATATATATATATATATATATATATATAATTAGACTTTTTATTTTTAAAAATATTCAAAATATTTAAAAACTATTTTGAATATTTTTAAAAATAATATTATTTATTTTTAAAAAATAAAATAAAAATAAATAAATAACACATCAAATAAATATTTTTTTAAAAATAGCAGAAAAATACTCCACCACAAGAGCCGGCAGTTCATCGCAGTCCGCAAACTTGACTTTTATGAAGGTTTGTTTGTTTGTTTTTTTCAGAGCAAATTAAATCTCAATTAATATATAATTATTATATATTTATTATAAAATAGTATAGATTATTATATATTTATATAACATTAATTACACAGTAATATAAAATATTTATATATATATATTAATACAAAGAAATAAATAACACTTCACAATGAATACATACTAATTGTGTATTGATTAAGCACAATATGATACTATTTTATTAAAATCTAAATTTAAAAAATACAAATAATAATTTTTTGAATTAGATGATAGGTAGATCAAATTAAAAATTGAAAAAAAAGCCTTAAATTTTACTATTTCTTTGAGTAGAACAAGTTGCAAGACATACACAAGAGAAGCTAATTCAAATTTCGCATTTATTAAATTAAATGCTGCTTCCAAATGTCATCTTATGATCCTTTATCAAAATCATTCACATGTTAAAATATATAATATCAAATTTAAAAATTATATAAAAGTGAAGCACGATGAGAATAAAAAATATATGAAGATAATAATAAATTTTTTTTTTGTGAAGATAATATATTAATTGTGTATAATAACACTTCTAATATCATTAAATGCTGTTTTCATGACAAATTGCTTTTGGTTACGCAACGCATTTAAATATTAAATTATATAATATTATAGAAATTTTATAAAACTGCCATTGACTGCTATGGGAAAGATTTAATTTAAAAAGTTTTTGAATTCAAAGAATTGATCATTAACAAATTATGCAATATATAGAGAAAAAACAAAACAAATAAAAAAAGCTCTCAAAAATTTTATTCATATTCAGATGACATAAAGTTATCGCCATGGTATAATTTCCTATTAATTATCAATAATTACCACCAGAAATTCTGAGATACCAATTTAACTCTTCTTCTTCACGAGGCTTTGAATATTTTTCACCATTAAAAAAAAAAGCTTGATCAGCTGAGCATTGGACTGCTATAAATATAGAGAAAAGAAAGCGAGCTTTCGATAGAGGGAAAGGAGAAATGACGAGCTTTGCTAATTATATTCTTCTTTCATATCCCAGCATTCCTTCTTACCCCGTTTGTAGTCTTCAGCTGAGATCGCTGAGCTTCAGAAACTTTAGGAATCCTGCAGCGCCTTACAGAAGTATACCTAAAGGTGAATATATATCCATAGAACTCTCACAATAAATAAATAAATTAATGAAAGATTTACGATTCTGCAAGTTTACGTAGTTCTTCGTTATCAGTCTGCCATTGTCTCTCATGCATGCACAGGTGCTGGAGCTCTAAAACTACAAGAGAAGGAGCATGGGAGAAGAGATAGAAGATCCATTACCATTTCAACTAAACACACATGATCTAGTACACTGAAATGATGGAATTTATTATTCATGCATATAGACATATACTTGGAGAAATACAATACAAATTAATTGGCATGAGATCTCTTCTTATGATCTCAGTGGTTTTAATTATCCACCCCTTATACGTAATCATATATTATTATTGATGTAGGATGAAGATGAACAAGAAGAGAGGATTGCGACCTTGGTAAGAGAAATCAAGGACATATTCTTATCCTTACGAGGTTGTGAGATAAGTCCGTCAGCCTACGATACAGCATGGCTTGCAAGAATTCCATCAATGGATGATCCAAAAAAACCTCAATTTCCAACAACATTGAATGGATAATGAAGAACCAGCTAGAAGATGGCTCATGGGGATCCCTGGTTCTTCTTTTTTTTACTATGTGCACTCTATCTTGCGTTCTTACTCTCACACAATGGAGGCAAGGAGATGAACAGATTGCCAAGGGTAAAATTTATTTTGTTTGTTAGAAATGAAATGGATGAAAATATAAATTCATAATACCGACCCTAAATATCGGGGATAAGGCCCCCTAATTATGAATATGATATTAACTACTTTTTACCATCTATATAGGTACATAAAGTGAGGCTTCTATTATGCTGTACATACTTATTGGTCAGTTTTTGTTGCATCAGGACTTCGTTTTTTTGCAAACACATATTCAAGATCTTGATAACGAAAAAAATACACTCAGAAGAACTATAGGTTTTGAGATGATATTTCCTTCAATGCTCAATGAAGCCAAAGTCATGGGCTCAACCTTCCATATGAAGTGCATCATCATGCTTAGAGGAAAAGAAGAGAAGGTAACTAAGCGAAAATTTTTTTTTTTTAAGCTTTATGATAATTAAAAAACATTATATATATATATATATTATATATTATTATTATATTTATATATTTATATATATATATATATATATATATATATATATATATATATATATATATATATATATATATATATATATATATATATATATATATATATATATATATATATTATTATTATTATTATTATTATTATAGGATCCCAATGGAAGTGCTCAACTCAGTTCCAACAACACTGCTTTTCTCAATAGAAGGAATGCAAGAATTGGTACAGTGGGATAAAATTCTAAAGCTGCAATCTGCGAATGGAAGCATCTCAGATTCCCTTCTTCTGCTGCAACTTACTTGAAAACTTATGATAGCAAGTGTCTTAAATACTTGACCTATATAGTGAAGAGAAGATCATGGTAGATATTGCGCTGCTTTTGGCTTTATTGTTTATTCTTTTAATAATTTTGGCTTATATATTTCAACCATATGTAGACCTTGACTCTGTAAACACAAACAAATCATGCATTGATTTATTTATCTAAATTATTGCAGCACCTCCTTTCTATCCAGTTGACATTTTTGAGAGCAGTTGGTTGATTGATACGATCCAACGGTTGGGAATCGATCATCACTTTCGCAAGGAAATTTCTAGTACACTTGATTTCTTATACAAGTATGATGCTTTTTTATGTTGAATAATTAAATCTATGATCGGAATTAGAGTGAAAGATGTTGATCAAATAAGCTAAATAATTAATTATATATTGATCCGAAATCTTAGGAAAGATGGTCTAGCATGGGGAACCAATGCCATTGTTACTGATATTGATGATACATGTATGGGGCTTAGATTATTAAGGCTACATGGCTATCCCATATCCCCCGGTAAGTCTTCTTCACATATGTAATCTTCTCACATGTATATATATATATATATATATATATATATATATATATATATATATAGAGAGAGAGAGAGAGAGAGAGAGAGAGAGAGAGAGAGAGAGAGAGAGAGAGAGAGAGAGATACCTATGTATAGTTTTATATATTCCTATATATTTTGTTGTGTTTTCATGTATATTTTGTTCTACAAATTGCCTTTAGATGTTGAGTACTTCAAGATGTGATGGCAATTTTATGCATGATGGGTGAGACACATAAAGGAATATCATTTCTTCAGCTTGTGTCTTCTCCCAAATCGCATTTCGGTGAGAAGATACTAAAAGAAGCCAAATTTTTTTGAAGAACATTTTGAACAACATCAAAATCAAGCATATGACAAGTGGGCCATTAAGAAAGCCTTACATAGAGAGGTTAGTTCAAGTCAATCTTTTTATCTTTTCATCAAATCTAATAGAAAGAAGTTTTGGTCTTAATTGATTCTCTTAATCTCTACAAATCAATAGGTTGCATGGGCATTAAGAAATCCATGGAAAATGAGTCTTCCAAGGCTTGAAGTGCAGGAATACATACGAAACTATGGAGAAAATGATGTTTGGATTGGCAACACTATCTATAGGTAAAGCATTTGGCATCTTAGCTACTAATTGCATATACATAAGATAATTTGATTTGAATGTTCATAATTAGGATGTATAATATCAATAATCCAAAATACTTGGAACTTGCCAAGTTAGTGCACAACAACCTACAAGCCATCCATACAAGAGAAGCTCATTCAATACTTCTGTGAGTTGATTTTGAACCCTATCTACTATTATCAAGATAAAGTTTAATATATTAAAGATCCTGATTTAATTTATAAATCCCAGGTGGTGGAATTCTTTTGGCTTTGATGATCATCTTGTTACCCAATTGAACCCAAAGGAGATCCACTTATCAATATGTGCAGTTATATATGAGCCAGTTTTGCCTCTAGGATTACTTATACCAAATGGAATTGCTTGAAAGTATACTTAGAAATGACCCATGAATCCATCGAAGAACTGAAATTATTTTATCAAGCGATAAATGAGTAAATTCATGTATATATATATATATATATGTATGTATGTATGTATGTATGATTAGGGCAAATTCATATAATATTTTAATTAACCATGATTGCAGATGGAAGCCTGCGTTGGTGAAAGTTCTTCCAACCAAAATGAAGCAAGTATTTATAGGAGTTTATGATATCATGAATGAATTGACAACTGAAGCTATAAATGCCCAATTAGGAAAAGATGTCTTCTCCTACTTGCACGATATAGTAAGAGACATAAAGAAATAGCTTACGTTAAATAATCTATATGTAAAACATTTAAAGCTAAAACTTTGATTCTTGTGTGAGAAAAGAACAACTGCAACAATACCTAAATATCAGAGAAGTTAAAGACACAAAGCAATTCGATAACTTTGAAGAATATGTAGATCGAGTTAAGAGAGGCCTCGTAGTTGCCATTAGGCGGTACCCATGTTCCTCATGGGAGATGTTTTGTCGATAATGCACTAAAAAATTTAGATCACGATCAAAAAATTCAGCATCACGGTTTCATACATTGCATTATGACCGTAATATAATCATTTGTAATGTGAACTATGTTCTAATTATACAATTGAAAAACTAATGATTAATCATTATTTATTTGGATTGAATCTAATTCTTGAAGAAAGAGCTGCTTTATCAATACATGAAAAAAATTCCTCACGAGCAAGATGCGTGGCTTACATAGAGGAAAAGATTGATGAAGCCTTTGTTGAATTAACACATGAGTACCTGAAGCCCAATCAGCATATTCGCATTCTTGTCATAGGCTGGTCTTCGAGCACGGAAGAATTATTAGATTTTATCTTAATAAAATCCATAATGATCATATCGTTGATGGGATAGAAAGTTTACACTCAATATGAACAATTCAAATAAGCTTGCAATTTTCATATTGAATGTATCTTTTATTAAAATGCATTTATTAATACCATTAAATTCTTAATTTTGATGGCACTAACCTTTAAGTTATGCTTGTTTAATACTCTCTCATGCAATAAAACTATTAAATGCATATGCAATTGCACACTAAAAGCTAGATAATTGAAGAATTTTACATTAGTGAGTTTGCATTAATTTTCATATGATCGGCTTTAGTTTTAGGCTTTATTTGAGGTGTAATGCCACAACACCGTACTATTATTTGACTAATTGCATTTTGAAAAAAACTCCATTAGAAGATGTATTTTCATACCTTAAAATCTGGCTCAAAAAAATAATGATTGATTTTTTTAAATAAAAAAATTTGTAATGCCATTACAACATTTTAGATAGCTCCTTTAGTGGTTTTCTTCTTGCATCTTCATATTGCTATAACGTCCCAAACATACTCTTATAATATTTAGTAATGCTATGTCTATATTTTTATCCAATTTAATTAGTATTTCATATATATATGAAAAGCGTTTATAGAACACATACACTGCTATATAAGCAATCTTGCTTGGGCTTTTATCTGCAACCCTCTGGCCGAAATTCAGATGATTTTGTTTCATTAATAGTAGAATAATAAAAGTTGGGATTTGAGAAAGTAATTTCATAGGTGGAAGAATTTAGTGCATAAGAGAACAGAGAAGCTTATGATTTATCCAACAAGATATAAGAAAAGAGCTCACCAAGCATTAAATATTGTTTAAAATATTCATGATCAAAAGCATCTCCAACAAATGTTACAAGAAAAATGTCTTAATCAAGTCCCAACTAATTTGTTTTTTTTGTTTTATTTAACAAATATCAATATGACTTTGGATGATGGGGATCAAGATTTCCTATTATTACCTAATTTCTTACATTCTTCTTTTAAGTATTTTTATGACATTATATTTTATGAAAGAGATATTGTGAACTTAGTTAGAGCATGTACAAAATTATCTTTTGTCAAAGAAATAAGTTTCCATTTTGAAAAAAGGCAAAGGATTGTAAATGAAGGCATGGGAATATATGACGAAAGAATTTACTTCCATAAGCAACCATGAGGACTTGTATTATACTTATTTTTATTGATTGGAGAATTGATTCACCAATGAAGATTACATAACTTGTAAGAAAAATGAGCAATAAACAAGTGACAACCATCAAGAAGATAAGATAAAAGATGCAAGCATAGCTAATATAGATTAGGATGATGGTCTTTCAATAATTATAAGTTACAAATAATTGATATACAAGTACTTGATTGAACATATTATTTTTGTATGCATCCTCATAGATCATTATCAAGAAGCTTTAACCATCTAATAGGTGTGTGTATAAAGGAAATAACGGCTTTTGTATTAATGCTATTCTAAATATTATTTTATTTTATTTTTGCTCACCCAAGTCTCCATCGCGAAGGATTTATTATGGTGTACGAAGGATTCAAATTCAAAACCTTGGCAGCAAATCTAAAGTCCTTATTGACTAGACTAAATGATGGCCTTGTTGACCTTCATGTCTACAACAAAGGCAAAGTCAAGCAAGCCAGGAGAATTAAATAGGTGATGATCGCAATACTATTTCGATCAAATGCAAAAATAATTTCGATCACATTGAAGTCATTCAAATATCATCTATACGCTATGTAAGTTACATTAATATGCTAAAGATGATAATATTAGTTAAAGGGAGTCCGTGCATGATAGATTTAATTGACTTAATAAAAGATGATCATTAAAAAAAATGTCTCATGTGCAAAATAAACTCAAATAGCTTCAATCACCATCGAAACCACCTAGACAATATTTGTTCATGAAATGGATTATGATTATACCTTCATAGCATAAGAAATTATCAAGTGAAGCATCTCATAATTAATTTGATCGCATATGATGACGACAGCAGGCTATGAATAGACATTCTATAAATTAGACTAATTATACATAGATGGTCGTCGATGTCACACGAATGATGTTTATTGATTAAAAGTGCTACTCTATTGTGTTTGACAAGTCGAATAGACTTAGAAAATATATTTATTTTGTATAAGGAAGGCATTAAATGTAAAACACAAAGTTGCTTATGCATCCCAATGATATGAATTGTGAGATGAACGAGCAATGACATGACAAGAATGCATATATATATATATATATATATATATATATATATATATATATATATATATATATATAATATATACTAATAATTCAGCCTCAAGTAATATATACTTGTATATATGTCCAATATATCCAATTCTTGTAATTGTTGTATGTATATATTTATAATTTTTATGTTTTATTTAACAAATATCAATATGACTTTGGATGATGGGGATCAAGATTTCCTATTATTACCTAATTTCTTACATTCTTCTTTTAAGTATTTTTATGACATTATATTTTATGAAAGAGATATTGTGAACTTAGTTAGAGCGTGTACAAAATTCTCTTTTGTCAAAGAAAATAAGTTTCCATTTTGAAAAATAAGGCAAAGGATTGTAAATGAAGGCATGAGAATACATATGACGAAAGAATTTACTTCCATAAGCAACCATGAGGACTTGCATTATACTTATTTTTTATTGATTGGATTGATTCACCAATGAAGATTACATAACTTGTAAGAAAAATGCTCAATAAACAAGTGACAACCATCAAGAAGATAAGATAAAAGATGCAAGCATAGCTAATATAGATTAGGATGATGGTCTTTCAATAATTATAAGTTACAAATAATTGATATACAAGTACTTGATTTAACATATTATTTTTGTATGCATCCTTATAGATCATTATCAAGAAGCTTTAACCATCTAATAGGTGTGTGTATAAAGGAAATAACGCTTTTGTATTAATGCTATTCTAAATATTATTTTATTTTATTTTTTTTTACCCAAGTCTCCATGAAAGAAATTATTATGGTGTGCAAGGATTCAAATTCAAAACCTTGGCCAAATCTAAAGTCCTTATTGACTAGACTTTGATGGCCTTGTCGACCTTCATACAACAAGAGCAAAGGCTAAGTCAGCGAGCCAGAATTAAATAGGCGATGATGTAATGCTATTTAATTCATTTTGAGTTTTAAATACTTTAAATCCTAGAGTTCAAAATTTCAACCAAAGACTACGATCGAAACTAATCTAGCATCTCATATTGCTACTAGCAGTGATTAAATGGAATGAGGTGGTATTTCCGAGAATCATGGACCATACCATCGCGGTCACCAAGACCATCCATTAATCAAGACATAGATCAAATTCAATGATGGCGTTGAAGTCGATTCAACCCTCGTCGATATCACCTTTCCTGGGTTTCTATCCCTCGAAACCTCGAAGTCCAGATCGGATGGTTCACACTCGAACCATCGATTGAGGCCCTTAACAAAAAATCATATTTATCATCCGTGAGAGAAAATCAATCTCCCACTCCATCTGAAATGAATTTTAGTCTTAATGAGCTACAAAATAGGTTCTAAGACTAGAGATGTGTTCAAGGAATACTTCCAACCAAAGTATGATAACTTTTTACTTGGTATAGAAGTTTTACTTCTAGACCAACGTCTCGAAATAAATGATTTATATTTTGAAAAAATGAGAGAGAAATAGTCAAGCAACTATTCCTTTCGTAGCATGGTTTTGCAGTTACTATGCTCAATCCGCTCAAGTTGCTGTTTTGACAACCAAAAAATGGCAAAATGAGCAAGGAAAAATTATTGAAGCATCTTATCCTCCATCAGTTGCAAAAATGGTGGATGATAAAACTTTAGAATTAGCGGCCTTCGGAAAAATAAGTTCTGATCCACAAATTCTAAAGGAATTTATTACTATAATTAAACAACTTAATTATAGTAATAGTATACTTCAATAATCTTTGTTTCTTTTAGCTTAGAATCTAAAATGATCATGCTTAAACAAAAGTCCGAAACTAGTAGCTTGAGAAAGCCCTACAGTTAAATTCATTATTAGACCTTTTATTCAACCTCCTCCAAACTTTCTCTTAAGTTTGGACCTCTTCAAGACATTCATTTGATTCTAAATTTAAGTAAGTATGTAGGAGCTTGAAGATCGGAATTGATGATGAAGATTCAAATGAATCTCAATGAATCGATCAATAATATTGAAAAAAATTCAAACCTTTTTTTACAAGATTGTCATCCTTCTTTTGATATCCAAAACTTTCTTATCCAAGAAAAATGGAAAAAACATTATAAAAAACCATCACCTCATTTATTATTTGAGGAGGATACTCATTTCAGTGGGAAATTCCATGATGGAAATTCTTTTATGAATGGAATATTGATGGACTTTCAACATCAAATCATTCATACTCTTCATCGAATGCTTATGTATGCTACTTGTTCATTCTAGATTTCAAGCAAAACCTCATAGTCACGAGCCATCATTTGATTCTTGAACTCGAAGGATGGTGGGATAATTTTCTTACTATTCAAAGGAAGACCTCCTTGGTGAAATTGACTTAAGCACTAAGATCTTCCAAAGAAACAAAACCAAATGAAAATGTCTATAATCTTATTCAAACGATTGTAGATCATTTTGGATCCATTGGAGATCAAGGAGAAAAACTAGATCCTTACTCCAAAATTAAGATGTCCATCCTAACCCATTTTATGGTACAAGGATATATTTCTAGCATCGTCATGACACTTTATGATGCAATAGCCTTCATTGGAAGCAAAATTCATTGAAGGCCTTCCTAATCTATTTCTGAAAAGGTTAAGGTTTCTCTTCTATGATGGAACCATCCCATATGAAACTCATATGGAAACCTTATGCATGTATTAAAGCGGTTAACTATTTGTTCGATCTTAAATTAAAAGATCAAATGAAAAGAACGTCTACTTGGAAACGCTTGGATGAACAATTCAAGCTGATCCTCAGTGCGTCCTTTCTCTTCAAATAGGAAACAAAAGATTGTTTTCCTAAGCATAAAAATCACGTCATAAAAATGTGACAAATTCACACATAAACAAGCACTCGTCCCTGGTTCTAAAACCAAAGAGGCAAGAGAAATAAAATACAAAATGTGGCCATTCTGGTCATTAAACAAAGCTTATCGAAGAAGTTAAATGAACTTGATTGATGAAGGGTTAAAACCCTTATGAAAATTATGATTACATCTTCGATCGAAAAGAATGAAGAAGAACATATTTCTTCATCCTCATCTTCATCGATTGATAAATTTAACTTGTTGCAAATCAACAAGTAGATTATTATAAAATATATAATATATGTCAGCCTTTTTACTCTCACCACGAGCAAAAGGACCATTAATTAAACTTTTAGCACAAGTTGAAGATGATTCAACTCGTGATAAAATTATCGATCTTCTTAATGATAAGAAGAAAGATAAATTAGAAAAATTTAATTACAAGCCTCCTATATACTCCTTATTGTATTTAAGAAAGTTCATCATCTTCTTTTCTTTATGATCTAAATTAAAGAAACTAAAATTGAGTTCAGCTAAAATTTGAACAAGAACAAATGAATGGGCGTCTATGGATCTTGAAATAATCGAGGCTTCATTTGAAAATAGAAGCGATTCTAATCAAGAACCGGGTTTCTTACAAAATATTCAAAAGGCAATATATAAATGGTATATTTCCATTAAATTAATTATAAATAAAGAATTTATTTTACCAAATTTAATTGCTCTAGTTGATTGGAGCGATTTAAATTGTATACAAGAAGGAATAATTCCTTCTAAATATTTTGAAAAAAAACCAGCGTAAAGCGGCGATGAATCTTTACAAATTAAGTATAAATTATCATCTTGATGTGTCAAGATGATGTTTGTATTCAAATGCCTTTATTTTAGTCAAAAATTTAACACAACATATTATTTTGGGAACTCCTTTTCTTCTTAAAATAATATGTATCACTAGAATTGATGATACGAATTCAATGTTTTCTTTGGGATAAAGAAATCACATTCTTTATCACCAATCTAAAGAAATTATCATAAATGAAATGAATAGACTTAATAATAAGTCTATGCATATAATTATTTACAAGAAGAAATTTAGTTTAACTATTAAACAACAAATTTCTTCCCCAAAAAAAAAAATCAATTGCTCCAGAATTCCAAAGGAAGTCAGTAATTGCTTTCGGGAAAGAAAAGTGCATGTAGTGGATCTCATATATTGATAATTTCAATGAAGGGACATTTCCACTAAGCTCATCCTTGTCAAATGAGCAGCACTACTTATGCTTGAGATTGTTGATTTATTAAAGAAAGTAATAATTCGGCAATCCTACTCTTGAGTACATGCGCATTCTATGTTATGAATTGAGAAAGGAAAGAGGAAGACCGACTTGTAATTAATTACAAGCGTTAAACAAAGTTTTAAAATGGATCAGATATCCATTAATAAAGGATTTATTAAATAGATTGCATAATGCAAAAATATTTTCAAAATTTGATTTAAAATCGATATTGGGATCCAGATAAAAGAATCGGTGCTATAAAACTGCTTTTATTGCCTTTGGACATTAGAATGGAACGTAATGCCTTTGGTTTAAAAAAATGCACCTTCGAATTTTATATGAATAATATATTTAAAGATTATTTTAAATATATTTTAGTTTATATTGATGATGTTCTTGTGTTCTCAAACACTATTGACGAACACTTCAACCATCTAAAAATATTTAAATGGTTAATTTTAAAAAATGGATTAGTTATTTCAGAGCCAAAAATCAAATTATTTCAAACTGAAATAAGATTTTTAGGCCATAATATATCCAATGCTTCTATTATACCAATTAATAGAAGTATTGAATTTACTAACAAATTTCCTGATATCATTTTAGATAAAACCATTCGATTCTTAGGAGCTCTATTATGTGATTTATCAAAATCTTGCCAAAGATGCATCCACTCTTTGAATTAAAAAAAATCCCCACCATGGTCTGATACTCATACCATGGCAGTGTGCAAAATTAAAGAAAGGGTTCAAAACCTTCCTTGTCTTAATCTTGCGGACCCACTAGTTTCAAAATTGTTGAAAGATGCCTCACAATTAGGTATCTTAAAGCGTGAAAAAATTCTAAAGAAGAATTAGTTCTTTGTTTTCTAAATGGAATCCTACTCAGAAAAGTATTCCATTATCAAAAGAAATGCTTTCGATTAAGTGCATCTCAAAATTCCAAGATGATTTACTTAATCAACATTTTCTCTTCATTGATTGTTCTCGGTCAAATACATCATTGAACAAGATGTCAAAATTTAGTTTCAAAACAAATTTTTGCATCATGGATCACAACTCTCTGTCTTTGATTTTGACATCGAATTCATTAAAGGTAATGAAAATTCTCTTCGATTTTCTAACGAATTCTTGCGAGGGGCGATCGGGGTGGATCAGCATGGAAGAATGACCACTCCAGGAGTCCTTCTTTTTTGGAGGGCCGTCGCACCAATGGCAAAGATCCTCAATTCAGCAATTGGCATGATCGATTTGACTTATCTTTATGGTACTTCCTCTTCAACTTCTGGTTGAAAAGGGGTCAAAAATGAATCACCACAAAAGATAAAACAACTAAAGAAAAAACTTATTATCCAAATATAAAAAAGCAGATTAAATATCAATAAATTTATTTGAAGATAATAAAACCATGGAATGAACAAGTAATTTCAAAATATTCGAAACAAAAATTCTCTAACATCCTTTGAATTCATCATCTCAGATACCATTGAAAGAATTAAAACCAACCAAGAAAATAAAATCTTTATTAAAACTTAAACTTCATGTAAGGAGCAAAATTACAAGGAGAATAGAAAAAAGAAGAGAAAGAACATTTGAATCATACAAAACCTCCTTATATGATAGAAAATTTCTTGACTCACAAGAAAATCAATAATTATGACAATAATGGGTTCTTTTGATGGAAAGGAACAATAATTCTTTGGTGACGAATAATTTCAAGTGGAAGCAATAATTAATATGCTTTATTCATCAAAGATTGGAGATAATGCCATCATAAAGTACTTTAGATAAAATGATTCCTTTTCGAAAGACAAAAATCAATTTGGAATTCATTGATTGTCTAGCATTCCACGTCGACATTGTCAAGATTCTCGTCCTCAAAGATAGATTAACACCTTGACTCGATTTTTTAAGCTTATTGTTAATCTCATCTCATGAGATAACGTCTTTGATGCGGAGGACTTAATCTGAGATAACTCAAATATTGATTTTATCAAATCTCATAGTTTTAATGATGGCCTTATCTTGAGCTTTGTCTTCAAAGATCGAGTTCCACCATTTAATTTATTACCTTTGAAGGACAAGTTGATTAAGGGTCCTTCCCAAGAGAAACATTGCTCCAAATCATTTATCATGAAGAAATGAGCAATTTTTGTGAATCATTTTTAAATTATAGCTAAACTTCCATCCACATTAAAGATTTCTTTAATTGGCTAAGAAGTATTCTAAAAATTCCACCTAGAAAATCTTTGTTAATAATTTCTTTGATACATCAAGAATGCTTCTTCTTTTTCATTGATAAGAAGAATGCTTTCATCTAATAAATAACACCATAATTATAATCTATTGGATTAGTAGATAAAAAACTTTTTTTTTCTTGGAATTTAAACCCCATTCACTTTGATGAATAATTTTATGTATAGCATTTTTGCTTACAAAGTATGGTTATTTGATCCAACATGATAAATTCAACACATCTTATTGTGTTAGAATTTTTTTCATAATTTTCTCTTGAGATTCAAATGAAAGGGTTGTTTAAATATCTTTCAAATAAGTGGATTATTTATTGAATAATCGAATTATTTCAATAATATTGTTTTATTCTTTGAAATAAACATGATTCTATGCTGACATCTTTGAGGATGGTGTATTTTTTATTTCCTTTTCAATGTGAAAGATTGTATAGATGCTTTTTAAGAATTCATGATTTGTTTAATCTTTCCATTGGTATTATCCTAAAGAAATCTTTAGAGTGGTCATTCTTCCATGTAAATGATAAATTCACAAGAATCTTGAAAATGGAAGAAATTTTCATTACCTTTAATGAATTATGTATCAAGAAGAAATCTTCATTTTAAATTTGTTGAACAATTTCTTTATCTTCAATGAATGATGAGATTTCAATAAAGAAAATGCTAAAATCATCTTTGGAAAAGAATAAAAAGATAAGATATAATACTTTTTTCGATAATTCCATCTAAAAGAATTCTCTTTAATTTTTTTGGAAATACCTGCAATAAAGCATCTTCACAATTTTCTTTACAGAAGAAAGATTAAGACAACAAATTTTCTTTAAATTATCATTATATGAATTCTTTTAAGTCAGATTTATCTTTGAATTATGATAAATCCATAATTAAAATCCAAAATCTCACATTATTTTTTTATCTAAAAATATTTAGTAAACAGATACTTCCATTTGAAAATAAAATTAAAAGTATTATATATTATTTAATGAAAATTTTTGAAATAACATATTTTTAAATTAACCATTTGCTTTTTTAGAAATGGTTGATGTTTCAATATTTTCACAAAATTCATCATATAAATGATATATTTAAAATATTTTAAATATATTATTCATATATCTTGAATTTATGCATTCACATTTTCTTCTTGAAAGACAAAAGACAACCATTTTATCTATCTAATGCCAATATCATTTTTAAATCAAATGAAAATTTTGCATTAATTATATTAAATCCTTTATTGAATGACAAAACTTTATTGTTTTGTAATTAATACATCATCTTCTCTTTCTTTTATAGAAAAATATACTTAAGAAAAGAACTTTCTTTTAATAAAATAGAATTTAAACAATATGAATCAGAATTATTGAAATTCTATATGGAGATCTACATACTTTTCTTTGACAATTATCGAAACTTCAGAATTATGGTTCTTTATTTTTTCTAAATTTTAGAAGAAATTTGTTGTTTTAGTTAAACAAATAATTCTTGTAAATAATTCAAAATACTTATTTTTTAGTATTCATCTCATTTATGATAATTTCTTTAATGATAAATATTTCTTTTCAAGAAAACATCATCAATTTGATGACAAATTTTCTTCTAAATAATATGTTGTGAAATTTTTAAAAAAGCATTTGAATTTATCATCTTGACACATATGTATGATAAATTCAATTAGCCTTTAATTTTTTTCAATATTTAGAAGAATTATCCTTCTTGATACAATTTTATCCCACATGAAATTGAAAATTCTTTATTTATAATTAAAAACCATTTCAATATTCTTTTTTATAAAAGGTTTGAAGAAAATATTCTATATTATCATGATCTTATCTAAAGATCATTTGTTCTTGTTTTTTCTTGATTTCAATTATTGCTTTTATAAATTTTGATAAGGTATTTTCTTTTTAAAGAGAAAAAATTTTATCTAATAGATGAAATCTAATTTTATGGGGTTCATCTTCAGCTAAAAAGAAATTTAATCTTTTATGATAAATAAAGAGAATATTATTATTTTATAATAATCTACTTGTTGAGATTTAATCACTATAAATCGATGAATGAGATGAAATATATCTTCTTCTTCTGAGATGAAGATAATCATTTTCATATGAAACACAATCAATTTCTTCATATTGATAATATGAAAAACATTTAACATTTTATTTCTCTCTTTGGTTTTGAAACCAGGAAGCATTTATGTGAATTTTCACTTTTTTATGACGTGTATTGAACTTCAATCTTTTTTCCCTTTGAAGAAGATAGATCTAATTGTGAAATTTTATTTTTCAAAGGATTCTCATGATCTTTTTAATTTAAGATCGAGAAAAATATACTTTTTTATCTGAATGATTTCATATTGAGTTTCATATGGGATAATTCATCATAGAGAAACCTTTAGAAAAGAGGAAAATTCAATGAATTTTTGCTTCAATGAAGGCTATTAGATCATAAGTGTCATGTGCAAATAAAATTATCTTTTTAAAAATGGTTAAGGATGACATTATTTTTGGGTAGATCTATTTTCTCCATCTCAATGAATGAATGATCATTTGAATTATTTATTTCATTTTGATTTTTTTGTTCTTTGAAGATAAGTCTTGAATTTAAGAAGATATTCTTTTGAGATAGAATAAAATCATTTAGATGAAAAATCTTTAATTATAATTTTTAAACATAAAATACATCATTCATGAATATGAATGATGATGTCATCTCAAATAAATATTCCATTCATATATAAAAATCATATTTCCTCATTTTTAGGATGATTTTTTATATATGTTTTCTCAATAGAAATTTTGGATATCAAAGGATGATCTTTAAAAAAGAAAATTTGAATTTAAATATTACTTGATGAATTGATTTGAATCTTCATCATTAAGAATCTCCTATCAATCTTTTAGAATCATCATCTAAGATCAATAAGGAAGTTTTAAAATGTTTAAAGGTCTAATAATGAATTTTTAGATCTTTCTAAAATCTTGTTATTTTGTTTAAGCAATCATTTTTAGTAGCAAAAAAATGTTATCTTTACTATAATTAATTTATATAGTAATAAATTCCTTTTTCTATTTTTATAATTCTAAGGTTTATCATCCACCATTTTTTTACATAATAAGATCTTTATTTTTTTTTTTGCCATTTTTTTTGTCAAATCTTAATAAGAAAAGTTTTAAAGGAATAGTTGCTCTTGACTATTTCTTTCTCTCATTTTTTTTAAAATATCATTTATGATTGTCTAAAAGTAAAACCCATAGTGAAAGATGGTGAAGATAATCTGTCTTAGAACCTAAAGAAATTAGACATTCATTTATAGTGGTGATTTTCTCTCCGATGATAAATATGATTTTTGTTTGGAATTCTCATGGTTTTGACCATCGATCTGCTTCTTTAGGTTTGAGGATATCTGGAAAAAAATGAATCGATTTCAATCGCCATTTGAATATTTGATAATATCTTGATTGGATGATATGAAATGATAAAATGATTTCATCACCTCATTCCCATCACTCGTTAGTAAAATATGAGATCTTTGATTTGCAGTAGCTTTCTGGTGAACACTCAGAAAATGATTTAAAACTCATTTGAAAAAAAACAATAGTTTTCAAAATAAATATAAAGTAAATGTAATTTTAAAGCTTTTATATCAAAAGATAAACTTCTGGGAAAGGTGTTGAATAAACCCATGATTTTACAACACTCATTATTTGAGATAGGCATACATCTCTTTGCTAAAATAGATTTTTCTTTAGTTAAAGGTTTAAATGCATCTATCATCCTATATGAATATATTTAAATCTTGCATATATTTGCGATCTTCAAAGGATAATAGATAAATGGTTTTGTCCATTTGATCAAGTAATGGTTTGTTCTACGGTTTTCATGAAGATTTCCTTAAAATCAAAAGTTCCAAATTGATAAATGATAGTTTTATCAATTTTGAGAGACCATCTATTTGGTCTTCTTCATTCAAGAACTCACATTTGAGTTCTTGATTAATATTATTCTTCTAATTGATTAAGTACTTAAAGAAGTGGAAGCCATAAAACAAAGAGGAAGATGGCGTAAAACTTGAAATGAATCACCACAAAAGATAAAACAAACTAAGTAAAACCTCCAAGAGAATTATCTCATTGACAAAAAGCAGACTTACAACCCTTGATCGCATAGGGATTTAACCATTTGACAAGATAGATAAAACATGAGGAATGAACAAAGTAGATTCATCCAAAGCATGGTGAAAGCAAAAAAAATCTCTAACATCCTTCTCCCAGGAATTCATCATGGCTACCATTAAAATCATAAAAAAACTTTTTTTCCTATATGAAAAGGAAGAGAACAAAGAATAAGAGAGAAGAGAAGAGAAAAGCATTAATACATAGATAAATCCTTTATATAGAGTGGAGGACTTTTCTTAGCTAAGCAAATACAATAATAAATATTTCTTTGATAAAGTACAATAATACTTAAAGATAATTTTACATTAAAAAAAGGTATAAATGCTTTATGTGTAAAGAAGATTCAATAATATGTACTTTGAAGTAAAAGTAGCTTGGTGGAGATAATAATGTATTCCTTTTGCTTTGAAAGCAAAAATTTAATTATTTGGAATTCATTTTTCATGGATTCCACGTCGACAAATTAAGACTATCTTTTCGAAGGTGATTAACACCTTGATTTTAAGATTTTTTTGAGGCGTTCCTTATGTTGAATCTCATTCTCATGAGGATAATGTCTTTGATGCTTTAGTACTTCTCTATCTCAAAATCTTTTTTGAGATGAAGTTCGTAATATTTAATAATGGCTTATTTTGAGCTTGTCTCAATTTGATTTCCATTTAATTTAATTCTTTGAAGGACCAATTGATTAAAAGGGTCCTTCAAGATAACATTACTCCAAATCCATTTGGTCGTGAAAAGAAATGAGCAAGATTTGTCCTTGAATCATTTTGATTAATAGCCCCATTTTAAGCTTCCACATTAAAGATTTCTTTGGATCGGAAGAATATTTACTCAAAATAGTTCCACCATCAAGAACCATAGTTCTTTGTTAATAATTTCTTTATTATGATGAACATCCATGAATGCCTTTTTTCATTGATAAGGAAGAAGGCTTTCATCATAGCACACATATTTACCAATAATTTAATGTATTGTAAATTAGTGGAGGATAAAATACATTTTTTCTTGGAATGGAGTTAAACCCCATTCACTTTGATGAAAGATCTTTTGTATAACGCATTTGCTATACAAAATGTATGGTTCGTTTGATCAAACATGATTAATCTCTACACTTTAATTGTATAAGATTTTTTCATAATTTTCTCGAGAGATTAGATTCAAATGGGAAAGGATTGTTTCCCAAATATCTTTCAAATAAGCCATTATTTATTGAATAATGTCGAGGATTAATTTCAATAATATTCTATTTTTATTTCTTTAAGAAATAAAGTTCTTGACATCTTTTAGGGATGGTGTATTTTTAGAGGTTCACCCTTTTCAACCGTAGTTGAAGAGGAAGTACCATAAAGATAAGTTTAAATTCGATCATGCCAATTGTTGATCGGATCTTTTCATTAGTGCGGCCTGGCGCGTCCTCCATTAAGAAGGACTTCCTGCGTTAGAGTGGTCATTCTTCCATGCGGTGATCCACCCCGATGTCCCCCAAGAATTCTCTGGTTAGAAAATCAGGAAGAGAATTTTCATTACCTTTAATGAATTCAATGTCAAAATCAAAGACAGAGAGTTGTGATTGCCATGATGCAAAAATTTGTTTTGAAACTAAATTTTTGACATCTTGTTCAATGATATTTGACTGAGAACAATCAATGAAGAGAAAATCTTGATTAAGTAAATCATCTTGAATTTTTGAGATGCACTTAATCGAAAGCATTTCTTTTTTGATAATGGAATACTTTTTCTTGAGTAGGATTCCATTTACCAGAAACAAAGCGAACTAATTCTTCTTTTGAATTTTTTTGCTGCTTTAGGATACCTCCATAGCCCGAGGCATCAGTTTCAACAATTTTGAAACTAGTGGGGTCCGTAAGATTAAGACGAGGAAGGTGTTGAACCCTTTCTTTAATTTTTTCGCCGGTATGAGTATCGACCATGGTGGGGATTCTTTTTTAATGTCAAAGAGTGGGGCATCTTTGGCAAGATTTTGATAAATCACTACATAATTGAGAGCTCTAACCTGGTTTTATCTAAAATGATATCAAAATTTGTTAGCAAATTCAATACTTATTAATTGGTATAATAGAAGCATTGGATATATTATGGCCTAAAATCTTATTTGTTTGAAATAATTTGATTTTTGGCTCAAATAACTAATCCATTTTTTAAAATTAACCATTTAAATGTTTTAGATGGTTGAAGTGTTCATCAATAGTGTTTGAGAACAAACATCATCAATATAGACTAAAATATATTTAAAATAATCTTTAAATATATTATTCATGATATCTTTGAAATTGAAGGTGCATTTTTTTTAAAAAGGCATTACGTTCCATTCGTAATGTCCAAAGGCAAGTAAATGCTTTTTAGCAATGATCCGATTGGATGCCAATATCATTTTAAATCAAATTTGAAAATATTTTTGCATTATGCAATCTATTTAATAAATCCTTTATTAGGAATTGGATATGATCCATTTTAAAACTTTGTTTAGCGGCTTGTAATTAATTATAAGTCGCGGTCTCCTCTTTCTTTTACCAATTCATAACATAGAATGTGCGACTCAAGGAGTAGGATTGCCGAATTATTCTTTTTTTTAATAACTCAGCAATCTCTTCTTTGCATAAAGCAAGGTAGTGCTCGTTCATCTGACAAGGACGAGCCTTAGTGAATGTCCCATTGAAATTATATGGGAGATCCACATGACTTTCTTTCCCGAAATGGGTTGTCACAAACTTCCTTTGGAATTTGGCAATTTGAATTTTTTCTTTTAATTTTGGGGAAGAAATTTGTTGTTTAATAGTTAAACTAGCAATTTCTTCTTGTAAATAATTATATGCATAGACTTATTATTAAGTATTCATTTCATTTATGATAATTTCTTTAGGATTGGTGATAAAGGAATGTGATTTCTTTATCCCAAAGAAACACAATTGTATCATCAATTCTAGTGATAGCATTATTTTAAGAAGAAAGGAGTTCAAAATAATGTTTGTGTCAAATTTTTAAAATAAAGGCATTTGAATACAAATATCATCTTGACACATAGATGATAATTTATACTTAATTTGTAAAGATTCACCATCGCCTTTTAGCTATTTTTTTTCAAAATATTTAGAAGGAATTATTCCTTCTTGTATACAATTTAAATCTGCTCCACTATCAACTAGAGCAGTTAAATTTGGTAAAATAAATTCTTTATTTATAATTAATTTAATAGAAATATACCATTTCTGGTATATTGCCTTTTGAATATTTTGTAAGAAACCTGGTTCTTGATTAGAATCGACTTCTATGTTTTCAAATGAATTGGGCATCTTCTGATTAATTTCAAGATCCATTAAGCATTCATTTGCTTCTTTAATTTTCTTTGAACTTCTAATTTTTTAGTTCTTTCTTTTAGCTCTAAAGAAGCAAGAAGATGATGAACTTGCCTCATTTTTCTTAAATACTTGATAAGGAGTATATAGGAGCTTGTTTAAAATTTTCTAGTTTATATTTCTTCTTATCATTAAGAAGATCGATAATTTTATCACGTATTGAATCATCTTCAACTCGTGCTAAAAGTTTAATTAATTGATCCTTTTGCTCGTGGGTGAGGTATCACATATTTATTATATTTTTATAATAATCTATCTGTTGGCGATTTATTGATTAGATTTATCGAGAATCGATGAGATGAGGATGAAATATGTTCTTCTTCTTGATTCTTTTAATCGAGGATGTAAGTAGAATTTTCATCGGGTTTGTTTTAACCCTTCATCTGAAGTTCATTTAACTTCTTCGACATGCATATGTAATGACCATGCGACCACATTTATACATTTTATTTCTCTTGTCTCTTTGGTTTTAGAACCGGAGGGGCGAGTGCTTTGTTTTGTGTGAATTTGTCACATTTTTTTTATGGCGATTTTTTTTATGCTTAGAAAAAATCTTTTTGTTTTCCCTTATTTGAAGATAAAGGAATGCGAGGATCGTTGAATTGTTCACAAATTTAGCTTTCGCTCAAGTAGGCGTTCTCTTTTCATTTGATCTTTTAATTTAAGATCGAGCAAATAAACCTAATACATGCGAAATAAGGTTTCCATATGTAAGAGTTTCATATGGGATGGTTCCATCATAAGGCGAAACCTTAACCTTTTCAGCAAATAGATTGGTAAGGCCTTCAATGAATTTTTGTTTCCAGTGAAGGCTATTGGCATCATAAAGTGTCATGACGCGTACCAGAAAAATATCATTGTACCATCTAAAATGGGTTAAGGACAGACATCTTAATTTTTGGAGTAATGATCTTGTTTTTTCTCCTTGATCTCCAATGGATCCAGAAAATGATCTATAATGTTTGAATAAGATTATAGAATTTTCATTTTTCTTGTTCTTTTGGAAGATCCTTAGTACTTAAGTCAATTTCACTAAGGAGGTCTTCCTTTTTGAATAGAGAAAATTATCCCACCATCCTTTCGAGTTCCGAATCCAAATGATGGCTCGAGTCAATATGAGGTTTGCTGCTTGATCTAGATGAATAGCAAACATAAGCATTCATGAAGAGTATGAATGATTTGATGTTCAGTCCATCAATATTCCATTCATATAAAGAATCTCCATCATAGGAATTTCCATGAAATGAGTATCTTCCTCAAATAATAAATCGGAGGTGGGTTTTTTTTTATAATATGTTTTCCAAATTTTTCTTGGATAAGAAAGTTTTTGGATATCAAAGAGGATGAGGATCTTGTAATTCTTGAAAAAGGTTTTGAATTTTTTCAATATTACTTGATGATTGGTTGAGATTCATTTGAATCTTCATCCGATGATCTTCAAGACTACATACTTATCTTTTAAATTTAGAATCAAATTCAATGTCTTGAAGGTCCAACTTAAGAGGAAGTTTAGGAGGTGGTTGAATAAAAGGTCATAATAAATTTGGAGTAGCTTTTACGAAGCTTTACTAGTTTGGGACCTTTTGTTTAAGCATCGATCAATTTTAGATTCTAGCTAAAAAAGATGTTGATTATTTGAAGTATACTATTACTATAATTAAGTTGTTTAATTATATAAATTCTTTAGAATTTGTGGAACTTATTTTTTGAAGGCTAATTCTAAAGGTTTATCATCCACCATTTTTTGCGATGGAGGATAAGATGCTTCAATTATTTTTCCTTGCTCATTTTGCCATTTTTGGTTGTAAAATAGCAACTTGAGGATTGAGCATAGTAGCGCAAAACCATGCTACGAAAGGAATAGTTGCTTTTGGCTTGACTATTTCTTTCTCTCATTTTTCAAAATATAAATCATTTATTTCGAGCGTTGGTCTATAGAAGTAAAACTTCTATACCAATGAAAGTTATCATACTTGGTTGGAAGTATTCCTTAGAACACTCTAGTCTTAGAACTTTGTTTCATTAAGACTAAAGTTCATTTCGATAGTGGGAGATTGATTTTCTCTCCGGATGATAGATATGATTTTTGTTTGGGAAGGGCCTCAAGATGGTTCGGGTTTGAACCATCTAGACTTCTCACGAGGTTTTGAGGGATAGAAACCCTAGGAAGTGTGATGGATCGAGGGTTGAATCGACTTCAACATCGCCATCGTTTGAATTTTATCGATCTTGATTAATGGAAGGTCTTGGTGTGACCGCAGATGGTATGGTCCATGATTCTGGAAATACCACCTCATTCCATTTAATCACTCTGTTAGTAGCAATATGGGATGCTAAATTGTTTTCGTCGAGTAGTTCTTTGGTTGAACGACTTTTAACTCTAGGATTTAGAGTATTTAAAACTCAAAATGAATTCTAAAATTAAAGCAATAGTTTGAGAACAGGAGAAAATCATAACCATAAAGGTAAATGTAATTTTAAAGCTTCAAAAGATTTATATCGAGAAAGAGATAAACTTCATTGGGAAAGGTGTTGAAATATGACATGAGGTTTACACTCATTAGGGATTGAGCCTGAAGGCATCGCCATCTCTTAGGCTTGCTAAAATAGAAGCATTTAGACCTTTAAGGGTTAAAGGTTTGAATGCTATCTATCATCCCTATATGAATATATTTAAAGTATATATTTATGCGATCTTCAAAAGGATAGTAGATAAATGGTTTTGTCCATTTGATCTACAGTAATGGTTTGTTCTACAGTTTTCACTGAAGATTTTCCCTTAAAATCAAAAGTTCCAAATTGATAAATGATAGTTTTATCAATTTTGGGGAGAGACCATCTATTTAGGTCTTCTTCATTCAAGGGAACTCGCCATTTCGTGATTAAATTATTATTTCTTGTCGTTAGATTAGAAGTTACTTCGAAGAAGTAGAAGCCATATAAAAAGGGAGAGAGGAAGATGATGAGAGTTTGAAATAAATCACCACATAAGATAAAACAAACTAAGTATAAACCTCCACAGAGAATTATCTTCCAAGACTTTACAAAATCATAGCAGATTTATGGCCATTTCCAGGATAAAACCATGGAGGAATGAACAAAGTGATTCATCAAAGTATGGAAGCAACAAAATTCTAACATCACCAGATATGATTACACATGGCTATTTCTAGATCATCCATATGGAATTTTCTCAATATCGATTAGGATAACCAGAATATAAAATCATGATTTTGATACAAAATTTTAATATCCTTATAGCTATCGATAGATTAATTTAATTTATACTTTGAAACAATTGATTAAAAATTAGAAACATTGATCAAATGGATTTGATTATAAAGAAATGAGCAATTTGTCCTTGAATCATTTTTAATTATAACTTAAAGAGAGAATTTATGATTTGATTGGAAGAAGTTATAGAAAACATAACAAAATAATATTTGATTTCAAAAATTCAATATTTATAAGGAATAAAGAAGCATTAATATTACTAAAAATCTTATTTCTTAAATAATTTTATTTTATTAGAGAAATAAAATCCATTTTTTTTAAAATTAACATTTAAATTTTTAAATATTTGAATTTATCAATATTCATCATCATCAATATAAGATTATTTAAAAGATTTTAAATATTTTTCATTTTAAAGATTCCATTGGAGTATTCTTTTATTAAAACTTAAATTTCAGATGAAAAGAACCAGATTACAAAGGAGAATAGAAGAAAGAAAAAAGCGAGCAAGATAGAATTTTCCTTATTGAGTGGAGAGATTTCTTTCTCATGATGTCGAGATAATTATTCTTTAAATCAATAATTATTCTAAAGAATAATTTATGTATAAATTAATAATTCTTTTAGATGCTTTATGTATAATTGGAGTTCCATACATTGAAGAAAACTTTAATAATTATTCCTTTTCTTTTGAAGAAATAATTATAATTCATTGATTTAATATTTCATTTAAAAATTTTTGAATTATATGATTAAATTTGATTTTATTTTGCGTTCCTTATGATCAATTTGATAACGTCTTTGATGCAGAACTTATTTTTAAATTTTTTTAATAATCTCATGAAGATTTTAATAGCTTTTTGCTTAATATTTTGAATTCCACCATTTAATTGAATTGCTTTGAAGAAATTGATTAAATTTCAAACATTGTTAAATCCAGATTTCATTAAGAAGAAATGAATTTTGTCCTTGAATCATTTTATTATAGCTTGAAGATTCCATCAGTTTAGATTTCTTTATTCTCAAGAATATTATCAATAATTCCACCATGAAGAACCATAGTTCTTTGTTAATAATTTCTTTGTCTATGAACATCCAATGCTTTTTTTTTGATAAGGAAGAATCTTTCATCATCTTTACATAACACCATAATTAGAAATGTATTGTGGATTTAGATAAAATACATTTTTCTTGGAATGTTAAAATTCACTTTGATGAAAATTTTTTGTATGCATTTGCTATACAAATGTATGGTTCGATCACGAACATGATTAATCTCACACTTAATTGTATTATTTTTTCATAATTTTCTCTGATTGATTCAAATGGGAAATTGTTTAAATATCTTTCAAATAAGTCATTATTTATTTAATTGAGGATTAATTTCAATAATATTCTTTTTATTTCTTTAAGAAATAAAGTTCTTAAAATCTTTTAGGGATGGTTTTTTTGGTTCACCCTTTTCAAGTAGTTGAAGAGGAAGTACCATAAGATGTTTAAATTGATCATGATTGTTGAGGATCTTTTCATTAGTGCGGCCAATCTTCAAAAGAAGGATTTGGAGTGGTCATTCTTCCATGCGGGGATCCAGATCGTCTAGAGAATTTTAGAAAATAAGAGAATTTTCATTACCTTTGAATTATGTCAAATCAAAGAGATTTCATCTGATAAAAATTTGTTTTGAAACTAAATTTTAACATCTTTTCAATGATGTATTTGGTGAAGAACATCAATCTTAAGAGAAAATGATTAGTAAATCATCTTGAATTTTGAGATAAAAAAAGCATTTCTTTTTTGATAATGGAATACTTTTCTTGTAGGATTCCATTTAAAACAGCGAACTAATTCTTCTTTAGAATTCTTTTTTTTTGCTTAAAACTTAAGAGGCATCGGTTCAACAATTTTGAAACTTATAAGATTAAGGCAGAAGGTTTTGAACCCTTTCTTTAATTTTTGCGTCTTTTGGTATGAGTATCGGACCATGGTGGGGATTCTTTTTAATAATCAATGCATCTTTGGCAAGATTTGAGAAATCTATAATTAGAGCTCAGAACTAATGATTTTTATCTAAAATGATATTTAAGGAAATTTGTTAGCAAATTCAATACTTATTAATTGGTATAATAGAAGCATTAGATATATTATGGCTAAAATCTTATTTTATTTGAAATAATTTTTATTTTTATGAAATAACTAATATTTTTAAAATTAACCATTTAAATGTTTTTAAATGGTTGAAGTGTTCATCAATAGTGTTTGAGAACACAAAACATCATCAATATAAAAATATATTTAAAATAATCTTTAAATATATTATTCATGATATCTTTGAAATTCAAGGTGCATTTTTAAAGGCATTACGTTCCATTAGTAATGAAAAATAAAATTTTATTTAATCACTTATTAGATGCATATCATTTTAAATCAAATTTTGAAAAAGATTTTTGCATTATGCAATCTATTTAATCCTCTTATTAATGGATATCGATCCATTTTAAAACTTTATTTACTTGTAATTATTACAAGTTCTTCCTCTTTCCTTTACTAATTCATAACATAGAATGCGATTGCTAGAGGAATAGGATTGCCAAATTATTCCAATAAATCACAATCTCTCTTTGCATAAAGCAGGTAGTGCTGTTCATTTTGAATGATTTTAGAATGTTTCATTGAAATATCAATATAGATCCACTACATGATCTTTCAAAAAGCAATTGGGTTGTCACCATAGACTTCCTTTGGAATTATGGCAATTTTTTTTTTCTTGTATTTTGGGAAGAAATTTGTTGTTTAATAGTTAAACTAGAAATTTCTTCTTGTAAATAATTTATATGCATAGACTTATTTTAAGTATTCATTTCATTTATGATAATTTCTTTAGGATTGGTGATAAATATTTCTTTATCCCAAAGAAAAGAATTCAGTATCATCAATTCTAGTGATGCATTATTTTAAGAATTCCCAAAATAATATGTTGTGTTAAATTTTTAACTAAAATAAAGGCATTTGAATACAAACATCATCTTCACACAAGATGATAATTTTATTAATTTGTATTCATCGTGCTTTTATATTATTTTCAAAATATTTAGAAGGAATTATTCCTTCTTGTATACAATTTAAATCCTCCTTCAACTAGAGCTTAAATTTGTAAAATAAATTCTTTATTTATAATTAATTTAATGAAATATACCATTTTGTATATTGCCTTTTGAATATTTTGTAAGAAACGGTTCTTGATTAGAAGAATACATTTTCAAATGATCTTGATTAATTTATCCATATATTTATTTCTCTTGTTCAACTTTTTTTTGAATAATTTTAGTTTCTTTAATTTTTAGCTGATAAAAGCGAAGAAGATATACTTTTTTTTTAAATACTTGAAGAGTATATGGGTGTAATTAAATTTCTAATTTATCTTTCTTATCATTAAGAAGTTCTATAATTTTATCAGTTGAATCATCTTCAACTTGCTAAAAGTTTAATTAATTGGTCCTTTGCTCGTGGTGAGTCACATATTTATTATATTTTTATAATAATCTACTTGTTTTTACAGTTAGATTTATCAAATTGATGAAGATGAGGATGAAGAAATATGTTCTTCTTCTTGATTCTTTTTCGAAGATGTAAGTAAATTTCATCGATTTGTTTAACCTTCATCAATTTGAAGTTCATAACTTCTTCTTGATTCGTTTTTAATGACCATGCACATTATAACATTTTATTTCTCTTGCTCTTTGGTTTTAGAAGGACAGAGTGCTGTTTTGTGTGAATTTTTCACATTTTTTTATGGCGTGATTTTCATGTAGGAAAAAATCTTTTTGTTTTCCTTGTTTGAAGAAAGGGCATGAGGATCCGATTGAATTGTTCACAATTCTCAAGGCTCAAGTAGCGTTCTCTTTTCATTTGATCTTTTAATTTAAGATCGAGCAAATATTATCTTTTAATACATGAAATAAGGTTTCCATATAGAGTTTCATATGGATGGTTCCATCATAAGAAGAGAACCTTAACCTTTTAAAAAATTGAAGGCCTTCAATGAATTTTGCTTCCAATGAAGGCTATTGCATCATAAAGTGTCATGAGCATAGAATATATCCTTGTACCATCGAAAATGGGTTAAGGATGGACATCTTAATTTTTTGGGTAAGGATCTAGTTTTTTTGATCTCCAATGGATCCAAATGATCTAATCATTTGAATAAGATTAGAATTTTCATTTGGTTTTGTTCTTTGGAAGATCTTTAGTGTTAAATCAATTTCACTAAGGAGTCTTCTTTTTTGAATAAAGAAAATTATCCCATATCCTTTGAGTTCAGAATCAGAGATGGCTCAGTGACAATATGAGTTTGCTGCGAAATCTAGAATGAGCAGTGACATAAGCATTCATGAAGAGTATGAATGACGATGTCATCCATCAATATTCCATTCATAAGAATTTCCATCATAGAATTTCCATGAAATGAGTTTCCTCAAATAATAAATCTGGAGGTAGGTTTTTTATAATAATGTTTTCCAAATTTCTTGGGATAAGAAATTTTGGATATCAAAAGAGGATGAGATCTTGTAATTTTGAAAAAATTTGAATTTTTCAATATTATCTTGATCGAGATTGGTTGAGATTCATGAATCTTCATATTATCTTTGCTCTACATACTTATCTTTTAAATTTAGAATCAAATTCAATGTCTTGAAGAAGGTCCAACTTAAGAAGTTTAGAGGTGGTTGAATAAAAGGTCTAATAATAGAATTTACTGCTTTTTTTTGCTCTACTTGTTTTGACCTTTTGTTTAAGCATCGATCTATTTTAGATTCTAAGCTAAAAAAGATGAATAATTTGAATACTATTACTATAATTAAGTTGTTTAATTATAGTAATAAATTCCTTTAGAATTTGTGGATCGACTAATTTTTTGAAGGCAATTCTAAGGTTTTCATCATTTTTGCAACGATGGAGGATAAGATGCTTCAATATTTTTCCTTGCTCATTTGCCATTTTTTTTTGTAAAAACAACTTGAGCGGATTGAGCATATAGTACGCAAAACCATGCTACGAAAGGAATAGTTGCTTTGGCTTGACTATTTCTTTCTCTCATTTCAAAATATAAATCATTTATTTGACGTTTCAAGTAAAACTTCATATGCAGTTATCATACTTGGTTGGAAGTATTCCTTAGAACACATGTCTTAGAACTATTTTTGTAGCTCATTAAGACTAAATTCATTTAGATGGGTGGGAGATTGATTTTCTCTCCGATGATAAATATGATTTTTGTTTAAGAAGGCCTCAATTGATGGTTGAATCCATCTGTCTCTCACGAGGTTTGAAGGGATAGAAACCCTTGAAGTGATAGATCGATGAGGGTTGAATCGACTTCAACATCGCCATCATTTGAATTTATCATCTTGATTAATGGTCTAATCATGGTATGTCCATGATTGGAAATACCACCTCATTCCATTTAATCACTCATTGTAGCAATATGAATGCTAAGATTGTTTTCGAGTAGTTCTTTTGGTTGAACATTTTGAACTCTAGATTTAAAGTATTTAAAACTCAAAAATGAATTGAATTAAAAAGTTTGAGAACAGAGAAATCATAACCATAAAGGCGTAAATGTAATTTTAAAGCTTCAAAAGATTTATATCGAAGAGATAACTTCATTGGGAAAGGTGTTGAAATAAACGATGGAGTCTTTCAACATCATTAGATTGAGCCGTGGGCATCTGCCATCTCTTTAGCTAAAATAGATGCATTTAGTCTTTAAGGTTAAAGGTTTAAATGCAATGTATCATCCCTATATGAATATATTTAAATCTTGCATAATTTATGCATCTTCAAATAATAGATAAATGGTTTTGTCCATTTGATACAGTAATGGTTTGTTACTTTTCACAAAGATTTTCCTTAAAATCAAAAGTTCCAAATTAAATGATAGTTTTATCAATTTTGGGGAGAGACCATCTATTTAAGGTCTTCTTCATTCAAGGGAACTCTTATTTGAGTTCTTGATTAAATATTATTCTCTAATTAGATTAGAAGTACTGAAAGTAGAAGCCATATAAACAAGGAGAGAGAGGAGAAGATGGAGAAAACTTGAAAATCACACCACATAAGGATAAAACAAACTAAGTATAAACCTCCAGAGAATTATCCAAATCATCAACAAAAAGGACTTACAACCCTCAAATATATGGATTTCCATTTGCGACAAGATAGATAAAGCCATGGGAGGAATGAACAAAGTAGTTCATCCAAAGCATGGTGAATGCAAAAAAAATCTCTAACATCCTTCCCTGGAATTACCCCATCATGGCTCGATACATTGACAGAATTAAAACAGGAGAAAATAAAACACTTCTTTATTAAAACTTAACTTACAGATGGAAAAGCGAGAAGCAGAACTAGAGACAAAGGAGAATAAGAGAGAAGAGAAGAGAAAAGCAGCACATTAATACATAGACCAAAGCCTTTATAATGGAGGGGAAAAGAAAACTTGTTTATAACAAAAAAGTTATAATCGAGCAATAAGATATTTTATAAAGTAAAATAATTCTTTTAGCAATAATTCTCAATAATAAAGAATAATTCAGGTGAATGCTTTATGTTTTGTAAAATTGGAGATATTATAATATTTTGAGAAGTAAAAGACTTTGGAGATAATAATATATTCCTTTTTTGGAAAAAATAATAGTTAGAATTCATTGATTTCTCGTGGATTCCAGTCGATTCTTGTAGGAATTTCACCCTTGTCATGAGATGTAGATAGGGTGATTAAACACCTTGGCTGATCTTTTGATTTTGAGGTTCCTATGTTGAATCTCTTCTCATGAGGATCGTCTTTGATTTTGGAGGACTTAACTCGATAACTCAAAATCTTTTTTGAGATTTCAGATAAGCTTTAATAATGGCGCTTTGAGCTTTGTCTTCAATATTGATGAATTCCACCATTTAATTTAATTGTCTTTGAAGGAAATTGATTAAAAGGGTCCTTTCCAAAGTATAATTGCTCCAAATCCAGATTTGGCGGTAATGAAGAAATGAAGATTTTGTCCTTGAATCATTTTTGGATTAATAGCCTCATTTTGGGCTTCCATCATATTAAGATTTCTTTGATTGGATGGAAGAATATTTAATTAAAATAATTCCACCATCGAAGAACCATCGAAGTTCTTTGTTGATAATTTCTTGTTCATTATGAACATGAATGCCTTCTTTTTCATTGAAGGAAGAATCTTTCATCATGCACATCAATAATTTACTAATTTATTGTGTAGTGGATAAAATACATTTTTTCTTGGAATGGAGTTAAACCCCATTCACTTTGCTGAAAGATCTTTTGTATAACGCATTTGCTATACAAAATTGTATGGTTCGTTTGATCACGAACATGATTAATTAACACACTTTGTGTTAAGATTTTTCATAATTTTCTCTTGAGATTAGATTCAAATGGGAAAGGATTGTTTCAAATATCTTTCAAATAAAGCCCGATTATTTATTGAATAATCGAGGGATTAATTTCAATAATATTCTTTTTTCTTTAGAGAAATAACAGTTCTTCTTCTGACATCTTTAGGGATGGTGTTGCTTTTTAGAGTTCACCCTTTTCAAGTTGAAGAGGAAGTACCATAAAGATAGTTTTAAATCGATCATGCCAATGTTGGTGAGGATCTTTTTCATAAGCGACCTGAGCGTCCTCCGTGAAAGGACCTCGGTTAGGTGGTCATTCTTCCATCTTGTGATCCACCCGATCGTCACAAGAATTCTCGGTTAGAAAATCGGAAGAGAATTTTCATTACCTTTAATGAATTATGTCAAATCAAAGAAGAGATTGTGATTGATGCAAAATTTGTTTTGAACTAAATTTTTTAACATCTTGTTCAATGATGTATTTGGTGAAGTCAATAGAAGAAAATGATTAGTAAGTCATCTTGAAATTTTGAGATGCACTTAATACGAAAGCATTTCTTTTTTGATAATGGAATACTTTTCTGAGTAGGATTCCATTTAGTAGAACTAATTCTTCTTTAGAATTTTTTGTTTTTAAGATACCTCCATAGCCACGAGAGGCATCGGTTTCAACAATTTTGAAACTATGGGGTCATAAAGATTAAGACAGGAAGGTTTTGAACCCTTTCTTTAATTTTCGTCTTTGGATGAGTATCGACCATGGTGGGGGATTCTTTTTAATCGTCAAGAGTGGTACATCTTTGGCAAGATTTTGATAAATAAATTTACATAATTAAGCTCTAAGAATTTGTATTTTTTATCTAAAAAATAATAGAAATTTGTTAGCAAATTCAATACTTATTAATTGGTATAATAGAAGCATTGGATATTATGGCCTAAAATCTTATTTTATTTGAAATAATTTGATTTTGGTCGAAATAACTAATCCATTTTTTAAAATTAACCATTTAAATATTTTAGATGGTTGAAGTGTTCATCAATAGTGTTTGAGAACAAGAACATCATCAATATAGACTAAAATATATTTAAAATAATCTTTAAATATATTATTCATGATATCTTTGAAATTGAAGGTGCATTTTTAAACCAAAGGCATTACGTTCCATTCGTAATGTCCAAAGAACAGTAAAATATTTTGTAGATCGATCTGATTGCCATATCTGATTTTAAATCAAATTTTGAAAATATTTTTGCATTATGCAATCTATTTAATAAATCCCTTTTATTAGGAATTGGATATCGATCCATTTTAAAACTTTGATTTAACGCTTGTAATTAATTACAAGTGCGGTCTTCTCTTTTTCTAATTCATAACATAGAATGCACTCAAGGAGTAGGATTGCGAATTATTCTTTTTTTTTAATAAATGTTCTCTTGCATAAAGCAGGTAGTGCTCGTTCATTTGACAAGATGAGCTTAGTGGGAATGTCCCGTTCATTGAAATTATCAATGTATGGAGATCCACTACATGTCTTTCTTTCCCAGAAAGCAATTGGGTTGTCACCACAGACTTCCTTTTGGAATTCATGGTTTTGAATTTTTTTCTTTTAATTTTGGGAAGAAATTTGTTGTTTAATAGTTAAACTAGCAATTTCTTCTTGTAAATAATTATATGCATAGACTTATTATTAAGCTATTCATTTCATTTATGATAATTTCTTTAGGATTGGTGATAAAAGAATGTGATTTCTTTATCCCAAAACACGAATTGTATCATCAATTCTAGTGATAGGCATTATTTTAAGAAGAAAAGGAGTTCCCAAAATAATGTGTTGTGTCAAATTTTTAACTAAAATAAAAGGCATTTGAATACAAACATCATCTTGACACATGACCACAGATGATAATTTATACTTAATTTGTAAAATTCACCCATGCTTTAATGGTTTTCAAAATATTTAGAAGGAATTATTCCTTCTTGTATAATTTAAATCGCTCCACTATCAACTAGAGCTTAAATTTGGTAAAATAAATTCTTTATTTATAATTAATTTAATAGAAATATACCATTTCTAGTATATTGCCTTTTGAATATTTTGTAAGAAACCTGGTTCTTGATTAGAATCGACTTCTATATTTTCAAATGAATTGGGCATCTTGATTAATTTCAAGATCCATAACGACCATTCATTTGCTCTTGTTCAACTTTAATTTTGAACTTAATTTTAGTTTCTTTAATTTAGATCTAAAGCTGAAGAAGATGATTTATTTTTTTCTTAAATACTTAAAGAGTATATGGGTGCTTATAAATTTTTCTAATTTATCTTTCTTCTTATCATTAAGAAGATCTATAATTTTATCACGCGTTGAATCATCTTCAACTTGTGCTAAAAGTTTAATTAATTGGTCCTTTTGCTCGTGGTGAGAGTCCATATTTATTATATTTTTATAATAATCTTTTTGTTGGCGGGATTTATTGATTAGATTTATCAGAATCTGATGAGGATGAAGAAATATGTTCTTCTTCTTGATTCTTTTAGTCGAGAGGATGTAAATAATTTTCATCGGGTTTGTTTTAACCCTTCATCAATTTGAAGTTCATTTAACTTCTTCTTGACATACATTGTAATGACACATGGCCACATTTTATTTATTTCTCTCTCTTTGGTTTTAGAACGGAGGGGCAGTGCTTGTTTGTGTGAATTTTCATTTTTTATGACGTGATTTTTTGCTTAGGAAAAAATCTTTTTTTTTTTGTTTTGGAAGGGCGTGCACGAGGATCACGGTTGAATTGTTCACAAATTCTCCAAGCTTTTGCTCAAGTAGACATTCTCTTTTCATTTGATCTTTTAATTTAAGATCAGAGCAGATAGCTAATCTGATTTTGATACATGAAGAAATAAGTTTCCATATGTAAGAGTTTCATATGGGATGGTTCCATCATAAGCGAAGAAACCTTAACCTTTTCAGCAAAAAGGTTGGGAAGGCCTTCAATGAATTTTTGCTTCCAATGGAGGCTATTGGCATCATAAAGTGTCATGACGCTAGAATATATCCTTGTACCATCAAAATGGGTTAAGGATGGACATCTTAATTTTGGAGTAAGGATCTAGTTTTTCTCCTTGATCTCCAATGGATCGACAAAATGATCTACAATGTTTGAATAATTATAGCGCATTTTCATTGGTTTTTTCTTTGTTCTTTGGAAGATCCTTAGTACTTAAGTCAATTTTTCTATGGAGGTCTTCCTTTTGAGGAATAGTAAGAAAATTATCCCACCATCCTTTCAGAGTTCCAGAGAATCCTGAAATGATGGCTCTAGTGACAATATGAGGTTTTGCTTGAAATCTAGAATGAGCAGTAGCATACATAAGCATTCATGAAGAGTATGAATGATTTGATGTTGATCCATCAATATTCCATTCATAAAGAATCTCCATCATAGAATTTCCCAATGAGTATCTTCCTCAAATAATAAATGTGAGGTGATGGTTTTATAATAATGTTTTTCCAAATTTTTCTTGGGATAAGTTTTGGATATCAAAAGAGGATGAGATCTTGTAATTCTTGAAAAAGGTTTGAATTTTTCAATATTACTTGATCATTGGTTGATGATTCATTTGAATCTTCATCAGATTGATATCTTCCAGTGCTCCTACATACTTATCTTTTAAATTTAGAATCAAATTCTGAATGTCTTCAGAAGAAGGTCCAAATTTAAGAGGAAGTTTAGGAGGTGGTTGAATAAAGGTTTCTCATAATAGAATTTACTAGCTTTTACGAAGCTCTACTTGGTTAGACCTTTTGTTTAAGCGATCAATTTTAGATTCTAAGCTAAAAAGATGTTATTATTTGAAGTATACTATTACTATAATTAAGTTGTTTAATTATAGTAATAAATTCTTTAGAATTTGTGGATCAACTTTTTTTAGAAGTAATTAAAGGTTTATCATCCACCATTTTTGCAATTGATGGAGGATAAGATGCTTCAATAATTTTTCCTTGCTCATTTTGCCATTTTTTGGTTGTCAAAATAGCAACTTGAGCGGATTGAGCATAGTAACTGCAAAACCATGCTACGAAAGGAATAGTTGCTTTGGCTTGACTATTTCTTTCTCTCATTTTTTCAAAATATAAATCATTTATTTGAGATCGTTGGTCTAGAAGTAAAACTTCTATACCAAGTAGAAAGTTATCATACTTTGGTTGGAAGTATTCCTTGACTCTAGTCTTAGAACTTTTGTAGCTCATTAAGACTAAAGTTCATTTCGGATGGAGTGGGAGATTGATTTTCTCTCACTGGATGATAAATATGATTTTTGTTTAGGCGAAGGGCCTCGATGGTTGAGAGTGTTGAACCATCCATCTAGACTTCTCGAGGTTTGAAGGGATAGAAACCCTAGGAAGTGTGATAGATCGACGAGGGTTGAATCTGACTTCAACATCGCTTTCAGCAGTCTGAATTATTTGATCGATGTCTTGATTAATGGAAGGTCTAGGTGTGACCGCAGATGGTATTGTCTAGGAGTCTGGAAATACAACCTCGTTCTATTTAATTACTCTGTTAGTAGTTATATGAGATGCTAGATTTGTTTCATCAGTAGTTCTTTTTGGTTGAGCTTTTTTTAGGATTTAAAGTATTTAAAACTTCAAAATGAATTCGAAAATTAAAGCAATAGTTTGAGAACACGGAGAAATCATAAAAGTAAATGTAATTTTAAAGCTTCAAAAAGATTTATATCGAAAGAGATAAACTTCAGTTGGGAAAGGTGTTGAAATAAAGTGGCATGAGGCGGTTTCTTTCAACACTCATTAGAGATTGAGCCGGTGGAGGCATCGCCATCTCTTAGGCTAGCTAAAATAGAATTTTAGACCTTTAAGGTTAAAGGTTTAAGTAATCTCATCCTATATGAATATATTTGAAACTGCATATATTTATGCGATCTTCAAATAATAGATAAATGGTTTGTCCATTTGATCTATAGTAATGGTTTGTTCTTTCAAGATTTTCCTTAAAATCAAAGTTCCAAATGATAAATGATAGTTTATCAATTTTGGGGAGACCATCTATTGGTCTTCTTCATTCAAGAACTCTATTATTTGAGTTCTTGATTAAATTATTATCTTTCTAGATTAATACTTCAAGAAGTGGAAGCCATAAAACAAAGAGGAAGATGATTAAAAAACTTGAAAGAATCACCACAAAAGATAAAACAAACTAAGTAAAAAACCTCCACGAGAATTATAAATGTCAACAAAAACTTACAATATCAAGCCTATAAGGATTCTGACATTTTGAAGAAGATAAAGCCATGGGAGAATGAACAAAGTAAGATTCATCCAGTATGGTGAAAAGAAACAAAAATCTCTAATCTTCCCTCAACGAAGTAGATTATTATAAAAATATTATTAATGCCGTTTTACTCTCACTACGAGCAAAAGGACCAATTAATTAAACTTTTAGCACAAGTTGAAGATGATTCAACTCGTGATAATTATAGATCTTCTTAATGATAAGAAGAAAGATAAATTAGAAAAATTTAATTACAAGCCATATACTCCTTTAAAATTTAAGAATAGTGTCATCTTCTTGATTTCTTTATGAGCTAAAGCATTAAAAACTAAAAAATTAGAAGTTCAAAAAAAGTTGAACAAGAACAAATGAATGGGCGTCTATGGATCTTGAAATAAATCAAAGATGCCCAATTCATTTGAAAATAGAAGGCGATTCTAATCAAGAACCGGGTTTCTTACAAAATATTCAAAAGGCAATATATACGAAATGGTATATTTCATTAAATTAATTATAAATAAAGAATTTATTTTACCAAATTTCTCTAGTTGATTGGAGGCGAGATTTAAATTGTATTCAAGAAGGAATAATTCCTTCTAAATATTTTGAAAAAAACCGATGTTAAAAGCGTGATGGTGAATCTTTACAAATTAAGTATAAATTATCATCGGCATGTGTCAAGATGATATTTGTATTCAAATGCCTTTTTGTTAAAATTTGACACAACATATTATTTTGGGAACTCCTTTTCTTCTTAAAATAATGCCTATCACTAGAATTGATGATACTGGAATTCAGTGTTTTCTTTGGGATAAAGAAATCACATTCTGTTTTATCACCAATCCTAAAGAAATTATCATAAATGAAATGAATAGGCTTAATAATAAGTCTATGCATATAAATTATTTACAAGAAGAAATTGCTAGTTTTTAAAACAAATTTCTTCCCCAAAATACAAGAAAAAATCAAAATTGCCACCAAAATTCCAGGAAGTTTGGTGATAACCAATTGCTTTACGGGAAAGAAAAGTGCATGTAGTGGATCTCCATATATTGATAATTTCAATGAGGGACATTCCCACTAAAGCTCATCCTTGTCAAATGAGCGAGCAGCACTCTTTATGCAAAGAGATTCGATTTATTAAAAAGGAATAATTCGGCAATCCTATTCCTCTTGATGAATTCTATGTTGAATTGAGAAAGGAAGAGGAAGAATTGTAATTAATTACAAGCCTTAAATAAAGTTTTAAAATGGATCGATATCATTGATAAGATTTATTAAATAGATTGCATAATGCAAAAATCTTTTCATTTGATTTAAAATATGGATATTGAGATAATCAAGATTGATTCTCAAATCATTTTGTTTTTTGATTATTCGAATAGATTTCTTTTGAAAATGTTCTTTTGACATATTATGAATAATATATTTAAGACTATTTTAAATATATCATAGTTTATATTGATGATGTTTTTTGTTCTCAAACTATTGTGAAATAAACCATTTAAAACATTTAAATGGTTAATTTTAAAATTTATTAATTATTTCGAAAAATAGCAAATGAAAAAAGATTTTTTGAATAATATCTCTAATGCTTCTATTATTCCAATTAATAAGTATTGAATTCTAACAAATTCAAATATTATTTTAGATAAAAATCTCAGAGATTCTTTAGCTCTTGTTAAATATGATTTATCTAATCTTAGATCACTTTTCTCTTTTTTGATTAAAAGATACATGGTGATACTCCTTTTTGATAAAAAAGTAAAGAAAGTCAAAAATCTTCCTTTGTCTTAATCTTGATTGATAGTCAAAATTATTGTTCAATTCATTTTTATTTTAGAAAAATTAAAAGAATTTTATTTTTTTTAGATGGAATCCTACTCGAAAAGTATTCTTATCAAAAAGAAATGCTTTTGTTATTAAGTGCATCTCAAATTGAATGACTTACTCAATCATTTTTCTTAATATTGATTGTTCTTTTCAATAATCTGAACATGTTAAAATTTGGTTTAAAACAAATTTTGCATTAGTACTCTTCTTTTGATTTTGACATAGAATTCATTAAAGATTAAAATTCTCTTATTTTCTAATTGAAAATTTTAACATGGTTGGATATTTTAAAAAATGACCATTAAAATTTTTTCATGGAGATTTGAAGTATAAAAGATCCATATATTGATATTAAAATCTATATTACATTCTTAATTCTTTGAAAATCAAATTCAAAAGAGGCTAACCATTTAAATGTATAAGATAAATTTTCTTAAAGAACCAAAGAATATTATTAATAATCCTCGATTATAATAAAACTTTATTTGAAAGATATTTAAACAATTTCATTTAATAATCTCACAGAGAAAATTATGAAAAAATTTAAAAATTAGATTTTGAATTTATTATTCGAGATCTAAATACTTTTATAGCAAAATCTTATACATAAATTATTCATCAAAGTGAATGATTGCTCCATTCAAGAAAAAAATTTTTTTTTTTTATCTCCCACTAATACAATAGATTTAGATATCTTATGTCATGATGAAAGCTTCTTCCATCAATGAAAGAAGAATTCATGTTCATGATAAAGATATAACAAATTCTACATGGTTCTTGAATTGGAATTACTTGAGCAAACTTCATATTCTTAATTAAAAGAAATTTTAATGTTAATTAGAATTTATCTAAAAAAATATTGAGACAAAACCTTATCATTTCTTTAAAATAATTTGGGTGAATATTTCTTTAAGGATTTTATAATTTGTCCTTAAGGCAATTTATAATGGTATTTATCATTGAAAAGCTAAAATAAGGATTTAAAAATCATGAATGATTTACAAATCATTTGATTATGATACATTTTATTTATTCATGAGAATGAGATTCAAAATAAAAAAAAATCTAGAAGATTCCTTCTAATTTAATCATATAATTTTATTTTTGAATATTTAGAATCAATATTATAATTATTGATTTTTTTTTAAAGGAAATTATTATTAAAGATTAATAGGTTCTTATTAAATTTCTGTCAAAAGCATTTGGATATTCTTATTTTAATTTTCTAGAATCTTTGTTCAAAGTAATTGAATTATCTCATTATTTTTGCTTGTCTAAAATTTTTTACTTAATATAAGGCTTGATATGTATTTAATAAATTTTTCTTTCTTCTTTCTTTTCTCCTTTTTATCTAATTTTCTCTTCATCTTCATCTTTAGTTTTAATAAGTTTTTTTGTTTTCTCTGGTGGTTTTAATTCTCTTTTAATTTATAATAATTATCTTTTGAGGGTGGAAAGTAAGATTTATCATCGATGAAGATGAGGATGAAGAAATATATCTTCTTCTTGATTCTTTTGAGATCGAGAGATGTAATCATAATTTCATAGGTTTGTTTTAACCCTTCGTCAATTTGAAGTTTCATTTCTTCTTGACACTTTGCATCGTTAGTAATGTGACATGGCCACATTTACATTTTATTTCTCTTGTCTCTTTGGTTTTAGAACGGAGGGCGAGAGTGCTTGGTTTATTGAATTTTTCACATTTTATGGCGTGATTTTTTTAGGAAAATAATCTTTTTTGTTTCCTATTTGGAAGAGGGGCGACGAGGATCACGGTTGAATTGTTCTGATTCTCAAAATTTTTGCTCAAGTACGTTCTCTTTTCATTTGATCTTTTAATTTAAGATCGAACAAATAGTTAATCTGCATGAAATAATGTTTCCATATGTGAAGTTTCATATGGAATGGTTCCATCATAATTGAGAGAACCTTAACCTTTTAAAAAAATTGGAAGGCCTTCAATGAATTTTTTCCTGAAGGCTATTGGCATCATAAAGTGTCATGACACGGCTAGAATATATCCTTGTACCATCGAAAATGGGTTAAGGATGGACATCTTAATTTTGTAAGGCAGTTTTTCTCCTTGATCTCCAATGGATCCGACAAAATGATCTACAATCGTTTGAATAATTATAGAATTTTCATTTATTTCTTTGTTCTTTGGAAGATCTTTAGTCTTAAGTTTTCAAGGTCTTCTCTTTGTTGAATAGTAGAAAATTATCCCACCATCCTTTGAGTTCGGAAAATCACAGATGGCTCAGTGACAATGAGGTTTTGCTTGAAATCTAGAATGAGCAGTAGCATACATAAGCATTCTATGAAGAGTATGAATGATTTGATGTTGTCCATCAATATTCCATTCATAAAGAATTTCCATCATAGGAATTTCCCACAATGAGTATCTTCCTCAAATAATAAATCGAGGTGATGGTTTTTTATAATAATGTTTTTCCAAATTTTTCTTGGGATAAGAAATTTTGGATATCAAAAGGAGGATGATCTTGTAATTCTTGAAAAGAGTTTGAATTTTTCAATATTTTGATCGATTGGTTGAGATTCATTTGAATCTTCATCACTCATTTGATATCTTCAAACTCATACTTATCTTTTAAATTTAGAATCAAATTCTAAATGTCTTGAAGAGGTCCAAATTTAGAGGAAGTTTAGGAGGTGGTTGAATAAAAGGTCTAATAATAGAATTTCTGGTAGGGTTTTTTAGCTCTACTAGTTTTGACCTTTGTTTAAGCATGATCAATTTTAGATTCTAAGCTAAAAGATGATTATTATTTGAAGTATACTATTACTATAATTAAGTTGTTTAATTAGTAATAAATTCCTTTAGAATTTGTGGATCGAACTTATTTTTTTATAATTCTAAAGGTTTATCATCCACCATTTTTGCAACGATGGAGGATAAGATGCTTCAATTTTTTCCTTATTTTGCCATTTTTTGGTTGTAAACAACTTGAGATTGAGCATAATGCGCAAAACCATGCTACGAAAGGAATAGTTGCTTTGGCTTGACTATTTCTTTCTCTCATTTTTTCAAAATATAAATCATTTATTTCAAAACGTTGTTCTAGAAGTAAAACTTCTATACCAAGTGAAGTTATCATCATAGGTTGGAAGTATTCCTTGAGAACATCTAGTCTTAGAACCTATTTTGTCATTAAGACTAAAATTCATTTCGGATGGAGTGGAGATTGATTTTCTCTCTGGATGATAAATATGATTTTTGTTTGGTGCCTCGAGATGGTTAGAGTTTGAACCATCCGATCTGACTTTCAGGTTTGAGGGATAGAAACCCTAGGAAGTGTGATAGATCGAGGGTTGAATCGACTTCAACATCGCTTGTTTGAATTTGATCATGTCTTGATTAATGGATGGTCTTGGTGGCGCGGATGGTATGGTCCATGATTAGAAATACCACCTCATTCCATTTAATCACTGTTAATATGAGATGCTATGATTTGTTTCGATCGGTAGTTCTTTTGTGGTTGAACAACTTTCTGAACTCTAGGATTTAAAGTATTTAAAACTTGAAAATGAATTCTGAAAATTAAAGCAATAGTTTCAGAACCAGGAAGTCATAACCATAAACTTGTAAATGTAATTTTAAAGCTTCTAAAAGATTTATATCAGAAAGAGATAAACTTAGATTGGGAAAGGTGTTGAAGTAAACCGGGCTGACAGGAGTTTCAACACTCATTAGGATTGAGCCAGTGGAGGCATCCCCATCTCTTAGGCTTGCTAAAATAGATGCATTTAGACCTTTAAGAGTTAAAGGTTTGAATGGTATCATCCTATATGAATATATTTGAAATCTTGCATATATTTATGCAGATCTTCAAAGGATAATAGATAAATGGTTTTGTCCATTTGATCTATAGTAATGGTTTGTTCTACGGTTTTCAGAAGACTTTCCTTAAAATCAAAAGTTCCAAATCGATAAATGATAGTTTTATCAATTTTGGGGAGAGACCATCTAAGGTCTTCTTCATTCAAGGGAACTCTGAGTTCTTGATTAAATTATTATCTCTTCTAATCGTGATTAGAAGTCACTTGAAGTGGAAGCCATAAAAAGGAGGGGGAGAGGAAGATGACGTAGGAAATGAATCACCACAAAAGATAAAACAAATATGTAAAACCTCCACCGAGAATTATCCAAATCATCAACAAAACAGACTTACAACCCTATCAAGCCTCCGCATGGCAGGATTTACCATTTAGCAGAAGGCAGGCCATGGGAGGAATGAACAAAGTAAAGATTCATCCAAAGTATGGTGAAACAAACAAAAATCTCTAACATCCTTCCCACAACAAGTAGATTATTATAAAATATTATTTCTTATAGCAAAGGACCTTAACTTTTAAAGTTGAAGATACTTTAAAAGATAATTAGAACTTTTTGCATGCGAAAGATAAATTAAGAAAAGAGGAAGACCCATATACTGGCTTTAAAAAGAAAGATACTTCTTTTATGATTTATTAAATAGATTGCATAAGCAAAATCTCAAATTGAGTTTAAAAGAGAACAATCAAGGATTATTCTAAAAAGCTCTTTATGATAAATGGATTCTTTTAAAAATGCCTATTTTATTATGAATAATATATTTAAAGACTATTTTAAATATTATTTATATTGATGATTTTTTAGTGTTCTAACATATTGATGAACACTTCAACCATTTAAAAACATTTAAATGTCTACTCTATTGTGTTTGACAAGTCGAATAGACTTAGAAAATATATTTATTTTGTATAAGGAAGGCGTATAAATGTAAAACACAAAGTTGCTTATGCATCCCAATGACAATATGAATTGTGAGATGAACGAGCAATGACATGACAAGAATGCATATATATATATATATATATATATATATATATATATATATATATATATATATATAATATATATATATACTAATAATTCAGCCTCAAGTAATATATACTTGTATATATGTCCAATATATCCAATTCTTGTAATTGTTGTATGTATATATTTATAATTTTGTCATGCAATTACGTACATACGTTTGAGACTAAAGTTTTGATTACTATTATTAAAATTAAATCTATTGTCATTATGAAATAAATAAATTGAGTGGGTTAGATTACTACTAAGCAAGTTAAGCAAATAAACTATGAATGAATTTAAGTAAAATGGTAAATTAAATGATCTTATAAATATATATATATATATATATATATATATATATATATATATATATATATATATATATATATATATATATATATATATATATATATATATATATAGTTGTTAATATTACATAATTAAACTAAGTTAAGTACAGCTAGTATATGATCTGAGATTTATAATCAAAATGTAACAAAATTTTATATCAGACGCAATTATATTAAAGAAAAAATTTATGTGTATATAGGTAACTTATTAGCTAATTATTTTATATATCATAATTAAATTAAACTTTATTTTATTTGTTGCAGTTAAACGTTTGTAAATATATTTTCAATTTATGTATATACATAATTTATAAATTTCAGAATTGCTGGATAAGCGAATTTATTCTTGAATAATGAAAGGTTGGTGAGCTTTTAATATATATATATATATATATATATATATATATATATATATATATATTATCTTTGGCTGCCAGCATAAAATAAAATTAAAAAAAAAATCATTTTTACTCTCCTTCTCAGGCCATCTTTTCTTAATCTCTCTCTCTCGTATTCACCGAAAACAAAAAATAAAAAGTTATTTTATTCTTTTCTTTCCTTCCAGCCGTCCCTCTTCTCTCTCTCGCTCTCTCTCTTTCCCTACTCTCTCTCTCTCTCTCACTACAATTTGGTAAAACAGAAAACAAAATAAAATAAGAAAAAAAACTTTATATATAATTTATATTTATTTGCAAATTTAAATGCCAATTTCACCCTCTCTCTCTCTCTCTCTCGTAAAATTATAATGTGTTGTGATAAATTACAAATATTATAAAATTTATGTATCCGCATACGTCTCTCTTGGTGTGACGAGAAAAATATGCTCTTTTATGCAGGTCAAAGATCACATATCGCCTTTCTTGGCAGTGGGATGCTCGTAGTGATCTTACATGGCTTTTCTTGGCAGGGTGAAGGCCTCGATGCGACTCTCCACTTGGGAGTGATGTCGAATCTAGAGTAATTCCGAAAAATACACTTGCAGGAGAATTAAATTGGACAAGTGTTTAAGTAACTAAAAGGACTTAAATCAAGTAAAAAAAATTAATTGAATGAATCATAATATCATATTGGACATGTTGCACAAAAAAAAAATAATAATAAGAAAAAGATGAAAAACATAAGAAAGAAATGATGACTAAGGATCGTACATATTAGCAAATATTTAACCAAGATTTCTCCAACCTCCAATGCTCACTCAAAACCTATGCGAAGATGCAAGTAGAATGGAGAGAGAATGGTGGAATGAAAACCACCCACCCCTCTTATTTATAGAAGAGGAGAGGGGTTTGTTAGAACTATAAGAAATAAATTAGCAATTAAGAAATAAATTTAACATAACTAAGCAAATAAAAAAAATAATCTAATGATAAAAAATATCATATGAGAATAAGACATAGTTCTTTATATGAATTATATAAAAGAGGTGTTGTCACTTATTATTTTATTTACTTTGAGAAAAATATTGCAGATCCATTGAGGAAAGGGCTTGTAAAGACTTCTATATTGAAATCATTAAAAGGAATTGGGTTAAAATAGTCATTATAGTGGAAACCTAACCTTCAGATTGGAAATACCATGAAAGAAGGTTCAATGTGGTAAAAATGAAGTTGATTGAATAACTAATAAAAGTATAATTCTAAATATTATAAATATCATCATTATATATATTTGTGCTAAACTGTAATGAAAATAAGGTTGAACTATAGCTCATAATGAGATCAAAGGCATAAATTTTGTGAGAGCAATACGTAACCGATATGAATTGAGATGAAAGCGCACCCTTGAGTAGAACTTATAGCGTGTCTCATATCATGTGTATATTAAATGATATAATAATTTATATACTTAGTTCAAAACTTTGGTTAATATGGTATTTATTATTGTTAGATTTTGGTTATACTAAGTGAAAGTTCAAACCGAGAAGGTACTTTCATCAAATGCATGATAAAAGTTATCCAAAATGAAAATTTTGATTCTTGATCTCTTATTTTATTTACCTCAAGTTTATTTATAAATAATTTTTTTAATGTGAGGAAATTATTCAGAAAATAAAGACAAAAATATTATAATGTTATAATAACGTTAATCTTATTGTTATTATAATAAAAATATTAATTATGTAACTTATAACATAAATTAAATAAATACAAATAAATTAATTCATAACTTAAAATAATAGCTATAGAAGAGGAGAGGGGTTTGTTAGAACTATAAGAAATAAATTAGCAATTAAGAAATAAATTTAACACAACTAAGCAAATAAAAAATAAAAGTAATGAGATTGAAATAGCACGGGAGCGTGCATATTATATCCTTAAAGTTGATCAATGTAGCAATTTGCTCTCTTCTTCGTGAGATACAATCCCTTTGCCTTGATGCGTGTACCACGTGGCAAACTCGAACTAATCACTGCTCTTGTTGCCCAAAAATGAAATGAAGAGAATGTCAAGAAAATTTGTGAATGGAGAAAGGAAGAGAGAATATTCATATTTTATCATACAATTCAAGATCATATTATCATCTATTTATTGGTGAAAGATGAGAGCCAAATATTAAATCACCTAATTATGATTTATAGCTGTTAGTAGTTGTTATTTTAAGTTATGAATTAATTAATTTATATTTATTTAATTTATGTTATAAGTTACATAATTAATATTTTTATTATAATAACATTAAGAATAACGTTATTATAACCTTATAATATTTTTTTCTTTATTTTTCGTAACAATTTCCTCTACATTAAAAAAAATATTTATAAATAAACTTGAGGTGAATAAAATAAGAGTCATGCATTCGATGAAAGTATCTTCCGGGTTTGAACTTTCACTTAGTATAACCAAAATCTAATAATAATAAATACCATATTAACCAAAGTTTTGAACTAAGTATATAAATTATTATATCATTTGATATACACATGATATGAGACACTATAAGTTCTACTCAAAATTCTTTTAAAGGTCATACGCTTTCATCTCAATTCATAAGTGTTTTATGATCTTAATAAGATCTCATTGCAGCGGCCTATTACAGCAACACTTATATATGAGAGATCTTCAAGATACACTACAATTATAATATCTCACAAAATTTTTGTCTTTGATCTCATTAAGAGCTATAGCTCAACCTTATTTTCAATACAATTTAACACAAATATATATAATTATGATATTTATAATATTTATAATTATGCTTTTACCAGTCATTCAATCAACTTCATTTTTACCACATTGAACCTTCTTCATGGTGTTTCCAATCTGAAGGTTGGGTTTCCACTATAATAACTATTTTAACCATATTCATTCTAATGATCTCAATATAGAAGTTTTTGCAAGCCCTTTCGTCAATGGATCTGCAATATTTTTCTCAGAGCAAATAAAATGGTAGTGAGAACACATCTTTTATATAATTCATATAAATAACCATGTCTTATTCTCATATGATATTTTTATCATTGCATTTTGCACTTTTTTGCTTTTGCTATAGCAGCTTGATTATCACAATTTATTAAAATAACAGGTATATGTTTTTCAATACAAGGTAAACAAATTAATAAACTTTTAAGCCACTTGCCCTCAAAAGTAGGAAGATCAAGTACAATAAATTATGCTTTCATAGTAGATCTAGAGGTTAATATTTGTTTAGTAGATTTCCACAATATTGCATCATCACAAAATATGAAGACATAATCACTAGTGACTTTTGTTTCACTAGTTCGAGCAATCCAACTATCATCACAATATCTTTCTAGTACTATATAAAACCACTATAATGAATGCAATAGTTTATTGTACTTTTTAAATATTTAAAAATTCTTTCTAGTGCTTTTCAATGAGTTTCACTAGGGTTACTAGTATATCAACTCAATTTTCCTACAACATAAGCAATATTAGGTCGAGAATAATTTGCTAGATGCATAAGACAAGCAATTATTTGAGAATTATTTAATTATGATACACTAACACCTAAATTATTTATAAGATATATGCTAGAGTTATATGAAGTGCTTAAAGGACTCACATCTTGATAATTAAATTTTTTTAAAAAGTTTTTGAATATAATGTGATTGAGTAATAGAAATGTTATTTTCATTTCTATAAATATTTATACCTAGTATTACATTAGCTTCACCTAAATCTTTCATATTAAATTGAGTTGATAGAAACTCTTTAATATTATTTATAATATTGAGATTTGTACCAAAATTTAAAATACCATCAATAGAAAGATATAAAATAATATAATCATGATCAACAACTTTAATATAAACACATTTATCAGACTCACTAATAAAAAATCTATATGTCAATATTACTTTATTAAACTTTTCATGCCATTGTTTAAGAGCTTGCTTTAATCCATATAAAGATTTTACTAATTTGCAAATGTTATTTTCTTAATATTTTACTATAAAACCTTTAGGTTGATCCATATAAATTTCTTCATCTAAATCACCATTTAAAAGTATAGTTTTTTACATCCATTTGATGTATAACTAGATTATATGCTGAAGATAAAGCTAAAAGAAAATGAATTGTAGAAATTCTAGCAATCGGAGAATAAATATCAAAATAGTCAACACTACTTTTTTGTGTATATCCTTTGTCTACTAATCTTGATTTATATTAATTTATAGATCCATCTGATTTTAATTTCTTTTTGAATATCCACCGATAGTTTTACAATCTAGAGGTAAATCACAAAGTATGCAAGTCTTATTTGATATGAGAGAATATATTTTATTATTAATAACTTCTTTCCAAAATGGTGCATCTATAGAATTTATAGCTTCATCAAAAGTAGTGGGATTATTTTCTAAAATAAACATTTCGCGTTAAAGAGAATAAAAATCATCTCCTAAAATTTTCTCTTTTCTAATTCTTTAATTTTTTCTAATATTTTTCTCATTTTTATTAGTTAAAATTGTATCATCATTATTTATTATAGAATTTTCTATTGAAGATTCTTTTTGATTAATAGATTTTGTAATCTTATTTTTCATAGAAAATATATCTTCAAAAAATGTAGCATCTCTAGATTCCATAACTGTATTAATAGAAATATCACTAATATCGAGTTAATGATAAGAAATATATAAGTAGGACTATTAAAAGAATATCCAATGAATACATCATCTACAGTTTTAGATCCTAATTTTCTCTTTTTTTATTCTAGAATATATATTTTAGCTAAACAACCCCAAACTTTTAAATACTTCAAATTGGGTTTTCTATTTTTCCAAAATTCATAAGGTATTTTATTAGAATTTTTATAAGGAACTTGATTTAAAATAAAATAAGCTATTAATAAAGCTTCACCCCATAAATTATTCAGTAAATTTGATGAAATTAGCATTTCTTTTACCATATCAATTAATATTATATTTTTTCGTTCTGCTACTCCATTAGATTGAGGAGAATATGAAGGAGCAACTTAATGTATAATACCATTTTCTTCATAAATTTTATTAAATAAAAGTGAAATATATTCCCCTGCTCTATTTGATCTTAAAATTTTAATTTTCCTATTTAATTGATTTTCTACTTCTAATTTATATTTCTTAAATATATCAAAAACTTCATATTTAGTTTTGATTAAATAAACATAGCAAAATTTTGAAAAATCATCAATAAAAATAATAAAATATCTTTTACCTCCTCTAATTAAATTATCATTTAAAGTCACAAACATTACTATGAATAAGATCTAATAAATCATTTTACTTAATAGAATTAAATTTAAATGGTTTTCTAGTTTGTTTTCTTGAGAGCAAATTTCACACTTCATATCTTTATTTATATCATTTTAGATATTAAATTCATATATCATTCTTTTAATTATTTTGTAGTTTACATGTCCTAATCTTGCATGCCAAATGTTAGAAATAATAATTAATGAAATAGAAAGATTTAAGCAAAACACTTTATTGCTAGAAAATGATAAATTTAATTTAAATAAACCATTACATAAATATCCTGTACCCACAAATGATCCACTTTTGGTTATAATAACCTTATTTGACTCAAAAATAAAATGATAACCATGTTGAACAAGTAGTGAACAACTAATTAAATTTCTCATAATATTCAGTACATACAAAATTGAATAAAATTTTAAATAATTTCCTGATGTCAATTTTAGATCAATATCTTCTTCTCCAACCACACTAGCTAATGCTCCATTGTCCATGCTTACACTTCCTCCTGGTGTATCCTGGTAGGAAGAAAACTAAGATTTATCAAAACTTACATGTATAGTTGCCCCGATATCTATCCACCAAGTGTAATATGAAAAATTAATTTCAAAAATGATAGGTTAACATACCTCAATGGAAGAGAATCATTGGCATTGGAAGTGATCATATTAATTTGTGGTTGAGATCGATTTTGCTCAAAGGTCTTGTTATTTTCTTTGGATGTCTTATCTTTCCGATAATAATAAGCCTTTGTAAGATGGTTTGTTCTCCCACATACCCAACATTGAATCTCATTATGCTTTTTATTTTTATTTGGTAGACTTGTGTAAATTTTATTTCTTAAAGTTTTTATTAAATGATTTAAACTTTTTTCATTTAAAATTACCTTTTTTTCGTTAGATTGACATGTGTTTGAGATTCAATTTTAGTGAGAGTTTTATCTTTTTTTTTATTTTCTTCTATTCCAAGTGAAATAATAAGATCGCAAAGAGATATCTTATTTCTATTATGCCTAAGTGTTTGTGCAAATTGACTCCATGATTGTCATAATTTTTCTATTATCGATGCAACTATAAATACTTCCGTCATGCTTATGCCATGTTCTTTTAGATCATGAATAATATCTTGAATTTCATTTACTTGATCTAATCTGATTGTGAGAATCACTAATTTTATATTCATTGAATGATTCAGCCAAATATTTTTCTAGACCCCACATCTTCATTTCCATATTTTGATTCAAGTGCTTTTCAAAGCTCAAAAGAAGATATTGATGTACAAAACATGTCATAAAGAAGATTGGAAAGAATACTAAGAATGCGTCCAAGACAAAGAAAGAATTATTTTCTCTTTTTGAATTAGGTTCGGATGAAGGAGGATTATATATTGTATAAATTAATCCTAAACATGTCAACCAATATATAGTTTTCTTTTGCCATCTTTTAAAATGTGTTTCTATAAATTTTTCTAGCTTAACATCATCATGACGAAGCAATATTTATGTAGACATATTTTTTTATTAGTGAAAATAATTAAAACAAAGAAAATATTTTGATATACGCTAAGATTGTTAGAACTATAAGAAATAAATTTAACACAACTAAGCAAATAAAAATAAAAGTAATGAGATTGAAATATCCTGGGAGGGAGGCGTGCCGATGACACTATCCTTAGAGCAGATCAAGCCTTGGGTGCACCAATTTGTGGCTCTCTTTTCTACTCGTGAGATACAAACTGTCCCCTTGCCTTGATCACGTGTGCACCACAACTGATCAATAAAACTTTGAACTAATCACGTGTCTCTTGTTGCCCAAAAATGAATTGAAGAGAATGATAAGAAAATTTGTGAATGAAGAAAGGAAGAGAGAATATTCAGATTTTATTATACAATTCAAGCTCACATTATCTTTTATTTATAGTTATTTATAGGTAAAAGATGAGAGCCAAATATTAAATCACCTATTTATGATTTATAGTCGTTACTAACTATTTTTTTAAGTTATGAAATAATTTCTTTGTATTTATTTAATTTATGTTATAAGTTACATAATTAATAATTTTATTATAATAACGTTAAGAATAATGCAATTATAAAGTTTTAATATAATATTATAATTTTGTTTCTTTATTTTTTTGTAACAAGGTCATGTGTGATGCCCGCATCATCAAAACGTAAACACAAAAAGATAAAGAAAACCTCCTCATAAGTGGCTCGAATGAATACATCATGCATGAATTCCAATGCATATTTTATATAAATTGAATCACATTAAAAAAAACACACATGAATGATTTGTGAGATCAAGTGGCACACATTGCTATGCACACACTTCAAGGCAACTTTGAAGTTCAAACTCAAGCATGTTGCATTGAAATGTATGAATGACCTAGAGGTGTTACTTAATTGAATACATATTTTGAAAATAAGATTTACATTCAACATATCGAGATATGTGCCAATAATTCGAGAAAAGCTCTTCACATATCTCAAAGTCATCTTGTGTTCCAATTTATCACACTGAAATATGTGCTAATAATTAAAATTTTTTAATTAAATAAATATTGTACATATTAAAAGATAGGCTTATATTTGAATCCATTAACTCATAATATGTGTAAACAAGTCATAAGAGGTGATGTGACATGCACAAATCTTGAGGCAGTTCTATACTTTTTAAATGCATTATTATGCATGCAAGAAATTAAGGATCACAAGTTAATTAAGCACATAATTCAGAGAAAATTTACATTCAAAATTAATGTGTTGAAATGCATGCTAATAATTCAAACTACATGTGACACGCATTACGAGCTTAGCTTATACTTGAAGTTGATGACTCAAGATTCATGCAAATGATAAGATGATTTACATGTGAATTGCATGAAGTGAAATTGAAGTATAATTAGTGTGAGAAGTGAACATGTGTTGAATAGACTTGAAATCTATTCTACCTCAAATATATAAATTCTACAACTTAGCAAATTCAATGAAACTAGAAAACAAAATCACAGGCTTTATCTATATGGTGAAGTCAAGTCCCATAACGCTCCCATCCTTCTTATTATGATTGGTTAACAAGATTGGTTGCAAATCAAATGTTCAATTATTAAGGGAGGATTTGATTTATACATTTGTATACAACCATCAAAGATCTTAATAGAAAAATTTTATATTTAAAATTATTAATTCTCTAGTTCAATATGAAAAATATGATCACAAATTTTTTAGATTGATCCTACTAAGCCAATAAGTAGAGTTGACATGGTCATATCCTAGTGATTGTATTGATTATAGATTTCAATTGGAGGGGTTCCATCTTAAAAATGAAATTATCAAATTACAATGTGAATATTCAATCATTCACACTCCAATGATGATTGAGTTGATTGAATATATCAACTAGAGGGGTCATTATTATCAAAATATCTAAGATATTTATATTGAATATTCTCAAATTCAAAATTCTCAAAATATAAATAGATATAATCCTCTATTATTAAATTAATAGAGTCGACAGTATCTGGAATAATAAACTAAATGATCAAGCAGACTTATATACCCCAATGATGATTGCGTTGATTCTATATTTCAATCTGAGGGGTTCTATCTTAAAATAAAAGTATCAAATTGAAATAGAAATATTCAAATCATTCACACTCTAATGATAGTTATATTGAATGGAGATTTTAACCGGAAGAGATATCACCATCAAGCTATATTCAAGATCTAATATCAAATTAGATAAATTTAAATTTCTTGCAAATACAAAAACTATAAAAGAAGCTTAATTTAAATGCTTAAATGAAATTTATCAATTTAAAAATTTAAAGCTAAAATTTATCCACTCATCCACAACTATTTGTCAGAGATGACAAATTAAGAAAACTCTAGCTCACAAAAGAGTCAATGTCAAGCCAAGTGTTTTACCATGTTCAACCTCAAACAATCTTATACGAGTAAGGACGTGACCCATGTCCTATGTCCACATAGTTTGGCCAGTAGGCTCCACATATGATGCAGTTACCACTAGACTTCTCTGATTGGGTGGTTGTTGCCAAATGACACCATTATATTTGGTCCGCAGTAGCTGTATGCCCCAATAGCTCAATACCTTAAGTTGTGAACCATAAGGTGCACTTGATAGGAAAAAAAGTCTTATGTTAGCTAAGGTGGACTTAAGTATGTCTCCTTAAACAAACACCAACTCAGGTCTATAAGGATTACTTGGATGAAGTAACCCATGGTTGCTGACAGAGATCCTTCGGTCAGGTTAGGTCGACTACCTCCTCTGAATAAATAGACTAGGGACCAAGACAGCCCGGGATGACGGGCGTCATCATTCCCCCAACCATTTGCTTTAAGTTAAATAATGATGAATTTCATAAACCTAAATTCTATAGCTCCACATGCTGCTAATATACACTACATTTTTAGTAATATAACGACTAGCCTTAATCGAAAGTGCTCTCTCAGCATTGGGAGGGGTAATTAACTATAGGTGCTTGTGCCTATATGAAACCTAGAACCTGATCTAAAGTCCTCACAAAATGAGAGCCAAATCTTTGGGTAGTGTCTTATCTACTATTTCATCTGCCTTCTAAAAATTTGATCGACATAATTCAAACTCTCTTAATGAAGTCGATGGTGAATTTTTGTAGCCCATGGGCCTCAGTTTGAATACTCCTTTAGTAAGACATGTTATGATGTATCTAGAGTTTCGGTTAGACTGATATTTGTACCATGTCTGATTATAAAACTTATATTTGTGTATATCCCAAGAAATATATTATATCTAAGAGTTAATCGACCCATAAACCTTTTTTTAATAAAAAATTCCTTCAATATATCATTTTAATTGAAATTAATTATGATTTCTCACCTTTCTAAGTTTTAATCAATTAATAATGTCATAGATGCATACTTTAACATATGAAGAAGAAACATCATAGGATGGAAGATAATGAATTTCCCTACCTATAAGTAGCAATAAGTTGATGGAGAAAAACCATTTTGTATTCCTAATGCTGATAAGAAGCATGCCTGATTGTAGAGAAAGCTCGACAACACCTTCATCATTGAAGGAACAGGCAGCAGAAATGGTTATGGGTTGTATCAGCCTTGTCATGACCGTTGGCTCTGCTGCCATTATTTGGTCCTTGTGGTGTTTATTTTTTGTGTATGGGGGACACCACACAAATCTGAGGGTGTACTTGTTGAAGTGATCGGATATTACATTAAGGAACAATGCACTATCTCGAAAGATAAGAACCATCACCATATAATGGACCTAATCACCTAATAAGAACTTCTAAGACATGATGGGTCTTCAAATATACTAGAGATTTTCCTCTACTTTACATGGATGAATAAAATAGGATTTATATTAGACCAAGTTCTAAAGTTCCCTATGGGGGAAAGCCCCTATAATTAATTACATCCTAAGGAAGGTGAGTTCCTTAAGAATACTCTCTACTAAACTAGGTAATTGCTATCACCAAATATTTCAATGATTAGACTATCAATAAATTTATTATATTGGAAAACTAAGGGGGATAGATCAAAAGGAGAGACTTATTATTGAAGCCTAAGGAGAGGAGTAGGGAATTCTCATGATACTAGAAAACCTAGTGAGCATTCTAATCTATCTTATGGTTGGATTTTATATATTTGAAATTGAAGAGAATTATTTGTTTGAGTTGAATTTTTATTAGATTGCTAGGGCTTATAATCCCATAATACAAGATTGTGGAAATGCCTAAGAGGTGAGAATTTATGCTTGTAGCCCGAAGGAAACAACAACCTCGGATCCTAAATATAAGGAGCCTTAGCAAGGGCTAAAGCATGACCTAAATCTAAGCAATGATTAGTATATGGTTTACCTCCATAAGAGAAAGTAAACCACCACCTACTTCTTGGACTTATAGCACACAGTGGTAACTAACTCCTCCTATGCTTTAAAACCATGTAAGCAAGTCATATAAATTTTCAAGATAATTGAGTTATTATTATTTAGAAAGAAGCTAAAGTCCTTAAACTAACTCTCTAAGAGACTAGAGCATGAGTGGTATGAGTAATGACTTAGTCTAATGCAAATCTTTTCAAATTATAGTTGATTTTGGACTCTTCATTTTGATAAAGGCCATAGGATTTCTTATGTCTAAATGCATGATGAAATAAGTTATGGACTAAATCAGAGAGAAAGAGATATTTTCACCATAAAGGAGACCCTCAAAGGTCAAGTCTTCCCCTATCGGCAAGGATGCAAACCCTTAGCAGAGTGAAGTAATATGTATGCATGATATTAAACATACAATATTCAGCTAAGGGTTACTAAATCTTTTAATTTTTTGATTTAATGCTTAGGCTTTATATGAGTTTATGAGTTATTTAGAAAATTTAGTTATGAGTTGTAGTTGGTGTAGAAAAATTAATCTTTTCCTATGAGCCTAATTGGATCCAGGCCACACATTAAATCACCATTCATGAAAAAACTTAGAAAAAGGCATGCTATTTCTATTGCACAATTTAAACATAACATCAAACATTTTATAAATCTAGCATAAAAGAATAAAAGGTCGGTCTTACCTATAAGAAGAGAAAATGGGTAACTGAGCTCTACCATTATACAACCCGGTATATGAAAGAATAATTATAATTTACAAATGAATAAATGCTATGGGGGTCATCTTATCTTCATTCTTCATATCTCCTTCATTTCTTCATTTGGATTTGCTTGCTTCAAAGGCATCACAGGGCCTCCCAGGACAAAACCTTCTAGCCACTACTCATCCTAATCCCCCATAACACTAATCCTAATTCATAATACAAAATTACATTAAAAATAGAAAAAGTAAATCTAACTACACAAACAAAATAAGTAGTGTTAGCTAAACACCATACCATACAACAGTTATATGAATAATTTGGACTTAGTATCCCATATGGATAATTAAGCCCACATATCCTAATTTAGATTATGCTTAGGGTTAAGCAACATATAAAGAGAGCATTTATATTTATTTTAAGCACCCCTTAAGCACAATCCTACATAAAGTGATTAGGCTAATCACGACTAACATCGTCTATGAAGCATACACCCTAACATCTAGTTTATACAATACATACATCATAACATACATCACTCCATGCACCTCTTAACATAAAGCTATAAGTGGTGACTTACTTCTAAAGTGTGTGTGTATTAAGGCTTGTGTGGTATGCCTTAACTAGGCTATGTTATGATTTTCTAAGTGTGAAAGGATGTAATTTAAGAGGTTGATTTCAAGTGGTTTAATTGATTTGAAAATTTTAATTAGTATTTTTTTTTCTATTTTTAATTGGCTTACACCTAACAACTAAGTGTTATAAAGAGAAGAAATTAGAGGATTACTCTCTTTTATCCCTACCTAAATTCACATCTAAAGCATATTAATTAATCAATTCTCTTTAGTAAATGGATTATTACATATTTTAAATTAATCATAAGTTTAGGTTCACTTTAAATAATCTCATTCAATAAGAAAAGCATCTTAAGATTAATTGGAATTAATTACTATCACATGTCACATATTCATTCATTTCTTTCCATCATATGTAACATGCACATGATTTAATCTAAATACCTATACATGCAATATGTTATTAGCACACTTAAATGATGGATGTAAACATGTACTTTTTTTTTAGATGTTTCATTTGACTGAATTATCTTATCATAATAATTTAAAACTCTATCTAAATCTTTATATAAAAATACATAGGAATGGAATTAAATAGGTCATTGTTAACCGAGGGGAGGTAATCAAATGACCTTCTTGGGGCTAGCTAAAGCCTCGTGTTCCCAGGATGTCCAAACTATATACCCATTACATTCAAACATATGTAAGTTTATACACATGAATATGAGAAACAAAACTTTAAACCATGTGATCAATTGATTCAATCATTTGAACAAATATGAATGCATGTCTTTCTTAGTAGAAAAGGGGATATTCATTTATTAACTAAATGCACATTCAAATGTATAAAATTTTAAAGCGGATACTTCGCCATTGTTAAACTAGGGGAGTGAGGTAATGACCTCCTTAGGGCTGCTTAAAGCCTTGCATCCCCGGAATGTCCAGATTAGATATACCCACTACTCTTAAATACACATGGATGTACAAATAACTATAAGAATGGAAAAAATCATGCTTAAAGTTATATTTTTAGAATATTTATGCATATGAAATAAAGTCTCACCTAAATTCTAGTATTGAAATATGTAAGAATGGAATCAAATGGAGTACGTGCCGTTGTTAAACCAGGAAAGTGAGGTAATCAAATGACCTCCTTGGGGTGACTAAAGCCTTATATTTCCATGTCCAAGCTATATACACATTAACCTCCTTACTTACATAAATCAATACATGAATGAAAGAAAAGAAACTCCATTTCATATACTTAAGTTATAATCACAGACATCTCCTATGTATTTACAACTAGCATTCGTAGCATATATAGTCATTCATTTATAAGTTTTGGAAAATAGATTTGGATTTAATAATGATAATAGCCACACATATATTAATTTAAACCAACACATGCAAGCTTGACATAAAGGAAAACAATTTAATTTAATTAATTTTGCAAGAGATGAATGCATGAATCAAGTGACATACAACATTTAATATGATTGGAAAGAAATATAGGACCATAAGCACATGATTTCATTCAATCCAATTAACTCTTAAGGACAATCAAACTAAATAAGCTCATTTAAAATAAACCAAAATTTCTTAATGTCATTTTTTTTAATTTCATGTTTAATTTGACTTAAGAAAGTGTGAGAAATGTTTTCTAATCCTGATCCCATTCCATGTGTGAGTTAATTTGATTTAAGAAGTAATTAGGTTGATTTTATTAATTAGGTTAAGGTGTGAATTAAATCAATTAATTAACCCTTATATTACCTTAAGATAATTAATTAAATGATTATGAGCTAATGTAATATGCAAATGAATTGAAAAGTAAATAACAGTGTTCCTATGAAATGAAAGGGTCTAATATTAGCTCATAATCATTAATTAATTGAGCTTAAGAAATTCATTTAATTATTTTTATGATTTTCTCACACATGTGAGCTAATCATAATTTCATTAAACCTCTTTAGGTTATTGGACACCTAAAGCTCTACCCATGGATCAATTAAGGGAAATCAGATGCAATTACCTTTTTATTTAGGTTGATCAAGTTATTAATCCATTAATCCATTTCTCTTTACTTAATTACCAAATTTAATTGATTATCCTTTGAAATGAAATGGATTTAAGGGGAAAAGGTTAGGAGAGAGGTCCCAACTCAATTCCATGAGCCACTCATTTGATAAAATTTGATTTGATGTGATTTGAGTTTCAATTTAACTAATTAAGACATTAATTACTTAATTAATCATTAATTAGCATTTTGGTTGGAAAAGAGAAAGAAACTTGGGGAATTAGGAGGAGGTCCCAACCTAATTCCCTAAGTCTTCCAACTATTCAACAATGATCAAGGGGGTCCACTTTGTTGATTATTATAATTATCACTTAATTAAATTAAGAGAGTAATTAGAGCTTAAACAATAAATTTTCCCAATTAATCAACCAATAAATTTCAAGAAAAATAGGAGGGCGGGGAGGGGGGGGGACCGAGGTCATCCCCCTAATTAAAATTATAATTAAACCCTAATTAAGCTAAAGTTATTGTTCAAAATTAATTAAGAATAATTTTAAAAGATTTCCCTCTGAAATACATTTAAAATGAGCCGTCATTTATATTTTTAGCTTTTTCTATAGTTATATGAATTTAGTCTTAAAATCCACTTAATTATCCTTAATTAAATCCCATCGGCCCGTGGCGCCTTCCACGTGACACGGATTGGCTATTTAAGTTATCACATCTATGCGCCGAGTCACCGGCAGATATTGATCCCCATTCGATCTCCGGGCGGTGCGGTAATCCGTGACATAAAGGGAGAAAATAGATGGATCTAGCATGATCGATGAGCCGTTCCAATCACATGGAGCGGATGGCCGTGATCACCTTCCCACGACGAATGGCGAGAGGTCCACCATGGGTCGCTCGATCCGAGCTCACCCGAGCTCGGATGAACTTCAAAATCAACCCACACCATCAGGGAAGGAAACCACACACATCCAACAGTCAAGATCGACTCACATGTGAATTTTCTTCAAAAAGCTCCAACCAAAATCTTCTATTTCTATGGTTTTGAGGAATTACCTCACCAAAGCTCTATACCAATGGTGGGATCGAAGGAGGTAGCTTCGTTTAGTTGAGACGAGGCCCTGTTGAGTAGCACACAAGCTAATTCCCATTAGTTCACTCGATGGATTGACTTTTGTTAATGTGGAGCTCGGTGGTGATCGAAGTCCCTCCTCTGGTAGCCTTGGAGCTTGGGAAATGACTTGGGTGGCTTCAAGGCGCGTGGAAGGTGTGTGTGGAGAATTTGATTGAGATGGAGTATTCATGAAGTTAGGATCGAGATTGGAGTGTCATGATTCAGTTTTGCACGGGGAGGAGAAATGCTAAATGATGGAAGCTTGGAATCACTCTGGGGATTGCAAGGAGGCTTGAATTCTCCCTTGGAGGCTCTCACTATTTAAATTATTGCATTTCCTATGCACGAGGTGGTATACCCTCGTTCTTGAGTGGATGGGCGAATTCCCATTTTGCGAGCGTTAGGTGGTCATCAAGTCCACGTGGCTTGTCTAGATTAGGAGAAGCAATGTCAAGAGGATCCAAGGTTGATTTGGCCAGATTATCTTTCTTTGATCCCTTGGGTTGCATGGGAGAGAGTTAACTCACTTCCCTTTAGTCCATGGCCTAGCATGGGTTTGGTGGCTTAGGTGATGCCTCATTTGGATGAGTGAGTGCAAGGTGAAATGAAGGGTGGACTTTGCCATATGAAAAGAATCCAATGTGGGAGAGGATCCATGGAGGATTTGCATTGGACTTGGTTCCCAATGGGTTTGGGCTGATTTTAGGTTGACCCAAGATGAGTTTGGGTCAAGTTTGATCAGCCTCCAATGGGTCATGGGTTTGTTTCATGGGTTTTGGCTTCATTGGTCAAATGGGTTCATATTGGATCATGTTGGGATGGGTTGATCAATTGGTCAAATTTGGGTCAACCAAGGCTTGAAATTAGTTTAAATGATGATTTGAAGAGTTTTGGTCCAAGTGTTTCAATTAATTTAGCCTAGGTTTGATTTTGGCTCATTTGGATTCATATAGGTCAAATGGGCTAAGTTAACCAATTTGACCAAATTGACCAAATTGGGTTGGGTTAGGTGTGGGTTCATGTTTAATTGATTAATTGAAAATGATTGTAGGGTTTTGTTTGAATCAATTTGAATTTAATTTGGATTTTGCCCAATTTAACCCTTTAGGTCAATTTGGGCTAGGTTAGGTCAAGTTGACCAATTGGTCAAATTGGGTTCAATTATGGCTTTGGTCAAGTTCAATAATCAATTTGGAATGAACTTGAGCCATTGGTTGCAATCAATTTGGGTTAGATTATGGTTTGACCCATTTTGACCTTTTAGGCCAATTTGGGTCAACTTGGGTCAGATGGCCAATTAGACTTGGTTTGGCTTAATTAAGGGTTAAGTCATGCTCAATCATTAATTATGAGTTGGTATGAATTAATGATTTCAATCAATTTGGTGCATGGTGGGTTTTGGCTAGTTTAAGTTTCATTTGGGCTAAAGGTTGACTTGGTCAAAGGACTAAATTGACTTGGTTTGACCCAATTCAAGGTGATTGATCATCCTAGGTGATTGTTGATCATGATATGAGCTTGGATGGGCTTGGTTCAATCCAATTTGGGTTGGATTATAACTTGACTCAAAAAGGTCTTTTAGACCACTTTGGGTCAAGTGGACCTAAATGGGTCAATTGGTTTGATTTTAGCTTGATTCAAGTTTAGTTGAACTCATATAAGAGCCTATGATTGAAATATAAATCCAACCAATTTGGAGTTCGATGGATTTTGGCTCATTTGAAAATTTCAAGTTAAGACTTGGGCTTGACTTGGGTTGACTTGAGTTTGGTTTCATAATTGTAGGTTTCATTTATATTTGGGATAGATGATTAATTCAAGAGAAAATCCATTGATTTTGGCTTGGTTTGGGTCGATTTTGGTTAAGTCCAAATTGGCTTAAAATGTATAAATTGGATTTTGGTTTTGAGATTTGGTTTTGGCTATTTGGATTTATATTTCATTTATATGTATCAAAATAAAATTAATTTAGTTTGATTTAGTCATTGAAGGTGGGTTTCATTTATATTTATGAATATAAATAGTAACAATTGACTTATAAAGAAAATTATTGATTTTATTGGTTTGGGTCAAGATTTGGTTAAGCTTATGGAGGTATGTCCATATGGCTTAAGAAGGGCCTTGGCTTGGTTTGATTTATTTTGATTTGGTTTTGGTCATTTGAGTATGGATTTCATTTATATTTGTGAATATAAATAAAGGAATAATTTATTTATAAAGAAATCAATCAAGTTTGGGATAATTTAGGTGGATATTTGGCTAAGCTTATGAGGATTGGTCATATGGCTTAGGAAGAAATTTTGGAACTTGGTTAAGGCTAAGTCCATAAGATGAAATCAAAGGGTTTATAAAGGGTTTTGAATTCAATCATAAAGTCTATGGAGAATTTTGAGCTTGATCATGGATTTCAATCAAATGATTTGGAATTTAGGAATATGAATTGGAATTTGAGGTTTGGTTTGAGGATGAAAGCATGGATTGGGTTTAGACTATAGGGTAGGCAAGTCTCCCTAAGTCTGTAAAGTATGACCTATCCCTATGGCTAACTCTTTCTAAGTCTCTAGGCTTAAGTTATGTGTTCAGCTAATCACTAGAAGTGTCTTAAGACTAAGGATATAAGAATTCTTGATCTATGATGAGGAACTTGAAGACTCACTCTAAAAGTGAGGTCAACAAAAGGGCCTCCAATAGGTATGGTATATAGCTACACCGCACATTGGCGACGAGATGACCAACAATGTCCAAAGGATTACAAGCGCTAACAGAAATAATCTATCCCTAAATCCGAGATGTAGATAGAGTCACGATCTTAGTGCAATGCAACTCAACTTATGCTAAGGGCATAAGAGAGGGAGGAGGAATCCGCTAAGGGATTGGGCATATGAACCTTTCACTGGAAGCGAGTTATCCATAGAGGATAAGGGTTTGATTTTTGATTGCAAATATGATTTGGGGAAAGAAGATCCACTGGGGATTAGGATTTATAATCTGTCGGGGATATGTGCATGAACCTTCCACTAGGGAAGGAGGTTCAGATTATCCACTAGGGATAAGAGTTTGATTTGGTTCCAAATATTCATTTGGGGAAGTATCCACTGGGATAACAATTTGGTTTGATTTGATTTGATTTGTGATTTGTGGCTCCACTGGTGATGATAGTTTTGAATCGGGGAATATTTACTGGAGATGTGGGCTTGGATCCGCTGGGGGAATAAGGTGGATTTGACACATGGACTCTCGGTGTGATGGATCTCGAGAAGGCTGGCCTTGGCCTATCTCAAATTTACAAATTCAAAGAGAAAGTCTACTGACCACAAGGTAGGACTAACCAACCTAAGAGTGATTACAAAGAGAGTGCTACTGAGGACTTACCTCAACTCAAAAAAAGTCAGAAATATCATTTCAATTTAAATGGACCCTGTCGGTGTGTGATGGATTCACATAGAAGGGGCTATATCAGCCTTGTCCTATCTTAGATTTACAAATCCAAAGGGATAGTCTACAGCGGTAGAGCTAACCAACCTACGGGGTGCCTTCCGGTGTGCAACGGCTGTGCTGGGAAGAAAGCATGTAAACTTGCATATTCCAAAGCGAGCAACCACTGGGGTGATCGGTTGGTAGCACAACAAATCGAACTCGACCTAAGGCTGCTCGTCGGTGTGCAATGGTCATGCTGGAAAGAATGCGTAATAGACTTGCATCTTCCAAAGCAAAGACAACCGCGAGGGTGACCTATTGGTGGCACAACAAGTCGAACCTGACCTAAGGGCGACTACTGAGAGAGTGCCTCTTGGGACTTATCTTAACTCAAAAGTAGTCAGACGATTCCTATAGGGAGTTTTGCTGACACTGCCTTAAAGATAGGATGCCTGCTTGGGAAAAGGTACTGCTGGGGATGTCCTCCTAATCTGCAAGCGAAAATATATATTTTGTTTATATGTTTGCGTGAACTCTATTGGTGTGCGGGGGACCACACTTAGAAGGGGATTATATCATACTAGTCTTATCTCAGACTTACTGGATGAAGGGAGAATCTGCATATCCTCAAGACAAGTTCTCTAACCATAGGGGTGGCTACTAGGAAAAGGGGACTATCCAATCCAAGAGTAACCTTGAGTAGTGTCTAAATGGGGTTGTTAAGGACGTGATCCAAATAGAGTGCCCACAGGGGAGGTGCCGCTAGGGGCTTTATCCTGGACCCTATAAAAGAAAGCCTATAGGTGTACGGTGGCCAACTCAAGGAGAAAGCTTGTAGGCTTACATCTGTCATGAGTGGTGTATGCACCGGGTGGGTTGCTGTCACAATAGTGAGAACCAACCAACCTAAGGTGTCTGTCGGTGTATGGCAATCAATTTGAGAAGAAGGCTTGTAGACTTACATTTGGTAGACGTAAATGATCACTGGGATAATCTATCATCAGCGGGATATATGCTATCGACTACTACTAAGCGGGAGTCCCGTGTAAGGATTGGACCCAGACTTGAAGTAGTCAGAAGGAAAGGAGCCACTAGGGGACATATCCTAAACCTTAAATATACTCAACCCAGTCATTGCATGATGGCTAGTTCGAGAAGAAAGCGTGTAGACTTATATCTTCTTAAGCAAAGTCAACATGTGGTAGCTTACCGGTTGCACAGTAAGTCTCACCAAATTAACAGGTTAGTTTGCAATTGTCAAGTTAAGAAGAAAGCTTGTATACTTACATCCTATAAACAAGGAACCATTGGGGTGACACACTGGCATGGTAGCATGTCAGCCCGACCTAGAGCATCTAATGAGTGAGTATCATAGGGGCCTTTATCCCACATCAAAGTAGCCCGAGACAAAATATATGTGTTTATTTTATATGTGGTTGTGTGTAGTTTGTGTTGGTATTATGTTGACAAGGGATAGGATGCCACTTGAGTTCCTTACACCTTACACCTACCCTAAACACATCGTGGTGGATTCACAAGCAAAGATGTTTCTCAACATAGAAGAGATGGAATTTGAGATGAAAAGAAGTTTTATTGATAATTGATTTGAAATAAGATTTATGGATAATATTTTCTTTAGGTAGAACCCATTGATTGGAAGCATTGGGCACTCTCACTTATAATTTATAAGCTAATAAGATCCTCCTTGGTAGGCCTTCTCTATGGCAAAAGGGCCTTCCTAAGTATGTTCAAACTTGCCTCCCATCTTTCGACGGGCAACAATTGGTCTCCTTAGAACTAAAATAAGCTCTCATACTTGAAAAGATCTAGGATGGACCAACTTGTTATGAGCTTGAATCATTTTGGCATTATACAACTCGAGGTTTTGGCATGCCCGTAGGCGTCTCTCCTCCAAACCTTTGAGCTCTTATAACCGCAACTTAGCGTTATGCTACATCGTGATCTTGCTACCCATAGCTATCCTTAGTGATAGGAGTTTGACTTCTAATGGTAGGGGCCGATTTGAACCCATACACTAATGAGAAAGGGGTAGACTGAGTTGGAGTTCTGTATGTGGTGCGGTAAGCCCACAAGGCTTCAACTAACTGCTCATGCCACTGTCACTTGTTGTCATCGAGTGTCTTCTTTAATATTCGGATGAGAGTTTTGTTGAAGGATTCTGCTAAGCCATTTTCCCTCGAGTAGTAGATGGTATAATATCTCCAATCTATGCTGTGTCTCCGGGAAAAACTATTGATTTTGGTGCTCTTGAATATAGTACCATTATCGGATATAATTCATCGAGGCACCCTGAACCTATATACGATATGGTTCTTGAAAAACTGGAGCACATCTTGAGTGACCTCTGAGTGGGATTGCCCACTTGGAAAAGTAGTCGGTGGCGCTAGAATGAGCGACTCTTGGAAGAAGGGGAAGAGGATCGTCACTATGTGGTACCAACACTCAAAAGACCATGAGGCCAATGTAGGGTGTATAATGTTGGGTGGTGGTGTAAGACCACACGTGCACACGGCATTGGTGGCATCACCTAGCTATCCATGCGATGCACGTGATCATCATGGCGGTAGTATCCTAGTCTCTTGATCTTGGCTTTCATCTTCGGACCGGATTGATGTGCTCTACATAAACCTGAGTGTACCATCGCGATCTTATAGGATTCGTGTTTGTCCAAACAACGTAACCATATATGATTGAAGGATCGCCGGTATAAGGTGCCATCTATGAGAGCGTGGAAGAGGGCTCTCTGCTTCACCTGATGTGCTAGTGACTTCTCTTAAAGTAGTTTACCTATATTTAGATAATCCATGAATGGTTGCCTCTAATCTGACTAGTCATCCTTTTTGGCAACGACAACCTCCCCTTCAAGAGAGAGTCACTCGATGCATTCAGTGTCAATAAGGGATAAAACTTATCTATTTTGGACCCTAATTATGATTTGTAGTCGTTACTAGCTGTTATTTTAACTTATGAATTAATTTATTTATATTTATTTAATTTATGGTATAAGTTGCATAATTAATATTTTTATTATAATAATGTTGAGAATAACGTTATTATAAAGTTATAATATAATGTTATAATATTTCATTTTCTTTATTTTTCCATAAGAGGGTCATGTGTGAGGCCATCATCAAAGCATCATCAAAGCGTAAACACAAAAAGATAAAGAAAACCTCCTCATAAGTGGCTGGAATGAATACATCATGCATGAATCCCAATGCATGTTTTATATAAATTGAATCATATTAAAAAAAACACACATGAATGATCTGAGAGATCAAGTGACACATATTATTATGCGCACACTTCAAGGTAGCTTTGAAGTTCAAACTCAACCATGTCGCATTGAAATATGCGAATAACCTAGAGTTGTTAGTTAATTGAATACATATTTTGAAAATAAGATTTACATTCAACATATCGAGATATGTGCCAATAATTTGAGAAAAGTTCTTCACATATCTCAAAGTCATCTTGTGTGTTCCAATTTATCACACTGAAATACATGCTAATAATTAAAAATCTTTTATAAAATAAATATTGCACATATTAAGAGATAGACTTATATTTGAATCCATTAACTCATAATATGTGTAAACAAGTCATAAGAGGTGAAGTGACATGCATGCATCTCAAAGCAGTTCTATACTTTTTAAATGCATTGTTATGCATGCAAGAAATTAAGGATCATAAGTTAATTAAGCATATATTTCAAAGAAAATTTATATTGTTGAAATAATTAATAATTCAAACTATATGGGACACACATTACATTATGACTTGAAGTTTACAAAATGACAAGATGATTCACGCATTGAATTGCATGAGGTGAAATAAATTCAAGTATAGTGCCATGAGAAGTGAACATGTGTTGAATAGACTTGAAATCTGTTCTACCTCATAAAATGTGTAAATTCTACAAATTGCAGCAAATTCAATGAAACTAAAAAACAAATTCATCGGGGTCATTTTATTTATATGGTGAAGTTATAAGTTTTACTTAACTACTCCAATCCTTCTTATTATGATCGAAGTTGACAAGATTGGTTGCAAATCAAATATTCAATTATTAAGAGATGATTTGATTTATATATTTGTATACGACCATCGAAGATCTTAATAGAAAAATTTTACATTTAAAATTATTAATTCTCTATTTCAATATGAAAAATATGATCACTAATTTTTACAGTAGATTCGATCCTCTACTAAGCCAATAAGTAGATTCACATCACAACTAAGATATATATATATATATATATATATATATATATATATATATATATATATATATATATATATATATATATAATTTGAATGTTTATATTTAGGATGTATAATATCAATAATCTGGACTATTTCTTTGAGTAGAACAAGTTGCAAGACATACACAGAAGAGAAGATAATTAAATACTCAGAAAGATTTTATCAAGCTTTCTATTTCAATTTTCATGTTGCTTATTAAATTAAATGCTGCTTCCAAATGTCATCCTATGATCCTTTATCAAAATCATTGACATGTTAAAATATAGAATATCAAATTTAAAAATTAAATAAAGTGAAACGATGAGAATAAAAATATATGAAGATAATATTTTTTTGTGAAGATAATATATTAATTGTGTATAATAACATATCATTAAATGCTGTTTTCATAACAAATTGCTTTGGTCATGCAACGCATTTTAATCTTAAATTATATAATATTTTAGAAATTTTATAAAAATGAACTCAAACAAAAAGAATATAAAGCTGCCGTGGACATGTAGCATGCATTCCAACAAACATTATTCAGAAAAAATAAAGATGATAATCAGTCAAATGAGTGTCTTTTAATTGCAGGCGCAATAAATTGTGTGTTTAATTTTGTTTTCTTGAAATTATATTATTATCTTATTAACTGCTATCGGAGAGATTTAATTTAAAAAGTTTTTGAATTCAAAGAATTGATCAGTAACAAATTATGTAATATAGAAAAAAAAAACGCTAAAAAAATTTTATTCACATTCAGATTACATAAATTCTGAGATACCAATTTAACGCTTCTTCACGGGCTTGAGACATTTGCTAAAACTCACACAGCTATGTTAGTTGTACTTTTAAGATCAAAGAGTTATTATTCTTTTTTATTAAAATTAAGTTGAATAAGTTTTAGATAAGATTTGATTCTATGAGCCTATTCATTATCATAGAAGACACCATGTACACAATGTACAACAGTTGTATATGTAGTAGTAAAACTTAAGAGTAAAATGAAAATCTTGATTTTAAATTGAGGGTGTGCGTTAGGATGGAAAGAGGAAACCAATATATGTTGCAGGATCTAAAGTTGTTTTTTCGCGATGTTGCACAACATATTAAAAATAATATTAAATTAGAAAAACAATCTTTATTATATTGCTCTTAAAAAAAAATCTAAGTGCCTATTACATTAATATTGACAATACATGCTTAATTCTAAATTCTATAAAGAAAAATAAAGAGGGGTGTGCAAGTGTATATTTCTATGTGCATTTTAAGTATGCATGCAACAATTTAGGACGGAACTTTCTCAATTCACACGAAGGTAAATTCAAACTCATGTAATTAAGAGTGTCAAATGATTCAAAGATTTTGAGATTTATTGTCCTATAGCTAAAGGAAAGTGATTAATGATGATTATTTATGAGACGTCATCAACAAGTAGTTGGGGTGGTTTCTTTGCAATTCATTTGATTAGCCCAAAAGTAAATGAGTTTGTAGATGGGTGGCGAGTTGACTTGGGTGACAAAGCACAACATCTACAAAGCGTTTTAGTGCTAAATTGGGTGAATAAATAGGAAGGCTTGTCCAATTAAAGCTTCGTTGAGATCGGGAAATGATGGGAAATGCACTTTGAGAGGAAAGATTGGGAGGGGAACAAATGTTATACTTGGTGTGTAAGTTTTAGTATGCCTAAGGACTAGAAGCTTTTGTTCCTAAGTGCATTTTGGATGTTGCCAACAAATTCTTTAGTGGGACTAGCTGGAAGGGAAAGATCCTTGCTAACCTCCTAAGGCTTGATTTTGGCTTATTGATCTTTGCATGTTAATCTTTTAAGTGCTAGAGGAGTGGCTAATACAATGGTTTCTAACTCCTAGGAATCTGATATGAATTTCTCACTGGCTAGTTTTCCTCATTTTGGGCACACTTATGATGTGATTCTAGCCCTCTAAATCATTAACCTCTTAATAACTACAAAAGGGGGGGGTGTTAATGTACTTTTTAATCTTGACCTTAGGAGTAATTAAGGAATGTACATTTATAACCCCATTGTAAGATTCAACTAAATAATTAGAGCAAGGCTAGCAATAGGAGATGATTGGTCCAAGTGTATTTTTCAAGTAGAGTGTCATATTGGAAATCTTTCTTGAAAAGACCTATCAACCAATGTAAGTTGATGATATTCTTTTGCTTTTGAGAAATAGGCTGATTTTGGCCATATAAATCTATTTGTAAAGAGCCAAAATGTGAATACTTAGGAGTTGACTATTGGACACTGAAGATGGGTATGTGTAAACTTACTTTAATGTTTGACAAGAGAGAAACTCTTAAGGTAGTTTGTTGACAATGGAGGAACTCACTTAGATGAGTTTTGAGAAGAGTGAGGAGTGGGGATGGAATGGGGGAGTGGTGTGGTTAGTCAAGGTGATTAAACAAAGTCAACTTCCAAAATGTGCTAGCATGACACTAGTTTATTTGGATGAGTCATCATTGCACTAGTTTCTTTGTATGAGTTATTACGGAGATGTCGCAAGGGATAAGGTTATGACTTTTCGGGGTGATTCATTGAGGCAATAGTTTCTTAGTACTTGTCATTAGACTCAGGGAAGTCATTGAGAGCAATGTGATTTATGGGTGAGTCTCTGAGACAATAATTTTTTGAGATAAGCTACCAAGAAGACACCAAGAGTGATGCCAATTGTTTGGATGAGTTACTAAGGCTCTAGTTTTTTAGTAGAAGTTATCAGGAATGCACTAAGAGAATTTTGCTAACAAGAGAAGTTACTGAAAAGACTAATCGGTCAATGGATGAAAAAATATGTCATCAAGGGAGATAGATTCATGAGGTGAGTGATCAAGACACTACTTTCTTAAGTGAATGAGAGATCATTGAGAAGAGGAAACTTTATGGGATGAGTTCGAAAGATGCTAATTTCTTGGGACAAGCCTCTGAGAGGTCAGAGATAGGAGGATAATTATTTGGAGAAGTCAACGAGATAACCAATGTCTCAACAAGCATGGTCAATTGGTGGCTAATTAGAGTAAGTGGTTGAAAGTGGCAACTTTATAAGGACAATGGTCAACCAATTACAATAGGTTACATAGAGTGGCAATATTGTAGGGAAGATGATAGACCAATTTCCTGCTAATTAGAATAGGTTTCCATGAGAGCCAACATTTTTGGATGAGTGATAGAGACACAAGTTTCTCATAACAAGCAGCAATATCATAAGGAAGGTGATAGACCAATACACTACAAATTAGAATAGATTGCTAACAGAGTCAATATTCATGGATGAGTGATAGAGACACAAGTTTCTCATAATAAGTCATGAAGGCATTGAGAAGCATATGACTGGGGGGTTTTTTATATCCCAAATTTCACTAAATTACTTGGTCAATGCTATTTTTTAAAATTTTTATCTCAAATCCCTATTAGGCCTTAACCAATGCATGGGATTTTTACATCCATCTTCCCTATTGGTTTATCCAAGAAACATCAGGGTGGCTTTGATAATAAAAAAAGAGATATATGTTGGTATAGTCAATGAATTGAATTGACTTCTTGCATATTATTGGTTACGAGTAATTAGTGGTGACTCAATCATATGGATTGCAAGCACCAAAGCAATTTTTCTTTGGCTTGAAGGTAAGAGACAAACAGGTGGATAGTAATAGAAATGGTTCATTTGTGATTGACCAAGCTAAATCTGAAATAGTTAGCAAGGTGATAAACCCATCTAACTTCTTATGAATGTCTTGTGAAGTAGTCAGTGATTACTTATATGGATTATGAAGCTAACTTTCCACATATGAGTTATGAAACTAACTATGATGAACCCTTGCATAGATTGTACACAACTACACGCTATAAAGTTGAACACAATTGTGTCATGAAGTAGTCAACGTTGACTTCTTGCGTGGATTGCAAGGAAACACAAAACCTACTCTTTTCTTTAAGAAGTGAGGATGGAAGTGTTGCTACTTATTATTGTGTTGATATTGAAAAAAATTGCAATGTTCTTGTCCAAATATTATGAATAACATTGTCATTGTGGAAAATTTTGAGAACTATTTTAGAATGATGATATTACAAGTGCAACAAGTTTTAGAAGTAATCAAATTTAAAACAAGAATATTTGCTTAGAACTTTTTTAGAGGAAAGCTATCCTAACCAATTTTGAGACTTCAAGAGGAGAAATATATTTTGAAATCCATATATATCTAGCAGTAGTAATCCCTCCATTAATGAGAAAGTATTAGAAGATTTCACATTGAAACTCTCTTTGTTAAGTACCCATTTAGGATAATTTATAGAATAATTAAGAATAATAGGATCAAGCTAAAGGCTATAAATGATCCACCATATCCATCAAGTAAGTCATATTGATATGCTAATGAATCACTCAATTATAAATGAGGGCAAATTGAGATAAAACTTCATTCTTGATTTCAAGTGATATGTAGAAAGCAATGAATAAAGGGATGCCCAAAGGCTTGCCATTTATCTTTCCAAAATATAATGGAGCTACAATTTTTGACTTTCTAAGGAAGAGTTAGGAAATTGGATCTTGTGGGATAGACTTTCTAAGGAAGAGTTAGGAAATTGGATCTTGTGGGATCCAAAAATTCATCACCGGCTTCTCGATGAAGAGAGTATGGTTTATGTGTGGTGAGAAGGCGAAGATGGAATGGTAGATAAGACACTACCTAGAGATTTTTCCCTCATTTTGTGAGGACTTTAGATCTAGTTCAGATTCCTATAGTGCAAGCACTTATAGTTAATTACACCTCCCAATGCTGAGAGAACTTTTGATTAAGGTTAGTCGTTAGATTGCTAAATGCATAGCATATAGTAGCAGCATGTGGAGTTATGAATTTAGGTTTATAAAATTCATCATCCTTAAACTTGAAGTGGATGGTTGGGGGAATGATGACACGCCCAATCAAGATCCCATGGTTCCTTCATCCCAGGCTATCATGGTCCCTAGTCTACTTAGTCAGAGGAGGTAGTCGACCTAATCGAAGGATCCTTGTCAGCAGCCATGGGTTGCATCGTCCAAGGAAACCTTGAAGATTTGGAGTGGTGTTTGTATAAGGAGATAAGCTTAAGTCCACTTTAGCTAATAGATGGTTTTTTTTTCCTATCAAGTGCATCATATGATTCACATCTCAAAGAGCAGAGCCATTGGGGAAGATACGGGCTATAGTCATGACCGTAGTATAATAGTGTCATTTGGTGGCAACCATTCGATCAGAGAACTCTGGTCATAACCGCTTCAAATGTGAAGCCTACTGGCCAAGCCACACAGTCAGAGGACACGTGCCACATCCTTAATAGCATGAGATTGATTGAGAGTGAATTTAGTTGTGTACTTGATTTGATATTGACTTTTTTGTGAGCTAGAGTCTTCTTAATTTTTCACCTACAATAAATAATTATGGAAGGTGGATAGATTGAGTTTTACTTTAACTTTTTAGGTTGACAATTTTTATTTAAACATTTATATTTGATTTCTTTTGTATTCTTCATATCCTTATGAGATTTGAATTTATCTTGATTTAGCTTTGAATTTAAATATAACTTGATGGTGATATCCCCTCCAGTTAAAATTTTCATTCAACACAGCCATCATCAGGTGTATAAATCTGCTTAATCATTTAGTTTATTATTCAATAACATGTCGACTCTATTAATTTAATAATAGAGGATCAGATCTATATTTATACTTTGAGAATTTTGAATTTGATATAATCAAACATAAAGATCTTAGATATTTTTAATAGTAATGATCCCTTTGGTTGATATCTTCAAACAACTCAGTCATCATTGGGGAGTGAATGATTTGAATATTCATATTATAATTTGATAATTTAATTTTAAGATTGAACCCCTCCAATTGAAATCTACAATCAACAATCATTGGGGTAGACCATATTGCTCATTTTAACAAGGATGGATTACATGACTTGTATTCATGGATTTAGATTTGAGGTGATTTAATATAAATCTTTGAAAACTTAGATAATATAACCCCTCTTGTTGGAATTCTAATCAACACCATCATCGGGAATATAAGATTTAAATATTTATGTTGCAATTTGATACTTACATTTTAAGATAGAACCTCTGTGATTGAAATCTACAATTAGCATAATCATCACTAGAGTTAGACCTTGTCAACTCTACTTCTTTGCTTATAGAGGACCAGGTCTATAACTACAGCTTGTGATTGTGTTCTTCATATAGAAATGTAGAATCAATTATTTTAAATATGAAAATTCTCTATTAAAGCTTTTGTTGATCGTTTGTAAATATAAAATAAAATCATCTTTTTCTTAGTAATTGAGCATTTGATTTGCAGGAAATCTTGCCTCCTCTTGTTCCTTACAATGAGGATTGGATTGGTTGAGTGAAACTTATGACTTCATCATATAGATGAAGCAGCCCATTCAAGTCGACTTCTAATTTCATTGAATTTTGTGAAAATGATAAAATTTGCACATTTTATGAAGCAATTAAGGCTATGCCTAAGACACTCCTCGTGGAACATATAAATCACTTGAGGGTGCTTACACACTTCTTAAAGTACTACATTTGAATTTATTTTATCTCACATATAAATTATCTTGTCACTTGCACAAATCTTGAGACGTTGACTTCAAATATAGGCTTGCCTCATAATACGTGTCATATGCTTTTTAAATGATTAGCACACATTTCAATACATTAATTCAAAATGTAAATTTTCTTTGAAATATGTGCTTAATTAACTCACAATCTTTAATTACTTGCATGCATAAAAATGCATGAATATGAGTATAGAATTGTCTCGATATATGTTCATGTTATGTTGCCCCTTATAACTCATTGCACATATTTTGAGGTTTAAGCTTTATATTATCTTGAGATGTATGAGAGACATAGCTTTTCATGCGCTTTGCAAAATGATTATCCCCCTTTTTTGTCCTCATATCATTATTCTTTAGTGAGGTGAGCCCCACAAGAAGATTTTTTCTTCTCATTATAATAGAAGGTGATGAGAATTCATTTTAACCATCTCTCCCATTTATAATCTACTTCTTAGTTGATTGCTTTGAAGATTCAGGAAAGCTCATTCAAGTATTTGATAATAGGTATCTTCATTCTTTTCTTTTTTTCCTTCCTCTTCTTTTTTTAATCACCTTTTTTATAAGAATTTTCATTTGCATTTGGCTTTGGTTGGCCTCTTCACTATAATGTTTAATCACCATTTAATTTATCTTTAATTTCATTTAGGCCACTTAATCACTTAAGATATTAGTTAATTTTGTCTCCAATAAGTCCAAAGTTTTAGACAAAAATTTTCGTAGCATCTCCCCTAATTAGGGGAGTTCTACCAAAAGTAAGCCTAGCCACCTGTCTAAAAAGATGCGCATGGGAGGTATTTTGTAACACTACGATTATAAATCTTCTAACCACCCATCAAAAAAGATGCACATTGGCTCTGTGTATATCTGCATAAAATCAAATACAATATTTTGCATGTTCATATGTTTTTCATTTTATACATTTGTAAGTGAGTACAAAAAAAATAATAAATATATATATATATATATATATATATATTGTTTCTAGAGATCAGAGAAAGAGAGAATGTATTTGTTTTTTTATATACAACTATCGACGAGAGAGAGATGTGGAGTTTACCAATAGAGGTGCTACTGCAGGTCATCGTCGGTGAGAGGTAAGCTCACCGGTGACTAGATGAGGTGTGACGTGTGTCGACGGTGAGGAGCTTGACTAACTTACGGTGTGCAAGTGGAAGGTGTTGTCCGAGGCGAGTAGCTTGGCTGGCCGATAAGCTTTTGAGGTGAGTGGTGGCTTCTCGTTCGAAAATTGGAGAGGCAAAAGGGAGGAAATTGGATTTTAGCGAGAGAGAAGTGAAAGAAGGCAGAAAGAGCAACCTGCCATGTAAGATTTTTTTTATAAAGAAAAGACCTCTCATCTTGTTTTTTTTTTTTTTTGAAAATGAGAGATGGATGCGACAATGTGAGGTGCAATAGTGTACAAAACTCAATTCAGCTTTGACGTGTCGAGGAAAGGGAGTTTCATTTTTTTAAAATAAAATAAAATAAATAATAAATAAATAATATTTGTATAAGATTTTATATCTGATTATCTAAGAGTTTGATTCTTAGCATGTAAAACAAATGCCCATTTAGTATCACATATATTTATTATATCTATCATATTTTTATTTCTTAATGTAAATATAATTTAATTTAAAATTGCTAAAAGTAAGTCTGACTAATGTATTCATTTCATCTTTATTATAATGAATAGAATTCTAAGATAACTTAATTTAATTTTATTATTATTTTATCATAATCTTTATAGTAGCCAATTACTTATAATTATTGATATATCGCTAAAAACTCTACTAGTGGAAGCACGAATCTTAATATCGAAAGCAATCTAATTCTGAGTCAAGACTAGTCAAGATCATGCATTTAAAATATAATTAAAATTTTTGGAATATCAGTAGGATCACTAAATAGCTCCTAAATATGAAGTGTTTATAGTCAAATTGAGTGTCTTGACGAGCCGGATCTAACAAGCCTAAGATCTTTTAATTCTGACTTCATTTCAGTATTTAAATACTTAAAATACATTAGATGATCGAATGAATCATTTTGGGCCGTCCGATGGAGTAGTTTGGATTTTGTCTGTATTTACAATAATGTCACTCTCATAATCTATAAATAACCTCTCATTCTTCACGCACAGGGAAGCTAAAAGAAAGGAGAGAGCTCGAGACTCAAGAATCTCAAAGCATAATCACACCCCGACCGTAGTGATCATCGCCACCGCCACCACTATCGCCACCATCGGTTACCGCCGTCATACCACCGCTGGCATCATTCGCACCACCTTATCGTATCACCACCACGGTCACCAAATCACGCGGCCACGCCATACCGCCACCATTACTTTGTCACCGTCGCCACCACCGGCTACCACGCCGCTTTCCACCACCCAAATCGCCGGATTCTCCACCGCCACCATCATATCACATGCTCACCATCGCCACTACTTGCCATCCAACCATCTTTCGATAGTTTTATCGGATCATCAGACTACCACCTTAAGAAAGGCCTTCGTCGCTAATCCAGTGAAGTTTGCCACAAAACTTACTCTTATAAGTTATCCTTCTCCAACTTTAAAGAAAGGATAATAATTGTAATAAAAGATGATATAGTGAAATTATTTCTAACTGGGTTAGGCCCTGTGGTTTTTCCCTTCAAGAATTTTCCACGTAAAAATCCAGAGGTATCTCAAACTCTTTTACTCTGTGTGTGAAACTTTTGTGCAATGCTAAGATATCGAATTCTCTTACTCTACCGACCTGAATCTTCTTACACACAATAGTTTGGTGTTGTCTGTGGGAAAGGAATCCCACAATCACAATCTTTGTGAACACCTGCACTATGTTCAACAGGCACAATACTCACAACAACGGAGCCTCCCACTCCAACTCCCATCACGCCCGAAACCAATTCTTAAACCAAGGATGTTAAGCTTCTGCCTCATTTACCCTTCGCATTTCACCAGTGCAAGAACCTTCTAGAAGTGAATGGAAGAGTCTCAAAATGAGAATAAAACATGAGTCACTACTACAATGAACACATCTCCCCCAAGATTGATCATTAGCCTGGGGAGGTCAAAATGCTTACATGGGGCCTTCTCGCCATCAGACTGAAGTTCCTCCACTTCTAGACTATGATGCCGATCTCCTTGACAAAGTTAGTTTTACTCATTCATCACTTGCGGCTCAACCGATCGCTAAACAATGAATTATTGTTAATGACTTGGCATGTTCCCGCCCTGTTAATTTCACCTATCATGTTATACGTGCAAAATTATAATACTTAATGCGAGAAGAATTTCACCTTAAAGATATAAATCATCTTCCCTCTCACTACGACTATCTTCACCTTTAGCTGAAGTAATTCTTCAACATCTTATTCCCGTATGTTTCAAGCTTCCAAGCATCGACTCTATGATGGGGCAACCTACCCATATGAACACATCGACTATTACAGAACCATGATGCACATCCAACGAGCTCCTAACATAATGTTTTGTCAAGTCTTTCTAGTCACCCTCAAGGGTCAGGCTCGCAGTTGGTTCTACTCCTTTTCAAGGGGATCTATCCATACCTTTGATGAACTTGCCAAGATTTTTGTAGAACAGTTTATTGCAAACTGGAGGATCATTAAAGATTTCTCTCATCTCTCAGACATTTGTCAAAATAGAGGTGAATCACTGAAGGAGTACTTCTATAGGTTATCCTTAGAAGCTCGCCAAATACTAGGGGCATACCCTGAATTACTAAGAGGAGTTTTCCTTGGAGGGCTTCGTCCTGAGCCTTTCTACTCGTCACTAATGCATGATATGGTCTACTTGTATGCCGACTTGGTTCATCGTGTGGAAGCACAAATTTCTATTGATGAGGCTATTAATGCACATCAAAATAGTTTGAATAATCCATAGGAAAATATAAAAGTACGCCATGGAACACCAATCAATAATCCTATCGAAAGAAGCAACAAGACAGTCATGATCTCCCTCCACAACACCAATGACGGAATAAAAAGAATACACATCACTGAACACATCTCATGTTAACATCTTGATGGTCATTCGAGATAAAGAGACCATTAAGTGGCCACATCCACTGAAACTAAATTCAAAAATTTAGAAACAATATCATCACTTCCATTGAAGTCATGGACATACTATAGAGGCGTGTAAACAACTCAAAGAAGAGATCAAAAGCATCATTCAACAAGGATATCTGAGTCAATTTGTGCAGAATTAGTCAACTCAAGCAAACATAACTCCAACTGGGGGGCAATAGGGACAATCATCACATAAATAATAAAATAGTCGCCAAATAGTTGGAAAAATTAAAATAATCATAGGAGGATCACTACTATCTAATCAAGTCTTCATTGCCACCTTCGAAGAGCCATAGTTAAAGAAATCTCGTATTGATCATTCCATCACTTTTAATGACTCAGACTTAGAAGGAGTCCAAGTTTTGCATCAAGATCCACTTATCATCATGTGGGGATCGGTGACCCATGTTATAATGTTAAGAGAATTTTGATTGATAATGGGAGTTCTATTGATATTTTATTTTACTCCACCTTTCTTAGCATAAGCTTGGTTAGGGAAAAACTCCAACCTGCTGTAGGACTATTATATGGGTTTGATAATCACCTTGTGCGAGTAGAGGGAGCAAACACCCTTTCTATTTTTCTCTGAGAATTTGCTCGACAAGTGACTCATTCAATTCAATTCATAGTTGTCAAGTCAGATTCAACATACAACACTATCTTCGGAAGGCTCCTCCAATCAATCTTTGGTGCTGTTACTTCGGTACCTCATCTTAAGATGAAATTTTCAACCACCGTTGAGATTGGAGTGGTCTATGAAAATCAACAAATAACACAATTATGTTACCTCAGAAAAGTTCAACCATTCCCTTCGATGACCTTCAACATAAAAATTTTTAACTTTCGAGATGAAGAAGTACCTAAGAGGGCTTTGCCTGTAAGACTTTTCGTTTCATTATTAGACCAACCTCTAATGAATAGTGTTAGATATACTCGCACTAACATAGGTAAAATTTATAAACTTCTTACACAAGAATCATGACATCTTTGCTTGGAGTCTGACATATATATGCCTGGGGTTGACCTTAATATAATCATGCACTCCCTCAAGATTGATCCAACATTCAAATCAGTCATCTGAAAAAAGTGAAGTTTTGCACCTAATCACCTCCAAGCTATTGAACAAGATGTTAACAAGCTCTTAGAAGCGGGATTCATACGAGAAGTACATTACCTACTTGATTAACAAATGTTATCATGGTTAAGAAATCAAATGAAACTTGAAGAATGTGTGTTGATTACACTAATCTCAATAAGGCTTTCCTGAAAGATAGTTTTCTCCGACCTCAAATTGATCAATTGTTTGATACTACGTCTGGTCATAAAATGCTCAATTTTTAGATGTTTATTCAGGTTACAATTTAATAAAAATAGATCTAATGGATGAAGAAGCCATGTCTTTCCAAATAGATAAAGGTTTATATTATTATGCCATTCGTTAGAAGCTGTGCTACCAATCAATGCCTCATGAATAAGGTTTTTAAAGACCTCTTAGGATACACAATGGAAGTATATGTGGATGACATGTTAGTGAAAATCTTGGAAGAATCATAATATATTTCTGGCTTAGAAATATGCTTTAACCTTCTTCGATGTTATAACATGCGACTCAACCAAACCAAGTATGCTTTTGGGGTTACGTCAAAAAAATTTCTTAGGTTTATGGTCACCCATCATGGGATTGAAGCTAATCTCAAGAAAATTAGAGCACTTAGAGATATGACTCCTCCAAAAAATATCAAAGAAGTTCAATGCTTGAATGAACAAATTGCCTTTATCCGCTTAGCTCATTCTAAAGATAAATACTTGTCATTCTTTAAGATATTAAAAGAAGCTAAAAATAATAATTTTTAGTGGACTCATGAGCATCAAGCTATTTTTGAGCAACTAAGATAATATTAGCATCTCCACCTTTACAATCCAAAGCACTCCTTGCAAATATCATCGCTGACAATGGAACCCAATTTACTGGAAAAGTCTTTACATCCTTTTGTAAAGATCTTCACATGCAGTACCATAGCTCATCATCAAACTAATGGTCAGACTGGAGATACCAATATGACTATACTAAAATGGTTAAAAATGTGCCTCAAGAAGATGAGGAGTAATGAGTTGAGCAGCTCTCTAGTTCTTTGGGCTTACTGCACTACTTTAAACTCCCGGTGAGACACCATATAATTTGTGTTTCAAAGATGAGGCTATTACTTTAGTAGATATCAAAATTCTAAGTCCAAGAGTTCAATCATTCAATCATAATAACAATGAAGAAAAAAATTGACAGAACATAGACCTACTCCCTGAAGCTCTTGACATGACCCTACTTTGGACTACTTCCTACCACCAAAGAGTAACTCATCACTTCAATAGAAGAGTTAAACCTCATCCCATCTCTATTGGTGACTTGGTCCTACAAAGTCTTCAAACTGTTGGCAAAAGCCTTCAACGCAATAAGCTCTCACCTCTTTGGGAGGGCCCTTATGTGGTTACAGCTATGGTCAAGCTAGGAAAATTTAAGCTCAAGGATCCAGAGGGAAAAACTTTGCCTTGAACTTGGGACATGAAGAATCTCCAAAAGTATTCAATGATTCTTACTACATAAATATTGTAGCCTTTATTTTGTCTCATTTGTCATTTCCTCTCCACCCCATGTTTTTTATTAACTCTCATTCCCCTTGTTAAGTTATCTTATGACAATATTGTATCACCGAGCTTATCAAAGTAATAAGTTTATGACTTTTTCTTTCAAGCTTGTTGTACATAAATAATCTTCTTCATTCGATCCTCCCACTTGAGAAATGCACAACTCACATTGTGTCTCAATCGAGGCATGATCAATCTCAACGAGATTTGATCGACCTCTTCCATACAAGTAAGAAGTTAAGTAACACTTTGACTAATACCTATGATAGGTCAAAAGTCCTTGGACTTCCCTCTTCTTAGTGTCATCTAATATACCAATCACCTGGATAGGTCAAAAAAAGAGAGCAAATCACTCAAAATTTTTAGTTTATTAATGTCATTGACAACTTTAATATGATGATATAAGAAAGAATTAAAATTTTGAAATATAAGAAAATAAAAAATGGAAAGAAAGAAATGCATCCTTAATTGTTACTACATGATATCAACATCCGCCTCACTACTGGAAGATGCTCCCTTAAACTCACTTTCAATCCCTTCATCTCTTGAATATGTCGAAGAGTCTTCAGATACTTGGCTGGGAGATAAATTCTCAATACTAATCCCAATTTTGTGATGTACTAAATGAATTTCATTTAGGAATCCTCAGATAAAACCTTCCTCTAAGCATTGGCACTCCAAGTCCTTCACTTCAACATCAAGAATATGATTACAAGCTTCTTGGATATGATCCTCTATAGCATCATGATAAGCTAGGGAGTTCTTAAAATCTTTCACTGCCTTTAAGGCTATGACATTTATTTTCGCTTCTAACATAATAAGCTCCTTCTCAGAAAGATGATCTTGTAATACTTTCTTCTCTAGTTCAAGAGCCTTCTTCATGCTTTGAGTCTCTTCTCTTCGGTGAGTCTCTCACCCTCAATCTTGTTTATGGAGAGAAGGAGAAGTTGACATGTTTGCCAGCTCAATTCTACATCCAGTTAGTTGATCCTGAGTCGCCACTTCTTTTAGACACTCATTCTTCACTTTTCGCCTTGCAAGTATTTTATCTTCATAAATTTAGTATTCCACTCATCTAGAGTGATACCCAAATTAGCCATAATCCCTAATGTTTGGGTTACCTACAATCAAAAAATCATAAATATTAGACTTAAGAAATAAAAAATAAAAAAGGAAGTGAAGAAAAGAAAGAGAAAGAGAAGATAACATACTAATTGCTCGGACGCCTAGTGCATAATGCTTTAACACCTCGAATATGCTTCACAAGATGAATCCCCCCATTATGAGTTGAGTTAGCTAAACTCTCAGAGGCCAATTGGGGGAGAACATCTTCTCCACAACCTCCACAATTTTTTGACATAATTATTCCATCACATATCTTCTTTTTCTTTAGAGAAGAAGCATTATTTCCATAATGACTTCATAATGGGCTTCTTGAAAGAATTCTTTGAATATGAGGAGAACTTTCATTATCTTTACTTGATCTCTTGAGTGGAAGAGCACGAGATCTCCCTGCCTGAATAAAAAGACCAACCTTAAACATCTATCTTCAATTATATACTTGCCAATATGACATAACTTATGCTACAAGCTTCCTATCTCAAGAATATTGAGAGTTGTTAGAATTTCATTCTTTTCAATCATTAATGGATCTGGAAGGCTATTCAATCTTCTCCATCTCTCAAGGAGACCCCACACATTTTCACAAAAAAGAACCTATCAGGCCAACTTCTAGATGGATCCTGTGCTAAAAATTTTATCCAATTTTTTATACCTCGATAAAATGCATCCCAGCATCATATGTGAACCTACACTTCTTATAAGTACTTGATGTTCAAAGTCACACCATGCTCTCTAAAGAAGATGGTCGAACCAACAATGTTCACTAAAGCTCGAAATAAAAATTATGATAACCCTACACTGCATATTTTAAAAATCTTAAGAAATTTGAGAGCCAAAGGGAATCATAGTCTCGCACAAAGAATCATCTCAGAAATAATAATGTATCCTTGTGGAGGAAAACATACTCGATCAGACTTTTTGGCAACAAGAGCCACCAACTCATTTGGGAAATGAAATTTTCTACGGAGTTCCATTAAATTGTCAGCTGTGATTGTGGATGATATATCATCTATAGCTGTCATACTATTAATTTTCTTCTGGCCACCATCCTGTGAAAATGCATAATAAATATGAAACATACAAGAGGAGAGAAAGACAAAGATCTGAGAAATCTATAAAGTAACTCACTTACCTCAATACTTGGGCACATCCTTTCCTGACTTTATTTTTCATGGACAATTTTGGATATAATCTTTTGCCTACGATCTAAAGAAAAATATACATATACATATGAGTTCACAAAAGAAGTTATTTCTCTAATGATACCAAAACTACCTAGATTTTAAGTTTTTTGAGGAATGGTTGTTAATCGATGCTTCCCCGCCACCTTGGCAGTTGTCAACTACTGAGACATCCATTGGAGTTTCAAGAAAATTAATTTCCTATAAGAAAAAGTAGAAAATACAGACCTTGATTACCTCTAATTCTAATCAGTCTAACGAGTACAGTTGAAGCCTCTTCTAAGGGAAAACTGGCGCCTCACCATATGAACTATGGACCTTGATTGCCTCTAAACCTGGTCGGTCTAATGAGGATAGTTAATGCCTCTTTCGAGGGAAAACCAGAGGCTCGCTATATGAACTACGGGCCTTGATCACCTCAAACCCGATATGAATAGTGATGCCCCTTTCGAGGAAAAATTAGAGCCTCATCATATGAACTACGGGCCTTGATCATCTCAAAACCTAGTCGGTATGACTATGATAGTTGATGCCTCTCTTGAGAGAAAATTAGAGCCTTGCCATACGAACTATGAGTCTTAATCAACAAAGAAAAAGACTTTCTTTTCAGAAGAAAGTTAGAGACTCGCCGATAGAAGAAAAAAGATTTTTTTTTACCCTTAGACCCTGAACTTCTGTTGGATAATTTCTCACTCAACGCAAGTAAACATTAGAGCATATGGGAGAAAACTAAGTCTCCTTTAATCCCAAAGGTTTTATAGATCCACAATAGAGGAAAAAGGAATAAAGAAATTTAGAAATATTTAAATAGATTTTATAATTTTGCACTTAAATATATTTTTCCTTTTATAAAAGCAAAAACAAGAATAAAATAATAAAAATGGAGGAAATATTAAAAATCCAAATTTAGGTCATTCACTATACGCACAATTATGAGGAACATATGCTCACCATTCGGCCTCACGTCTCACTGCCCAGAGCACCCACGAAATATGTAGTCTCATGCGCTCATGTCGGAGCCTGCGGGTCTGAGGCCCTGCGGAGCACTGTGGGCCTGGCGCTCATGCCTGCTGGCACTGGCACTCATGGCCCCTGTTCCACACAGTCGCCTGCACCCTCGCCTCGTTGAGCCGCAGCCCGCAGAGCTTCAACCGCCTTCACGCCCGCTTCTCCCGTGGGGCCTCTATGTTCCGTGATCCTCCCACGATGGCGTACACTGCCATTTCAGGCTACGCGCACTAATGTCTTCGAGTGAATCTTGTGCATGCACTAAACAAGCCATCCACCGCCTCCTGCTTGCCCACGGATCAGGGCCTCATGCACCTGTGTGACTAGTCTCTTGCACACGCTTTCATGATCATAGTCTTGTGCATCTATGAAGATCTATTCTTTCAAACTATATCTGACGTAAAGGTTAATGTACACATAAATTTCATCAACATAAAGAGTTTAAGCTAAAATAATTTTCTTTAAAATTATAATCTATTGAAAATTATTCATTCTTTAGATATATTTTTGGATGATAAAGATGATATCATCCAAAATAGGGGGAAACTGATATGTCATTGAAAAAAATAGCTAAAGCACAAATCTTGATATCTAAAGCACCGATTCTCAATCGACAATGGTGACTTAAAATATAATGAAAACTTTGATGATATCACTAATAACTAAATAGTTTATAAATATGTAGTGTTATAGCCAAATCGAAGCATCTTGATGATTTAATCTAACAAGCTCTTAAGATCTTTTAATTTTGACTCATTTCATATCCAAGTACTTAAAAATATATACGATGATCAAAGAATCATTTAAGTCGTCCCATGGAGTGGTTTGATTTGCCCGGTTTTATGAGAAACAATCTCATAATCTATAAATCAGCCCATCATTTTCACATGAGGGGATACAATGAAGCAAAGTAGGGAGAGAGTTTCGAGATCCAAAGAATTCAAAGGATATCATTCACTGAAAAGTCGTTGATCATCGCCGACCATAGCCGCAGATTTTAGCCATTGCCACTTCGCAATCATCGCAATGTCGCCGCCACCGCTTCTTCACCGCTATCGCCGTCACCACCGTCCCATAGGCCATTGAATCATTTGTCGCCACCATTATTCACTACCGTCACGCCACCGCCACCATTCGTAATGCCACCGCCAATAACCATCTGACTGTTTACATCGTCATTTGGTCATCGAGTCACCACTGACGCTCAGCCAATATCGATTACCCGCAATTACTCTTTTGATAGTTTTTGTCCATCATCGACTACCACTCAAGCAGTCCTTTGTCGCTAATCTAGTGAAGCTTGTCACAAAACTACTTTGTAAATTTATCCTTCTTCAACTTGGAGAAAGTGATAATAATTGTAACAAAGTCGATATAGTGAAATTATTTCATGGGTTAATAGGCGGATTTTTCGCTTTTGATTTTCCACCAAAAAAATCTTGAGATCTTCAAACTCTTTGTTAGTGTACAAAACTTTGTGTAACGAATGCTAAAATATCAAATTCCTTACTCTCCGAATTTAATATTTCAGCACAATATATATATATATATATATATAGATATATATATATATATATATATATATATATATATATATATATATATATGTTCAGTCATAATTAAAATAATTTAATTAATTTATAGGTATGTCATCATTATAATATTGTAAAAAGATTTTATAAATACTTTTTTATATCTTGGATTTTAAAATACCGCATGTTTTATTTGACTTTTATGCATTATTTATGCAATGTAAAACCTCCATTTTAGATATTTTCAATTTTTTTAAATATCACACTCAATTTGTTTGGCAAACAATATTATTTAGTAATTACGATGGTCATCAAAGTGAACTTGGCTCAATCTTTTAGAATGTTGTAATCTTTCATTTTATTCATTCACTTAATTCCAAAGAATTCTTGAGATGAATATGACCCCATGTACTTGCTCATCAATTTTCCATGTTATCACATTTGACATAAATGTAGGTCTGAATGTCCCCAACAAATATGGTGCTCCTAAAGAGGACCATGTTGTCTCCCTTTCATTAAATTGGGTGCTTTTATATATCTACATGATTGTTTTGTGCTTAATACTCTTTATTATACCAAGCCTCTATCTTCTTATGTTCTTTGTAGGAGATGTCTGAGAGGTAGGAATCTTATTTCATGAGTACAGACTAAAAGCAGCCTCAGTGAGGAGGCTATCCTGGTCCTCTATCAAAGCATGATCCCTCGGGGATGCACACAAGGCCTGAGCAATGAGGATATGTTGTGAAGGGGTAATATTTTTCATGACTTTTTCACACGTTCTCCTTTGGTTTTGAATTGTGCTTTAGATTCGCATGCTTTTGAGGAGCCGAGAGATTGGGTATACACCATTAAGTTGAAAGGAAGGGAGTACAACCATTGGGATGGTGGTGGGTTCGTGATCACCATGGGATGTGAACATTCTACTGGTAGGTGACAACCATGAGGCAAGGGGCGCTGTATAAGATTACTAGGCCACGCCATTCTTTAGCCTAATGCACTGAGCCACGAGACTCAACCCAGAGGCCGATTCTTAAATAAACCGATGGATATGTGACTGGGCCGTGCACATTTTTCGCACACAAAGACACCGGGGCAAGGTAGGGTTTAAGGAGGTAGTGTATGCTTCTCTATTTTATTTCTTAAGTATCCCTCTTCTTCGTTCGAGGATAGAATTTTGGGATTCTAGCAGAGTACATGTTGGTTTATCTCAAGGAGTTGACTATTACTTTACGAGATATACAAATAATGTTAGGACTTCCTATTTTTGGTCACCGCCATGAGTGTATTCTCCACCAAATGAGGAGCTCTTCATAGGCAAATGTCGATGATGATGATCGATGGGTAGACTCATTTTTCCAAGAAGTTTACCCTGAGCTCTTGATGCACTACCATCAGACATATAGAGTAGTCTATTTACTTATGGAGTATAGAGTGATGATACTAGTGGGTGTATGGAATCATAGTTTCTTAGAGGAGGACAGTTTGTTTGGTCATCCAACATAGTTTTTGACCCATTTTTAAGCTTTTGTAGCATGGGGACCACTTGTTGGAGGAGAGGTGTCAATGACAAATGACACGTGTGTTCCATCCTTACATGACATGGATGAGGATCTATCTCTCAAGATGATTTTCTTGGCCACTTGGTTGTCCATATTTGTCTTTCCTGTCAGGAAGGGATTTGTGTGATTTAGTGTACTATTAGCGGCTAACTGGATTGCATGAGGGGAGTGTCTGTCATTGGCTCTAGTCATACTTGCTCGCACATATAGGGTTATGAGGACCATCTCAGAGTCTAGTTCTCTTGAGCTTCAAGGTATCACTTTACCCTGGCAGTATTTGTATGCATGGATCCACCTTCATATCCAATGACCTTACTCTTGCTTAACTTTCCTACTTCATAGAGGGATTTTCCTACTATCAATGGGTTTAAAGCATCTTTCACTTTAGAGAGGGAGCAGATACGCTTGTTCTTCTTTGCTCCACACTTGGTCAGAGATAGATTTTCTCTTGTTCACTAGTCAGATGTAGGTGACCTTCCTGACAGCATGATTAGAGTTGATATAGTTGATAGCATTGATCGCAGATGTAGAGCCACCTTGCTCTTTAGAGGACGATCACTACGGGTGGTGGAATGCTTCATTAGCATGAGGCCTGGCTAGCTACATTATAGATTTGGTCGTTCAGTAGTTCTGGAGGGATATCAGCCTAGTAGAGTTGCTCATTGGGGTTCTCTCTATGAAGAAGACCATTCATCCTGTGCATAGTTGATACTCTTCGATGGATTCATTGTCGATGGAGACTCATTTTCACGTGATGTGGATTCTTCGATTTTGGGTACTAGTTCTCAATTTCCTTGGCTCCTCCACATGACACTAGGATTAGTTACATTGACTTGCGCTTGTCTCTTGCTTCTTTTATGGAGCATGGTATTTGGAGGTATAAGCACAGAGTTAGGAAACTAGGAATTCTTCAAGCACAGAGACTACGTCACAACACTCCATAGCCTAGTAGCACTAGGGACGATGGTACATCTTTTATTCACTTACATACCTTTTTCATGCATATTTTTATAAATAGTAATACATATGTTTGATGTTGTTCTATTTTACTGCTACAACAAGTAGGGGTGAGGATGATTCAGCTACTATAGAAGAGGCTACTACTCCTTCTACAGTGCAGCTTAGGGAGCCATCTCCACTGCATGAGATACCTTCTTCCTCTCAGAAGGAAGAGTCCATCAGATGGATCCTCCTAGAACTTCGATGGGTTGGTCGATGAGTCCAGCTTCTTGCCAGCTTTTGACACCACATGAGGTACACTCAGGTTCTAGATTGTTAGTTAGCGTCGGGCCCATGACTTTTGAGGATTCAGAGGAGGGAGTGCCCACTACTTTTATTACAGAGCCCATTGTTCCAAAGATAGCGACACCTTTGGTGGATGCACATCCACCTTCTGGACCTCCTATTGCTTCATACTGGCATAGAGAGGCACCTTTTATAAGAGAGTTTGACTCAACCAATCAACCGTGTGAGATGTCGCTCCTCATGTGGATGCATCCCCACCTTCTAGTCCTTCTACCGCTGCTTAGCTTGGGGAGATATCTGTTGCTATAGAGTTGGGGTTTACTACAACACTTACTATTTCAGTATACCCTTCTACCGCTTTTGATTTCACAGTAGTGCCATAACTACCACCACTCGAAAATTTGCTTGATCAATCTGAGTTACCTTCGTTAGGTATTGTATTTGTTCATTCATGTACTTATTTTAGTTATGTTATTGATGATTTCTTCTACTGATAATAATTTCTTTATTTTATCTTATAGTGTTTTATTTTTGGTTGAATGAAAATGAATATACACGTGATTAGAATATTGATGATGTATATCTCAAGATAGAGTCGCCATCTTACAATGGACATAATCACCAAATAAGGACTCCTAAGGATAATGGGTCTTCAAATGTACTAAAGAGCTTTCCTCTACTTTACATGAAAAAGTAAAGCAGGATTTATTTAAATCGAGTTCATTAAGTTCCCTATGGAGGAAAGGCTCATAGTTAACTACATCTTAAGGAATGAGATTTCTTAAGTATACTCTCGATTAAAGTAAATGATCGTTGTCTACAAAGATTTCAGAGATAGGACTATCAACAAATTGGTTATTTTATAAAATCAAGTGGGATTGATCAAAAGGAGGGAGTAGGGGATGCTCATGATATTAGGAAACCTAGTGAGCATCCCAAACTATGCTATGGTTGGGCTTTATATTTTCAAAATTTGAGAAAAATTATATGTTTGAGTTGAATTTTTATTAGAAATCCAGGGCTTACAATTCCACAACATAAGATCGTGGAAATGCCTAAGAGGTGAGGATTTATGCTTGTAGCAGAAAACAACAACCTCAGATCCTAAATCTAGGGAGCTTTGGCGAGGGCCAAAGCACGACCTAAATCTAAGGAAAAAATGGGTATATGATTTATCTCCATAAGAGAGAATAAACCACCCGACTGTTGGACTTACATCCATATGGTGGTGGCCGCCAACTAACTCCTCCTACAATTTTAAATAGATGTAGGCAAGTCTTATGCTTTGAAAGATGGCTAAGCTATTATTTATTTAAAAAGGTGACTACGTCCTTAAACACACTCCCTATGAGACTAGATCATGAAGGGCGTGAATAATGACTTAAATCTAGTACAAACTTTATCAAGTTTTATTTTGATTTGTGGACAATAATTTTATTTGACGTGCTATGGGATTTCATATGCCTAATGCATGAGAAAATTGATTATGGGCTAAAATTAGAAAGAAGGATGTGTGTTTCCACCATGGCTCTCAAAGGTCAAGCCATTTTCTCCCAAAGGTGGAAGCCCTCCATTAGCAAGAGTGAAGCAATATGATTTATGCATGATGTGAGACATACAACATCTAGCTAGACATTGCTAAATCTTTTATTATCTTGATTTATGTCTTTAGGTGAGGTTATGAGTTATTTAATTTAATTTTGAGTTGATTAATTGGATAGAAAATTTATTTTTTTTCTAAGAGTCTAATCACATCCAGGCCATTCAACAACCATAAAGCAATTAAGAAACTAAGAAAATCATGTCATCCTAATTGCAGAATCATAAACATAACATTAATCAATTTATAGAATTAGCACAAAAGGATAAAAGGCTGGTGCGGTCAGGTACTGTCGTACAACACAAAAAGAAATGTGGGTACTCGAGCTCTACCCTTATACAACCTGGATTATAAATGAATAATTATAATTTAGAAGGAATTCATGTTATGATGGTCTTCTTTCTTCATTTCTTCCTTTCTTCATTTCTTTCTTTCTTCATTTCTTTCTTCCTTTTGATTTGACTTGGGATGTAGTTTGCTCCAAGGCTTCACATGGTATATAAGATATGGTCTTATAACTAATGTTCACCTTAATTCCCCCATAACATTCATTCCAAATCTTAATTGTAAAATTTACATCAAAATGGGAAAGATAAATCTAACTAAACCTGCAAAATAGAGATTAGCTAAACATACCATATAACCCAAGCAGTTATAAGAATAATTTGGACTTAGCACCCCACACATGGGTAACCAAGTCCACCTATCCTAATTTGGGTTATGCTTTGGGGTATAAGCAACCTGCATAGCAAAAGTATTTATATTTTTATTACAGTGTCCCTTAAGCATAACCCCCTACAAAAAGCATGATTAGGCTAAAATTACTAACATCAAACTACACATGCATAACATCATACATGCACCTAACATCATATAAAATAATACATCACAAAATAAAAGGTATCAAACCATACACCGCCCTAACATAGAGCTAGAATGGTGGTTTAGCCTAATGTGTGTGCCATTTAAGGCTTGTGTGGCATGTCTTAGCTAAGCTTTAAGGTTGAAATTTTCTAAGTGTGAAAGATTCAATTTAGATGGTGGTTTCATTTTAAGTGATTTAGCTGATTTGTCAATTTTAATTGGTGATTTGATTTGGTTTGAATGAACCTACACTTAGTTACTAAATGTTGTGAAGAGAAGAAAAGAAAAGAGAAATTCTCTTTCATCCCTACCTTAAAACATTTCTAAGGTAGATTGATTGATGAATTTTCTTTAGTGAATGTTTTATTATGTGTTTTAATTATCCCTAAGTTTAGATTTGCTCTAAATAGCCCTATTTAATAAGAAAGGCATCTTAGGATTAGTTAAGGTGGATTACTACCACATAACACAAACCCATTTATTTCTTTCCACCATGTATACCATGCATATTAATAATCCTAAGTATACCTATACATGCAATGCAAATTTTTAGCACACTTTGATGATGAATGCTAAGAGATATGATTTAAAATTTTGGATATTCTATGAATGCATGTCTTTATTATGTAGAAAAGGGGGATTTTTCATCCATTAATAAAATGCACATTCACATGTATAAAAGTTATAAGTGAGTATGGCGCCATTATTTTCTATACCAGGGGCGTAAGGTATAATACCTACTTAGGGCTACTGAAAGCCTCGCAGCCCCGGGATGTCTAGACTAATATACCACTTTTCTTAAATACATGTAGATGTACAAAAGAAATAAATGGATGAAGAATCATGCAAAAGATTATGTTTGATTTGGTTGTATAATTTACATGTGTAAATGTGAGGATCCTTCTTAAGTCATAACATAGAAATGCATAGGAATAGATTTAAGCAAGTGTTGTGTTCTTTTCAAATGAACTATACACTTTGTAAATCCTATTCAAATCCATGTTAAGAGAAGAGAAGAAAACAACATAAAACACATCTTATGCTATAATCACATGCAAGCTTATAAGTACTTATAAGTAGCATCACTTCATTCAGAATCTTTAATTTATAGGTTTTAAAATAATTTTTTTGGTTTAATAGTGATAATCACTCATATTCTTAATTTTAACCAGCACATGCAATTTGACATAAAAAAAAACATTTTTATTTAATTCATTTTTCAAAAGAAATGAATGCATGATTTCATATGGAAAATAATATTTAACATGCTTGGAAAGAAATAAATGGATGTAAGCACATGACTTCATTCACCCTAATTACTTCCTATGGACAATCATATAAAATAAGATTATTTAAAATGAATCAAAATTCTTTAAGGAGATTTTATTTTTGAATTTAATTTGACTTAGGAAATATGAAAAGGGCTAGGGTCCTAAACACATTTCCCTCATGTGTGAATTGGTTTAGTTTAACTTTAGAATAATTAGGTTGATTTTATGTTTTGTTTAGGTTAAGGTATGAATTAAATCCATTAATTATCCCTTACCTATACCACTTTAACATAATTATTCAAGTAATTATGAGATAATATGCAACTACATGGAAATTAAATCAGTAATGCACCTAAGAAATGAAGGGGCCTAATGCAATTGGCTCACAATTATTGATTAATTAAGCTAAAGGGTTTAATTAAGTACTTTCATAACCATCTTACACATGTAGTTTGATTGTGATTTCCTTTGAAATCCTCTTAGGTTATTGAACAACTAAGAATCTACCCAAAATTGAATGATTAAGTTCGGAATGATTTATTTTTGAGTTTGATTAATTGAACTAATTAAAGTGATTAAGTCATTAATTAATTTGCAAATTATTTAAGTGTTTATCCAAATGAAATAAACTTAGGGGAAATGATTAGAAAAAAATCTAATCTCATTCCCAAGTTCATTCACTATTTCATGATATTAGCAAGCTTAATTAATGAATTTATCACTATTTAATAGGTTAATTAATCATTTAATTATTAAGGAAGTGATTATTGATGAAATAAGCAATTCCTCTAATTAATCAAGCTATAAATTCCAAGAAAATCATGGGAGGCAGAGGTCATCCCACTAATTAATCTCAAAAAGTTTAGGGTTAATTATTGGATTAATTAGAGGATAATTAATTACATTTCTAATAAAACCTAAATTAAGTTAAAATCACTATTCAAAATTAATTAATTTTAATTTTCTGTTATTCTTCTCTGAATTATTTTTAAAATGAGTATTTATTTATATTTTTGGATTTTTCTATAATTAGTTATGAATTTTGGAAGTTTGAGCATTAAAATTAGATTAATTAAGCCTAATTCACCCCCTAATCCCATCAGGCCATGTGGCGGCTGACGCGATGCATTTTCCACATGGCGCGACGGGATGGGTTATTTAAGTTGTCACATCCGTCTGGTGAGTCAGCTGACGGGACATGCTTTCTCTACGGGCCATCCGATCTAAGATCGGATGGTTGGGATTAATCGCAGTTTAGGCTTAAATCAAAGGGGATCTAGCGTGATCTAATCACAGCCGTACATTCCAATCACGCGGAATGGACAGCGTGTGATCCTTCTCCTTCATGAGTGATGAGAGACGAACACCGTTCATCTCTCTCCATTCAATTCGAGCTCACCCGAGCTCAGATTGGGATCAAAATGATCCCACACCTTTGGAAGGAGGGGGATGCACATCCAACGATCAAGATCTCAAGAGATGATACTTTTCTTCAAAAAGGACCAAGTAATTTTTCCTATGGCTACGATTTTGAGCAATGACCTCATCAGAGGCTATCACCAGTGCTTCCAAAGGAGGAGGTAGCTTTGTCTAGTAGAGATTGAAGGTATCAGGTCTTGATTTGAAGTGGATGGTTCCGTTGACTAAGCTCACCTTCAATGGTGATCGCTTGATCGAAGTAATGCTTCCCGTGGCTTGGAGGCTTGAGAAATGACTTGGTTGAGCTTAATGAAGTCCACTGATGGTGCTTGCAAGGTTAATTTGGTTTTGATGGAGAATTGGACGAGTTTAGTTTGATTGATCTCCTATTTCTACTTTGAGTGAAACTTAGAATGGGAATCAATGGAGCTTGAGAATGGCTTGGAGAGACTTGATTGAGTCTCCTTAGCTCAAATGAAAATGAGTGCTTCTAGTTTGAGTGGCAATGAGGGGGAGTATATCTCCCCCTCCTTGGATCAGATGGTGATGAGTAGTTTTTGAACTATGGTAAGGATTGGGTTCATAATTTGGGCTACCAAACATCCCATGTGAGTCATTTTGAGTAGTGAAGGGAAGGAGAGTGGGTGCCCATGTGCTAGGTGAGTGCATTATGGTTTCAAGTGTTCAATTTCCATTAGAGGGGTCAGTTTGGCCTTAGCTTGAGTCATGGCCAACCCAAGCTCATTGGGTCATGTTCACCACCATCCTTGGTGCCCATGTGGACGATTAGGAGGATGTCAAGTGGCCTTGAGAAGGAAATGATCAAATTTCAAGTGAATTTGGTCATAGATACCCTTTGACCTAAGGGTAAAATGGTCATTTGGCCATGATTTTAATTTGGGCAGATTTGAAATGATTCAAAAATGGGTTGGACCAAATTTCAAGTGATTTGGAGTTCATTTGGTTTAGATTGGTTCAATTTGACCCATTTAGGTCAAGTTGTGTCAAATTGGTTACCAATTGGACAATCAATCAAATTTAAAGTTCAAATATATATCATTGGTTTGGTTCAATTTGGTTTAGATTTATTTTGGTTCATTTAGGTTCATGACCATTGATTTGACCCAAGTTGGGGTCATGGGTTGGTTTAGGCTTGGTTGGTCATTTGAAATGTATTGCAAGCTTTAGTTTCAATCAATTTTGGTTTAGTTTGATTTGTTGATTTGACCTTTTAGTCAAGTTGAGTTCATGATCAATTAGCAGTTAGGTAATTGGTCAATTGAAGCTTTTGTCAAGTTCAACAAGTGATTTGAAATAAATTTGACCCATTGGTTGCAATCAATTTGACCTATGTTAAGATTTGACCCATTTTGACTATTTAGGTCAATTTGGGTCAACTTAGGTCAAGTGGCCAGTTAGGCTTGGTTTGGCTCAATTGATGGCTTGGTCATGTTTAATCATTGATTATGGATTAGTTTAGATCAATGGCTTCAATCAATTTAGCCTATAGTGAATTTTGACTTGTTTGGGTTTCATTTGGGTTAAATGTTGACTTGGTCAAAGGCTAAGTTTGACTTGGTTTAACCCATTTTTGAGTGATTGATCATCGTAGGATGATTATTGCACACAATGTGAGGCTTATGCATAGTTCAATCCAATTTGGTTGGATTAGAATTTGGCTCAAAAAGGTCCTTTAGGTCACTTTGGGTCAAGTGAGCCTAAGTGGGTCAATTTGCTTGATCAAGGCTTGATTCAAGTTTGGTTGAACTCACATATGGACTTATGATGGAAATAAATCTAATTGCAAGTGATTTGGAGTCAAATGGGTTTTGGTTCATTTGACAATTTCAAGTCAAAAGAGTGACCATGGGTTTGACTTGGGTTAGTTTGATTTGGTTTGATTTATTTTATGTTTATTTGTGATGTGATTGAAAGAGTGTTTGAAAATCAAGGGTTTGATTGATTTGAGAATTTGATTTGAGCTAAGTTAGAAGATGAAATAAAGTTGAGTTGAATTGATTTTGGATTTAAATTTCAATTATGGGGAAAATCATTTGATTTGGAATTTGATTTGATTTGGAGTGATTTATAATTTGAGAAAATTCAATTGATTTGGAATTAATTTGATTTGGAATTGATTTATATTTGAGAAAATCAATTGGTTGGAATTGATTTAAGATTTGGATTTTGAAATGATTTATGATTTGAGAAAATGATTGAGTTGGAATTGAATTAAGATTTGGGTTTTTTTGAAATGATTTATGATTTGAGAAAATCAATTGAGTTGGAATTGATTTAAGATTTGATTTGGATTGGTTTGAAGGAGGGAAGCAAGGATTAGGTTCAAGTGATGGGGTAGGCAAGTCCTCATAATACCCCTAAGGCATAACCTATTCCTATGGCTAAATCTTCTAAGTCTCTGGGTTAGATATGAGTTCACCTTCTAGAAGTGTCTTAAGACAAAGGAACTCTTCTTAGTGCGGAGGAGTCCTATGTCTAAGATGGAGAAGTTGAAAGATTACTCTAAAAGTTAGGTCAACATATATGTACAGTGCTTGCTGGAGTGGATTATCAATCTGAGATTTATTGTCGACACTCCAGTCGATATGAAAGGTGATGCAAGACAACAACTTAGTGTTCTTACAAGATTTGCTCTCACGACTGGACCCTGGATCATCTGAGTCACTTCAGCATTTTACCTCTAACGCCAACATGCTTTTAGACTGCCTTGGTCACTTTGGGTTGGAGGACATGGAGCTGAGATTCTGGGAGGGCTATATGGGAGACAGAGTTTATAGTCAAACATATGAGGTCCTTTTCAGTTGTGCAAAATTTAGCTTGCTACTAAAGCTTCGTGAGCGAGTCAGGATCGACGAGATACTGTTGACTTAGCTCATGAAGAGTTTGAGTGGAGTGCATGGGCCTTGAGATAGCTTTGCCAAAAATCTACTAATGTCGAGGCTAAGATGACTAGCCTTTCAGACAGGATTCGAGGCTCTAGAGGGAGCTCACGAGCTTGATGTCTTGCCAGACCGACCTTCAAGTGGAGTAGGGTAGATGAGGTCCGGAGAGAGAGAGAGTAGTGTTGGTACTCGACTTGTCATCGCACCATGACAGATGCTAAGTCTATCTTAGCTCGAGCTACATAGGAGTTATAGATGGCAGAGGCAGTACTAGATGCTTACTACACTCATAGCACAGCTTTAGGGTATACAAGCTCATCTCCTTTGATGCACTTTTTGTATGAGCTATGTACTCATTTCTTCAAATTAGTGAGATTTTATATTTCTTTTATGGTACTTGTACTTTCCAGTATTCTATTCATGTTGAACTTGATGACTACGTATGGATTTGGAGCTTGAGATTCCTTTTGTCCTGACTTCCATTTTAGCGAACTCGATAAAGGGAGTTACCTTAATTTGTCTCAGTTGACTTGGCAGGTGAAAGTAGAAATACTTTTTGCCCTATGCTCAATGCTTTGATGGGCTTAGTGAAAGGTTGAGTTTTGGTTATTTTAGGATTTGTAGATCTTCCTGTCCTAGCATTGTGCTTGACAGACTCATTGAAAGGTAAATAAAGATGACCCAGCCTTCCGACTTATATAAGGTATATAATGTTGAGTTATCAGTCTAGCAATGTGCGCTTTAATAGACTGAATAATCACAAAATTCATTTATTTCAGCCATTGCCTATGTGTGAACTATGGAATCGCTTCCTTGGTCCTGTGCTTTCTGCTTTGGCAGACTTAATGAGGGAATTGGATGTGATTTGTGCTTGATCAGCTCACTTGAAAAGAGATTAGAATATCACCTTGTAGGCAATATATAGATTGATTTGAGGCAGCTCTAAATTGAAAGTTTTCTCAAATTGTCTTGGTCCATCGATCAAGTAGAAATATCTCTTGGATTCTGGTTGCTTGTAGTCACTAAGCGGATCTAGTTTGAGATTGAACAACTATCATCATTGGACTGACGAACAAGGGCTCTTTCTCTACGGTCTATTTTTATGGCTTATTGAGTCCAACCTTTAGAACCTACTCGAGTCTTTAACTTAAGCTATGATGGCTTGGTGGTTTGGTCATCAGACTACTGAATGCGGGCTCTTTCACTACAGCCTTTTCTTGGCTTGTTGAGTGAGGAGAGCGTCAACAACTCGGCCATTTATGGGCTTATTGAGTTTGACCTTTAGAACCCATCCGTGTCCTAGACTTGAAGGTGTAGAGTTTAATGTTTTTTCTTGTTCTGGCAAGACCTTTTAGTTGTTTGACCCAATTTGACCAATTGGTCAACCCAACCCAAACCTAGCCCAAATGGAACCCATTTGACCAATCCAAGCCAAACCACACAAATCCAACTTATGGGATCTTGTGGGCTAACCTAACTCAGCTTAAACTCACCCTAGGTCACCTTAAGACCTCCTCAAAAGCCAAGTGGGCCCCACCAAGGGGATTAGCCATCAAACCATAGGATTTAAACTTAAAAATTAATGGATCCAAGCCAAAGTCAACTATCCCATCCCAATGACATCCCTTAGCACTCCATGGAACTTTCTCCTGACCCCACCCAGCCCACCTAGCCAACCTAACCCACCCGAGGTCGGCCAAGGACCTTTGGGAGGTGAGTTGACTCAGCTTCAACCCAAACTTAGCACCCATTGGATCCAAGCCTTTGCATCCTTGCACAATGGATCCATGGAATCCTCCCATCACTCCTCCCATCCCTGGTGTGCCACCACGACTTGAGACAGTTAGTGAGCCGATGCAAAGCGTGCACATTATCATCTGTCCATCATTGGAAATTAAGCGGTATACCCTTCAATTTGAGCATGATTTCAAAGACACTTGCATCGTGAGCCTTCCTAAGTCAATTTTGAAGCCCCTTAGAGTGTTTCCAAGGATCCTCAAACCCTCTTTGATCGGCATTGCCCATTCCTGAGAAAAATCAAAATAGGGCATCTCAATCCGGAGCAATACTCCCTCTCCACTAAATCAAATTTCAATTCCTCTTAGCCACACCATCACCATACCCTATCAAAGCCAACCAAAACTTTTCCCAAGCTTCCAAGCCATGGGAGGAGTGAGTTCAATCAAAGTCGAGCTCTTTGCATGCGTGGATTGGTCAACTAAGCCTTCCACACCAAATCAAGCTCAAAGCTCTTCAACAGGACCTCACCTCAACTAGGTGAAGCTACCTCTAGTGTTGCATCATCAACATTAGCTCTGGTGAAGTAATTTCACAAATCGAGCCTTGCATGGAAAAATGGGTTCATCTTTTGTGAAGGAAATTCAAAATTTATGGATTTTTGACCATTGGAAGTGTGCGTCTCCCTTCCTCGAAGGTGTGGGAAGAATTTGGAGACAATCCGAGCTCGAGTGAGCTTGGATCAAATGAGGGAAGATGGATGACATCCATTTTTCATCACTCGTGAATAGGATAGATCATGAGCAGTCCATCCCGCATGATTAGAATGAATGGCTTTGATCAAATCTCGCAGTAGAGCCTTCCATTCCTTTCCCCAAAGATGAATTGTGGCCCGATCTTAGATCGGAGGTCCAGAAAGAAATCCACCACGGCTTGACATGTGGATGTATTTGCCAATAGCCAATCATCATGCACAGCGTGGAAGCGTGCGCCGTCGACTGGCCGACGGGATTAAGGCTTTAATTTGGGATAATTAATTAGTTTTTAATCCTAAAATTTCCTAAAATCATAACTAATTATAGAAAAATCTAAAAAATACAAACCTAGGCTCATTTTGAAGATATTTCAGAGTAGAATCAAGAAAATTATAATTAATTGATTTTGAATAGTGATTTTAACTTAATTAAGGTTTTATCAAAATTTTAATTAGCTTAATTACACCTTAATTAAACATTCAATTAATCTCAAATTTTTTGTGGATGTTTAGGGGATGACCTCACTCCCTATTTTTTGGGATTTTATTGATTGCTTAATTAAGAAGTCACTTGCTTAAGCCCTAATCACTCTCTTAATCTAATTAATCATAATTAATGAATGAACAGTAACTTGATTAATCATTTAAACATAATCATCTCTATTGAACAGTAAGATAACTTAGGGAATGTGATTGGGGATATTTTTCCTAATTCATTTCCTAAGTTTTCTTTATCATTAAAAATCAAATTAATTAATGGTTAATGGAATGGTTAATTGATTAATTAAGTGATTAATTTTCAAGATAAGGAAATCAAAATCTAATTGAATGTTAAAAATGATTTAGGGATTAGGATTGGGGCCTTGCCTTTGATCCTTTCCCCTAAGTCAATTTCATCATTCAAATTAAAACATAACTAAAGTTTAATCAATTAATTAAAGACTTAATGAAATTAAAATTTAAAAATCAATTCATCTACACCTAAGCAACCCTTAATTGATCTTGGGTAGCTCCTTGGGTGTTCAATAACCCAAGGTGAGAGATAATAAAATTATGGTTAGCTTACTTTCATTAGACCCCTTTCATTTCTTAGGAGCATTGCAAATATACTTTTCATATGGTTGCATATCATTAATTAGTTAATTAACTTAAGGTGATATAGGTAAGGGTTAATTAATTCACTTAATCCATACCACACAAGCCTTAACACATACACATTAGATTAAGTCACCATTTCTAGCTTTATGTTAGGACGTTGCATGGTTTGATGTATGTTTGGTGTATGTTCAATTTTATGATATATTATTTTAGACTGGATGTTAGGGTATATATACGTAGTCTGGATGTTAGGCCAATTTTAGCCTAATCATGTTTTATTCAAGGGGTTGTGCTTAAGGGGCCACTGTAATAAGAATATAAATATTTTTTGCTGTGCAGGTTGCTTAGCCCCTAAGCATAACCCAAGTTAGGATAGATGGGCTTGATTACCCATGTGTGGGGTCCTAAGTCCAAATTATTTATATAACTACTTGGATTATATGGTGTGTTTAGCTAACATTTGTTTTGCAAGTGTAGCAAGATTTACTTTCCTTCTCTTTTAATATAATTTTGCATTAGGATTAGGATAAGTGTTATTGGGGAATAGGATGAGCATTGGCTATAAGACCAAGACTTATACACCATTTGATGCCTTTGGAGCAAACAACATCCGAATCAAACCAAAAGAAAGAAAGAAATAGAGAAAATTAAAAATGAAGGAATGAAAGATGAAGAGTGAAGAATGGAGGATGAAGAACGAAGACCCCCATAATACTTATCATTTTATAATTGTAATTATTCTTTCATTATACCGGATGTATAAGGGTAGAGCTCGGCTACCCATATTTATTTTGGGTTGTACGTCGATACCTGACCGCACCGGCCTCTTATTTCTTTTGTGATAGCTTTATAAAATTATTTGATATTTTGTTTAGCTTGTGCATTAGAAATAGCATACCTTTTCATAATTTCTTTATGATTGGTGATTGCTGTGTGGCCTGAAAACAATTAGGCTCTTAAGACAATTAAATTTTCTATCCCATTAACAACTCATAACTAAAATTTTAAAATAACTCATAACCTCACATAAAAGCCTAGGAATTAAATCAAGATAATAAAAATGTTTAGCAACTCCCTTTAGTTGGATGATTATATGTATAATATCATTCATGTCATATTCTTCCACTCTTGTTAAGAGAGGGCTTCCATCTGTGCTAGAGAATAAAAACTTAACTTATAAGAGCTTTTGATGGAAAGACACCTTGCTTCATAATCAATTTCTCATGCACTTAGGCATACAAAATCCCATAGCATTAAAATAAAAGTCTAAAATCAAATAAAACTTGATAAAACATTATATTAAGTCATTACTCATGCCCTTCATCATCTAGTCTCTTACGGAGTGAGTTTAAAGACTTAGTTTCTCTTCTAAATAAATAATAGCTTAACCATCTTGTAAAGCATATGACTTGCCTACATGGATTTAAAATGTAGAAGGAGTTACCTGGCTACCACTCTAGGCGGTAATAAGTCCAATAGTCGGTGGTTTACTCTCTCTTATGGAGGTAAATCATATACCCACTTTCACCTTAGATTTAGGTTGTGTTTTGGTCTTTGCCAAAGCTCCCTAGATTTAGGATTTGAGGTAACTATTTTTCTTTGCGGGCTACAAGCATAAATCCTCACCTCTTAGGAATTTCCAGAATCTTATATTGTGGAATTATAAGTCCTAGATTTTCAAATAAAATTTCAACTCAAATAAATAAATCCCCTCAATTTTAAATACATAAAGCCCAACCATAGGATAGATTGGAGTGCTCACTAGTTCTCTTAGTATCATGAGTGCTCCCTACTCATTCCCTTTGGTTTTGACAATAACTCTCCTCTTTTGATCTATCCCACTTAATTTTAAAAATACAAGCAATGCTTTGATAGTCCTATCTTTGAATTCTTTGGAGACAATAATCACCTACTTTAATCAAGAGTATTCTTAAGAGATTCACTTCCCTTAAGATGTAATTAACTCTAGAAGTTTGCCTCCATAGGGAACTTAACAAACCTGATTTAAATATACCATACTTTACTTTCCCATGTAAAGTAGGGAAGAAATCTCTGGTGATTTCTAAGACCTATCATGCCTTAGGGGTCCTTATTAGGTGATTAGGTCCATTATAGGGTAGTAACTTCTATCTCTCGAGATACTACACTATTCCTTAATGTGGTACACAATCAGTTCAATAAGTGCATCCTCAGATCTGTGTGGTGTACCCTAACATATACACAACACACAAACGCATTCCAAAAGTAAACATCACAGTAGTTAGTAGATGCTATAATGAATCGATATCTGGCTAATGATGGCAGATTGATCGGGCTAATTATATCCATTCCCCAACATTCAAATGGCCAAGATCTTGGATGTGGATTTGCGGTTGATGAATGATGTTACCATGGACCTAACATTGGAACCGGCATGATCACAATATTTTACCATCGATGGCCAATAATATCTCATTCTCTTAATTTTAATTTTAAGGACTGATTGATGGGCGCCCCTTGAATTTCGGTTATTACTTTAGCATCTTTTCCCAAACATCATAGCCACATCTGTTTGAAAGATCTATGGTATAGTGTGTCGTTGACGTATGCATAGAGTAGTATTCTTTTCTTTATTTGTGATAAAAATGATTTACTGCTAGGTAACATCCCTTCTTTTAAGTAGTCAATAAATGATTGCCTCCAATCATCAGGTACTTTCACTATGAAATCTTCTTGCTGTATTTCTAAAAATGTCTCAGACTTGGAGTTCTCTTGAGTTGATTTCTCTTGTTCTTATAATGGAGTGTGAGGAAGAATCGAAGTTGCATCCTGTTAGCTTACGCTTAACAACCCCTCTTTCTACAGGGAGTATGGATTTTTAGGCTATAAAACTCAACAAGTAAATACATTGATCATCACATAGTCATCATTCATACTCGCCATCTCTTTAGCCAATTTGGCTAAACAATCTGCCTTGCCATTCTCTAATCAAAAAACTTGAGTTAATGTGACATTCGAAATCTATTTCATCAACTCAAGCACTCGCTTATGATAAGAGGCCAACTCAAGCTTATTGATCTTATAAACACCCAAGACTTCATCGATGACCAATTGAGAATCCACAAAGATTCATAAATTCTTTATACCGATGGTGATGGCTTCTTCAAGGCCTGCTACTAATGCTTCATACTCAGTTTCATTATTAGTTTGGGATTCAGTCAATCCATATGAGTGTCTCAATATTCCTCCTTCCGGTGTTATGAAAATAAGGCCTATGCCAACTCTTGCTTTTGGAAGATTTGGAGGTTGAGCGAGCTTGATTGACAATGCTCCATCAAAATACATCTCCCATATTTTCAGCTTCTCATTTTCATGGATGAGCAATATTTTAGTAAGACATGATTGAAGTGATGGTAGCCGAATCATATTGAATTGCACGCATTCTAATGAATTGATGCAGATGTAGCCCTCTTAAAAGTACAACTACTTCATCAGTAAAGTGGTTTGAAATAGAATCAAGTGTTGTTCTAATGGTGGATGGTTTGCATCTGAAAGTTATCTATTTCCTAGACATTTTAAGCTTCAAATGAAAAGTGAATTAATAAGAACATTATCTCCAGAATGGAAATCAACCAAATCCCCCCAGGAAATAACTCAAACCAACTAATAATAGCATGTATAGAGGATATAACAAGCCCTATAGTGGTTTAAAATTGAAAAAAATGGTGTAGTGTACACATGAGAAATTGTACAAATAAACCCAAAATCCTCTTAGAAAGAACTCCAAACTATTTATAATAGCATGTACAAAAGATATAGCAAGCCCCATAGTGGTTTAAAATTGAAAAAAGGTGTACATTCCATAGTGTGCAGAGTGTATACATAGAACATTGCTTTAAAAACTCTCAAATCCTATTAGAAAGAAATCCAAATAACATGTAAATAAGATATAGCAAATAGAGTGATTTAAAATTGAAAAAAAAATATGTACACTCTAGGGTGTATAGAGTGTACACATGAAAAACTGCATAAAAATTACCCAAATTTCCCTGGATACAACTCAAACTAGCTTATAATAGCATGTAGAGAGGATATAGCAAGCCCCATAGTGATTTAAAATTAAAAAAAAAATAGTGTACACTCTAGAGTGCATAGAGTTTACACAAGAAAAATTGCAAAAAAAATCACCCAAATTTCCCAGAATACAACTCAAACCAGCTTATAATAGCATGTAGATAGGATATAACAAGTCCCACAGTGATTTAAAATTTAAAAAAGGGTGTACACTCTAGAGTGTACACATGAAAAAAAGCACCTAAATCAACTAAATTTATAACTCAAACTCAAACCAGCTTATAATTGCATGTATAGAGCCCCATAGTGGTTTAAAATTGAAAAAAATAGAGTGTACACCTAGACAACACAGTGTATGTTGACCTCATTTTTAAAATGAGCTCTCAACCCCTCAACCTTAGACATAAGGCTCCTTTTAGACACTAAAAGTTTTCATAGTCTTAAGACACTTATAATGATTAGGTGAACACTTAACTTAACCTTAGAGACTTAGAAGAGTTAGCCATAGGGATAGGTCGTGCCTTAAGGGTGTTAGGAATTTTAAAGCTTATCCAATCATTACTTACATTCTTTCAAGTCAAACTCCAAATTCAAATCAACCTTAAACTCAAATCAACTTCAATTACAAAACAAACCTCAAATCAATTCCAATTGATTGATATCAATTCTAAAATCTTTCCTAAGTCCCTTTGACCCCATCTTATGGACTTAGCTCAAATCAAATCCAAATTAATTCAAATTCATAAATTTTCTCATAACCCATTTATATTCAAATTTATATTCATGAATATAAATGAAATATAAATTAAAATGATTAAACTAAATCCAAAACTCAATTCTAAGTTCAAAAATCTCTCCTAAGTCACTTTGATTATATCTTATGGACTTAGCCTAAATCAAATCCAAATTAATTCAAATTCAAGAAATTTTCTCATAACCCATTTATATTCTCATTTAAATATAAATGAAATATAAATTCAAATGATTAAACTAAATCCAAAACTCAATTCCAAGTTCAAAATCTCTCCTAAGTCACTTTGATTCTATCTTATGGACTTAGCCTAAATCAAATCTAAATCAATTCAAATTTAAGAAATTTTCTCATAACCCATTTATATTCTCATTTATATTCACAAATATAAATGAAATATAAATTCAAATGATTAAACTCAATTCAAAACTCAAATCCAAATTCAACCAAAATTCAACCTAAGCCGTTCAAGTCAAATTATTGAACTTAGCTAAATCAAGTTCAAATCAAGCCAAACTCTTGATTTTTTTTCATGTTTCAATCAATCCTTAAATCATGAACCTAAATATAAACATAAACTTCAATCATCAAACCAAAACTAAATTAAAAAATCAAACCCATATCAAACTCATGTCCACCCTTTTGAACTTGAAATTATCAAATGATTCAAAATCCATTTGACTCCAAATCACTTGCCAATGGATTTATATTTCATCATAAGTCCATTTGTGAGTTCAACCATACTTGAATCAAGCCTTGATCAAATCAATTTACACACTTAGGCTCACTTGACCCAAAGTGACCTAAAGTACTTATGAGCCAAATTCACACAAATTGGATTGAACTAAGCCAAAATCAAATAGTCATCATGAGATGATCAATCACTCGAATTGCATCATACTAAGTCAACACTTAGCCAAAATGAAACTTAAGCTAGACAAAATCTATAATAGGCCAAATTGATTGAAATCATTGATCAAAACTAATTCAAGATCAATGTTTGAACTTGATCAAATCAATTGACCCACTTAGGCACACTTGACCAAAAGTGACCTAAAGTACCCCTTATAAGCCAAATTCTAATCCTACCCAAATTGGATTGAACTAAGCCCACCTAATCCTCACATTTTGAGCAACAATCATCATGAGATGATCAATCACTCGAATTGGGTCAAACTAAGTCAAACCTAAGGGTTGACCAAGTCAACACTTAGCCAAAATGAAACTTAAGCTAGCCAAAATCCACCATAGGACAAATTGATTGAAACCATTGATCAAAACCAATTCATGATCAATGTTTGAACTTGACCAAGTAATCATTTGAGCCTAACCTAGCCCAATTGGCCACTTGACCTAAGTTGACCCAACTTGACCTAAAAAGTCAAAATGTGTCAAATATTGATCTGAGCCAAATTGATTGCAACTAATGGGTCAAATTCACTCTAGATCATTTGCTGAACTTGACCAAAGCCTCAATTGGCCAACTAGACCCAACCTAGCCCAATTAACCATGAACCCAACTTGACATAAAAGGTCAAATTGAGCCAAAATTAAATCAAACCAAAATTGATTGAAACCAAAGCTACCTAATCATTTCAAATGACTAACCAAACCTAAACCAACCCATGACCAAACCCAATTAGGTCAAATTGGTCAAATTGGACAACTTGACCCATTTGACCTAAATGAAATCAAATGAACCGAAACTAAATTCAAACCAAATTGAACCAAACCAATGATTCCAACACATTTCAAATAATCATATAAACTTGACCCAACCCTTGGTTTGACCCAATTTGACTGACCCAAGTTGACCCATTTTGACCTAAATGGGTGAACATGAGTCAAATGACATCAAATTAACTTCAAATTCTTTGAAATTTATACTAACCCAATTTCAAATTATTCTAAATCTGCCCAAAGTGAAATCAAAGCCAAGGTCAAGGGGTAACCCATGGCTAATTCCACTTGGAATTTGGTCATATCCTCTTCATGGCCACTTGGCATCCTCTTAGTGGACCAAGTGGACACTAGTGAGTGTGGTGCACATGACCTAATGGATTTGGGTCAGCTTAACCCAACCCAATGCCAAACCTAACCACCCCACTCAAAATGAGCACATGGGAATCACTCCTCCATCTCATTTTAGCATATGGAAACTTCTCCACTACCTCCCTCTAGCCAAACCAAACCACATGGTGTCTAAAATGGCCTAACCAACTCAACCCATAGGATCAATTTGATCAAAATGGTAAAGCCATGCTCAACCGTCTAATCCTTCTAGGGGGATATATATATATATATTCACCCTAATTTGATTTTATTTGCATTCTCTCACATGACAAAGAGGTGATGAATTGCAAGCTCCCCCAAGGTCTCCTAGGCTACTTTGATTTCTCCATTTTTGGTTTTCCTTAAGCCAAAAATAAGAGAGCTCTAGGCAATTTCAATCTCATTCAATTCACCACTAGAGCTCAATTCCTCCTTCAAGCACCTTGAGGGGACCCAATCGAGCTCACTCAAGTCTTCATCGAGGTTCTCAAGGCACGGAGAGGAGAGTTTGATCAAGGCTGCAAGCAATTGAAGCCCACTTTGGTCAATAAGATGATCCATTCAACCTCAAGCCCTCAAATCTTCAAGGCCATTCCCAAAGCTACCTCAATGGTTGGGAGCACCGGTGATAGCCTCCGGCAAGGTATGGGTCAAAAATAAGCTTAGGTGTAGGAGTTCTTGGTCCTTTATGAAAGAAACTTTCACCCCATTACATTTTGATCGTTGGTTATCTTGCTCCTTGCATGATGACAGTGTGGGATAAGTTTGAGCTCAATTCGAGCTCAATCGAGCTCAAATCAAGCCCTAAAGGGTGAACGGTTGCCCTCTCCCGCAAGTGAGCTCAGGGAAGGATTATGGACCATCCATCCACACATTTTGGATGGACAGATTAATCCACATAAGATCCTTCGATTTATCCCTTAAAAACTATGGGCTTTATCCTGACTGTCTGATCTTTGATCGGATGGTCGTGGAGAAAGCACATAATGCTACCGACTGACGCGATATTGGATGTGACAACTTAAATAACCAATCCTATCGTGCCATGTGAAAAGCTTGCACCGCATCAGCGGTCCACGTGGCACCAACAGGATTAGGTATATAATTAGCATTTTAATTAATCTTTAATGACAGAAACTTCAAAATTACATAACTAAATGTAGAAAATTCAAACAAATACAAAATAAATGCATTTTGAAGATAATTGAGAGGGAAATTCATTAAAATTGTTTTCAATTGACATTAAACAATGAATTTTCCTTAATTAAGGTTTTTTTTTTAACTTAATAATCCTAATTACTCCTTAATTACTCCATTAATTGATTCTAAGTTTGTCGGATGTATTTAGGGATGACCTCCTCTCTTGGAATTTATTGATGAGTTAATTAGCAAAATTAATTAATGAATCCTTAATCACTCACTTAATGTGATTAAGCTTAATTAAGCATTTGGACAGTGGTTTAATCCCTTGATTAAGTTAATTAAACTTTATTTAAGTGAAGAAGAGGTTTATAGAATGGGTTTGGGGTATTTTCCCCAAGTCATTCCCTAAACCCCTTTCTTCCTTAATCTAAATTTAATTAAGGGCTAATCCACTAATGGCCTACTTAATTAACTTGATAAAATTTTCAAAATATTTCAGAACTCAAATTACCTTCTTGGGTAGATGCTTAAGTGTTTAATAACCTAAGTAGCTTAAGAAAATCATATCTAACCTATATGTGTGGGAAGGGTTATGAAAGTGCTTAAATTAAACCCTTTAGTTTAATTAATCATTAATTGTGAGCCAAAGCATTAGGCCCCTTTCTTTCTTAGGTGCATTGCTGATTTAAATTTCTTGTAGTTTTATGTCATACATTGGCTCATAATTATTTGGTTGAATATGTTAAAGTGGTGTAAGTAAGGGGTAATTAATGAACTTAAATGAACACCTTAACCTAAGTAAAACATAAAATCTACTTAAGGGTTCTAAAAATTAAACTAAAATAACTTACACATGTGGGAGATGGGTTAGGACAGAAACCTTCTCACATTTCCTAAAATTCAAATCAAACTCAAAAACAAATCAAAATTTCCTTAAACTAACTTTGATTCACTTTAAATAATCTTATTCCATAGGATTATCTATATGAATTAATCAGGGTGATTGAATTTATATACTTTCATCACTTTATTTCTTTCCTAGCATGCTAAGTGTGTATGTCATATGAAAATCAGGCATTCATGCCTTTTGAAAAATCAAATTAAAATGAAATGTTTCCTTTATGTCAAATTGCATATTTTGGCTAAAGTAAGAATATGAATGACTATTATCACTACTAAACCCAAAATTATTTTCAAAATTTATAAGTCAAACATATAAATGAAAGGCATGCAATTTATAAGTACTTATAAACTTGCATGTGAATAATATGAAATGTTTATGTGATTTCTTTATCTTTTCTTAACATAGTTTGTATAGGATTTGCAAAGTGTAGTCCATTTGAAAAGACATAACACTTGCTTAAATCCATTCCTATACACTCTTATGTCATGACTTAAGAAGGAACTCCACATCACATGTAAATTAAATAATCAATCAAACAAACAAATATAAACTTTTGCATGATTTCTTTCCATGCATTTCTTTTGTACATGCACATGTATTTAATAAAAGTGGTATATTAGTGACCCAAGGTTGCGAGGTTTTAAGTAGCCCCAAGTAGGTCTTGTACCTTACACCCGTAAATAATGGCATCAGACTCACTTATGTCTTTCATACTTGTAAAGGTACATATGAAAATGGATAAGAGAATCTTTTTTCTACTTAACCAAATCATGCATCATGAAGCATCCAAATTTTCTTAAGTAATATTCCTTTTAATTCATCATTAAGGTGTGCTAAATATTTCCTTTTGCATGTATAGAAATGCTTAGGGTCCATCCATATGCATGTTACACATGTTGGGAAAGAAATAAAGTGTTGTGTGTTTTGTGATAGTAATTCACTTTACTTAATCTTAAAATGTTTTTCTTTTGGAATAGGTTTGTTTAGGGAAAATCTAAACTTAGGGTTAATTAAAACACATAACAAAATATTCACTAAACAAAAATCTTTAATGAATTTTCTTTAGAAATTATTTAAGGTTTGGAGGAAAAAGAAGTTCTCTTCTGTTTTTCTCTCTTTACAATACTTAGTAATTAATTGTAGGTTTATTCGAATCTAATCAAATCATAAAATAAAATCAACCAAATCAACTAAATCACTTAAATTAAATCACCCTCTAAGTTAAAAATGTTCATACTTAGAAGGCTTCAACCCTAAAGCCTAGCTAAAAATACCACACAAACCTTAAATAGCACACACATTAGGCTAAGTCACATCTTCTAGCTTTTAGTTAGGACGGTGCATGGTTTGATGTTTGCTTTTATTTTATGATGTAATATTTTAGTTAGAATGTTAGGGTGAATATGCGTAGACTGAATGGTAGGGTGATCTTAGTCTAACCATTAACTTTATGGGGATTGTATATAAATTGTAATAAAAAAATATAAAATGCACGGTGGTTGCTTATACCCCCAAGCATAATCCAAAATAAGCCAAGTGGACTTGGTTACCCATGTGTGGGGTGCTAAGTACAATACATGCTTGGGATGTATGGTTTGTTTTGCTAATATCTATTTTGTGTTTTAGTTAGATTTTTTCCCATTTTCATGTAATTTTGTAATTAGGATTTGGAATTTTTATGGGGATTAGATGAACATTATCATATAAGATCATGTCTTATGTACCATGTGAAGCCTTTGAGTAAACCACATTCCAACAAGTCAAAAGGAAGAAAGAACCAAATGAAGAATGAAGACCCCCATAACATGAATTCATTTTTGTAATTAATTCATTTGTAATCTAGGGTAGAGCGGCACCCAATTTATTTTGGGTTTGTAGGAGCCCACCACAAAAGATATTTATTCTTTTTTTATAGTTTTATAAATTGATTGATGTTTGTTTAGCTTGTGCATTAAGATGACATGCTTTACTGGTTTCTTCCTTGTTGATGTATGGCTTGGATGACAATTAGATTCTTAGGAAATAAATAAATTTTCTATCTAATTAATCAACTCAAAACTAAAAATTAATAACTCATAACCTCACTTAAAGCCTAGGTTATAAAATCAAGATAAAAAAATTAGCAACCCCTTGGCTAGATGTTCTATTTTCTTCCCCATATCATGCATAAAAAGTATATTATTTCACTCTTAATTTGGAGGGCTTCCACTCGTGCCATTGAACTTGGCTTGACCTTTGAGAGGCATGGTGGAAATACACCTCCTTTCTTGCTGATTTTGGCCCACAATCTAATTTCTCATGCATTAGGCATATGAATCCTATTAGCTTATGTCAAATTGATAGTCCAAAAATAAAAATGCAACATAAAAAAAATTGCATTAGATTTAAGTCATTAATCATGCCCTACATGATCTAGTCTCTTAGGGAGTGTGTTTAAGAACTTAATATCTTTCTAAATAAACAACATCTTAGCTATCTTGCAAAAGCATATGACTTACTTGCATGTATTTAAGATCATAGGAGGAGTTAGTTGGTAGCCACCGCCGGGCAGTTGTAAGTCCAACAGTTAGGTGGTTTATCCTCTCTTTGGAGGTAAACCAAATACCTATTTTCACCTTAGATTTAGATCGTGCTTTGGCCCTCACCAAAGCTCCCTAGATTTAAGTTCGGAGGTTGTTACTTCCCTTTGTGAGCTACGAGGATAAATCCTCACCTCTTAGGCATTTCCATGATCATGTGTCATGGAATTGTAAGCCCTATATTTATAATAATAATTCAACTCAAAATAAATAATTCCCTTCAAACTTCAAAAATTTAAAGCCCAATCATAGGATAGTTTGGGATGCTTACTAGGCTTCCTAGTATCCTAAGAATCCCCTACTTATGTTCATTTGGCTTCAATATGAACTCCCACCTCTTGATCGATCTCACTTGATCTTCTAAAAATAAACCAATTGATTGATAGTCTTACTTTCAAAATCTTTGGAGATAATGATCATTTATCTTAATCAAGAGTATTCCTAAAGAATCCCATTCCTTAGGATGTATTAACTATGGGGGCTTGCCTCGATAGGAAACTTAGCGAACCCGATTTAAAATAAACCTTGCTTTAATTTTTCATGTAAAGTAGGGGAAAAATCTCTGGTACATACGAAGACCCATAGTCCTTAGGAGTTCTTATTCAGGTGATTAGGTCCATTGTAGGGTGGTGACTTTTATCTTTCTAGATAGTACACATTTCCTCAATGTCATACCCGATCACCCTAATAAGAATATATGTGGATCTACGTGGTGTCCCAACAAAGGTGTAGTTATATTTCTATTTTCATTTATCCTCTTTCCAAAAGGGATAGATGAAGGCATGAGATATAAAAAATTGTCACCACAGATTTTTCTGGCATCTCTACTGGGGAAGGTTCTTCTCTCCATCATTAGTAAATGATCATTGTCTCTAAGTATCGATAATGCATTTGTATTTTATACAAATCTGAGACTATATTTCTTTTCCATTGGCACTTACTTTATTTCATACTGCTAAGCTAGCCAACATCTTTAGGTTTTAGGATCTCACTGAGTGGGTCTTAAAAGTTCCCAATGGGTGAAAATTTAATAAAATAAATAATTAAAGATTTTCTTCTTACCATTTCTGGTAAGGTAAGGTTCATTTCAAAAATAAAGAAAAATAAACCCTTTATAAAATATCAATTTCCAAAAGCACTTCTTCAAAATGCACATAATAAAATGTTTACACAAAATTTTCATAAATCAATCTAATCTAACAATCTTCATGATTATTATATGTAGGATCATTTCAAAATCAAATCAACAATCATTCTTTTCAAAAGAATAAATGAACTTCCTCATTCAATCTATTGAATGAGGATTTCATTTCCAAAAATAAAATCAACAGTCATATTTTCCAAAAGCACAAATAAACTTTCTCATTCAAACTATTAGATGAGGATTTCATTTTCAAAAATCAAAATCTAGAATTATATTTTCCAAAAGCACAAATGGACATCTTCACTCGATTTATTTTGATGAAGATTTCATTTTCAAAAACAAAATCAATAATTAAATTTTCAAAACCACAATGAACATCCTCATTCAATATACCCAAATTTATTGAATGAATATATCATTTTCTAAAATAAAATCAAAGTCATCTTTTCAAAAGCACAAGTGAATATCCTCATTTAATGTACCCAAATTGATTTCCATTTTTACAAACCCAAATTTTTTAAATGGAAATCTACTTTGCAAAAATCAAAAAAATCAAACACATTTGGATTGTTTATTTAGCATACCCAAATTTCCTAAGTAAAGATCCTCTTTTCAAAAATCAAAACAAAAACAAAACACATTTGAATTCTTTATTTAACATACCCAAATTTGCTAAGTAAAGATCCTCTTTTCAAAAAATCAAAACAAAATCAAACATTTGGACTTTATTTAGCATACCCAAATTTAAGTAAGGATCCACTTTCCAAAAATATAAATAAAATCAAACACACATGAACTATTTAGCATACCCAAATTTGCTAAGTAAAGATCCTCTTTCAAAATCAAATTTAGATTTGGACTTTATTTAGCATACACAAATTTTCTAAGTAAAGATTTCATTTCCAAAATCACACATGATTGACATCATAAGAAAACAAACAAAAGAAAAAGAAACTTGTTTTTAAACACCTCACCTAGCATACCCAAATTTGTTAAGTGAGTAAATTTCAAAAATCAAAATCAAACAAAAAATCAATTGACCCTTTACTTTAACATACTCAAACATAAAAATCAAATTCAAATATGAACTAACGGAAGCATCAAAAGTCTCTCCAAAATTTTTAAACCCCATTCAACATACCAAAATTTGTTAAATGTGGGTTCTAAACTTAAATCAAATTGAGGTCTCTCCTCAAGTTCAAAATCTCTCCAATATTTGGAACCCCATTTAGCATACCCAAATTTGTTAAATGAGGGTTCCAATCAATAATAAAAAAAGTTAACAATTCAAATCAACAATATTCATGCGAAGCTCTATGTGGTTCTCTTTCCAACAACACAAAGATTCCAGTCCTCGTGACCGTTAGTGGAGAGGAGGTGGCAGGCAAGAAGCCACTTCCCCAGCTTGACCTATAGATAATTCTGAGTTTCCCTCACCAAAGGAGAAAGGCCATAAAGTTCCTTCAAGAGCCAAGCATAGTATTAATGAGGATTTTTGAGTGCCTTATCCATTCTAGATAAGTATGACTCAAATAACTTGAATCTAATTCCCAAAGAAGACAACTCAAAATGATAATCACATAATGATCATGATCCATAAAATAGTGATGGACTTGATGTCTTTAAGGATTCCAACTCGGTAAAATACTCCCATTCTAAAACTTTCGTGGTATCACTATCAACAAAGAGTTAGAGTCATCAAATCTAATAGAAGAAATTTTTGGCACTATAAAAGAGTAGGTAGATATCACCCTCTTTAAGAAGATATCACAGCCAATTATTACAGTGGCAGGGTCTTACCACTTTGATCAATACCATAGGAAGAAGCAAACCAATTTTTGGAAATAATTAAATTATAAATCCTTCTTAAAATACACCTTACAATCCAAAATAAGAACACCAAACTATTCTAAAGGTTAATCTTAAGATCTCAAGCTATTTTGGAAGTTTTTCCGCTAATCTAAATAATGAGCGCATCTTCACCTTTTCTAAGGAGAAAGAGAAGTGTTCGACAGAGCTTAACTGATTCTTCTTTGCTCAGTTAGTGGCAACCTCCTCATGTCATACTCAACATAGAACATCCTAGGGAAAAGAAAGACAAGCAATCTCCTCCAAAGAGCACAATATAAACTAAGACTCAAAAGAAAAAGAAAAATTAAATAAAATAAAAAGAGAAAAGAGAAAAGAAAAATGAAATGAAAAGAGAAAGGAAAGAAGAAAAGGAGAAAAGGTAGAGCACCAATAATGCACATTGATTTGGAATCCAAAAGATGAATCATGTGTACAAGGTGTAAATAAATAAATAAAAAAAGAGAGAAAAAGAATATACGAAATAAGTTTTGAGTTTAACTTTGACAAGTCTTTGGAGGAGATAACAATAACACAAAAAGGTCTAAAAGGATAATTCATGTATGATATGATTAGAAACTTAGTAGGTATGTGTGCACATTGACTCCAATTCTACTATCTCATGATACTACTATAGAATTGGAAGTTAAGAATTGCTCCTAACCTCTAACAAAAAAAAAAAGAAAAGAAGACATATATGTATTATGAGATATCAAATTTCCGCTTCATATCTCTTTCTTCAAATTCAAAATAGGATTCAGTGGTTGTAGACAAACCTTCAAATAGAGCAATAAGATCATCTTCTGCCTAGTCTACCTACTTTGCTTAAAGAATTTTGAAGACTCTCAAGTGGGGATGCACTCAAGTTGAGAAGAAAAAATTAAATCTTCAATTAATGAGTTTTAAGAGATCAACCTAACATAAAGGTAGTCCACCACCCTCCTAACATCCATAAATGATAAATCAAAAAGAAAATACTAATGACTTTGTTAGGTTACTTTTGTAGTTTAAAGACTACTTTACTTAAGATCATAATGAAGTGCCCAATACAACTCTAAAGGTAAGTAGTCTACAAACTCAATTGAACCTATTACCCTTCCCACTTTGCAAACTTTTGAGGTGAACATGTGCATCAAGAAGAAGATCAAAGTTTGAAGTAAACCTTATTAAGGAAGAAAGATACTATCATTCCGAGTCAAAAATGAAGGATTTTCAAATTCGCAGATGCGTCGATTCAGAAAATTTCAGTTAGGAATCCACATTGCCTACTTCAAATTTGACTGCAGATATAACCTCTTTGCATGCAGTCTCCTCATTCAAGGATGGGTTGAATGATGCTAGAGGATGAGAAGTCATTTTCACTTATCATTTCCATTGAGTTTACGCTAAAGGTCATGCCTTTCTCTAATCACCAAGATTAGAAAAGGAAGACCATCTTTTGATCTAAGTAGTCTTCAATTGGTTATGATCTTTTCTAAAGTTGAATCCCTTAGAACATACAGGATGACTTTGGAGTCTCTAAGGCCTACAAGAAATCATCATGGTATAAAAAAAGATGGATCCAAAAGAAATTAAAGTGACATCAAAGATGTAGCCTCCAAGGTTCAACCCAAGAGAAGAAAGACCTTTAATCAACATTGAATATAGATGGTTTAAACTATTTCAAAGTTAGTCTATCTCAAAACTTTCCAAATCAAGATTCTACTCTTAATCATTGAAAAGCATATTTTGGTGCTTCAAAGGATGAAAAGCAATTTAAACCACTATGATAGAAGAGACGCCTCAGAGCGTGCTAGAACTTTGAATAATTCAAGCTCACAACAAGCTGGTCTGCCCTAGAACTTTCTAAGTAAGAAAGCTCATCCTTGTTCTAAGGAGACCAATTGTTGTCCGTTGAAAGATGGGAAGCAAGTTTGAACCCACTTAGAAGGCCCCTATGTCATAGATAGCCTACCAAGGAGGATCTTATTAGCTTATTGATTGTAAAGGGGAACCTCGGGCTTCAAATTAATGGGCTCTATTTGAAGAAATATTATCCATAAAATATGTTTGAAAATAATTATCAACAAAGAATAAAATTTTGATTCAATTTCATCAAAATCTTCTCTTCATTTGAAGCGTTGTTTGCTTGCCTTGCAAATCCGCACTTTTAGTTGGGTGTAAGAGAACCCAAGAAGCATCTCATCCCTCTTTCACAACACAAACACAATTAAACACAATTTCTCGACTACTAGAATAGGTGTGAGAGAACCCAAAGGCATCTTATTTTGATTAACACAACTAAGTTAAGTGTAAGAGAACCCAAGCAACATCCTTTCTTAGTGGGAATCAGTCATCCGTGGAAACATTTCATCAACTTCCTCAAGTGCTTTAGGGTAGGTGAGAGAACCCAGCGCATCCTATTCCCTTTAACATAAGCACAAAAGCAAAAACATATCTTTTGTCCTTATGATGTGAGCGTGGCACTCACTCACTAGCTTTAGGTTGGGTTGACAAGCTACCTCAGTCCCGGGTCACTTATTTGGAAGATGTGAGTCCCCTGCTTTCTCGACTTGACCATTGCAAAGCAATGACGTATTAATTTGGTAGTCTTCACCGCCTAGGTAGCTACCTCATGTTGATTTTGTTTAAGAAGATGTGAGTCCCCGCACTTTCTTCTTGAATTAATCATCATGTACTGACTAGGTCGAGTATATTTGAGGTTTAGGGTAAGTCCCCCAGAGGCTCCTTTCCTCTTGACTACATTTGAGTTGATATAAGTCCCTCACGCTAGTGCTAGTGGATGGCACCTATCGAGATGAAGACGACTATCCTGTAATCGCCGCCATGTGGAGGATGTGATTCCTCAAGCTTCCTTCCTAAGTTGGTTATTGTAAACCACTACCTTAGGTTATTGATGTTAACCGACTGACTCACCCGGAATGCACCACTCTTGAGATATGAGTCCACGTGCTTTCTCCTTGAGTTGGCCACAATACCTATTAATATTATCTTCTCTAGGGTGTTAGATCAAGCCTTGTGGCCCCATCCCGTGTGGGCACTCTATTTGGATCACGCCCCTATGACCCCATTTAGATACTACTCGGGTTACTTTTGGATTGGACGGTCCCCCTTTCCTAGTAGCCACCCCTATGGTTGGAGAAGTTGTTTAACGGATGCACAAATTCTCCTTTGGTTCAATAAATTTGAGATAGGTCTAAGATGATATAAGCTCCTTCTCAGTTTGATCCCTCATAAAATTTCTTGAAACCCATGATTGAAATCCAAATTCTAAAATCTTTTCTAAGTCCCTTTGATCCCATCTTATGGACATAGATCAAATCAAATCTAAATCAATTCAAATTCAAGAAATTTTCTCATAACCCATTTATATTTTATTTATATTCACAAATATAAATCAATATAAATTCAAATGATTAAACTAAATCCAAAACTCAATTTCAAGTTCAAAATCTCCTACATCACTTTGATTATATCTTATGGACTTAGCCTAAATCAAATCTAAATCAATACAAATTCAAGAAATTTTCTCATAACCCATTTATATTTTCATTTATATTCACAAATATAAATTAAATATAAATTTAAATGATTAAACTAAATCCAAAACTCAATTACAACTTCAAAAATCTCTTATACGTCACTTTGATTCTATCTTATGGATTTAACCTAAATCAAATCAAATTCAATTCAAATTTATAAAATTTTCTCATAACCCATTTAAATTCTCATTTATATTCACAAATATAATTGAAATATAAATTCAAATGATTAAACTCAATTCAAAACTCAAATCCAAATTCAACCAAAATTTAACTTAAGTCTTTCAAGTCAAATTCTTGAACTTAGCCAAATCAAACTCAAATCAAGTCAAACCCTTGATTTTTCTTCATGATTCAATCGATCTTTTAATCATGAAACCAAATATAAACATAAACTTAAATCATCAAACCAAAACTAAATTCAAAAATCAAACCTAAGTCAAACTCATGTTCACCCTTTGAACTTGAAATTATCAAATGAATCAAAACCCATTTGACTTGAAATCACTTGCAAACAGATTTATATTTCAATAATAAGTCCATATGTGAGTTCAACCAAACTTGAATCAAGCCTTGATCAAATTAATTTACCCACTTAGGCTCACTTGACCCAAAGTGACCTAAAGTACCCCTTATGAGCCAAATTCTAATCCTACCAAAATTAGATTGAACTAAGCCCACCTAAGCCTCACATTATGAGCAACAATCATCATGCGATGATCAATCACTCAAATTGGGTCAAATCAAGTCAAACATAAGAGTTGACCAAGTCAACACTTAGCCAAAATGAAACCTAAGCTAGCCAAAATTCACCATAGGCCACATTGATTGAAACCATTGATCAAAACCAATTCATGATCAATGGTTGAACTTCCCAACAGCTCAATTGGCCTCATGACCTAAGTTGACCCAACTTGACGTAAAAAGTCAAAATCTGTCAAATATTAATCTAAGCTAAATTAATTGCAACCAATGGATCAAAATCATTCTAAATCACTTGTTGAACTTGACCAAAGCCTCAATTGGCCAACTAGTCCCAACCTAGCCCAATTGACCATGAACTCAACTTGACATAAAAGGTCAAATTGAGCTAAAATAAAATCAAACTAAAATTGATTGAAACCAAAGCTACCTAAATATTTCAAATGACTAACTAAACCTAAACCAACCCATGACCTAACCCAATTAGGTCAAATGAGTCAAATTGGTCAACTTGACCCATTTGACTTAAATGAAATCAAATGAACCAAAATTAAATACAAATCAAATTGAACCAATTCGATGATGCCAACACATTTCAAATAGTCATATGAACTTGACCCAACCCTTGGTTTGATCCAATTTGACCAATTGGTCAACTTGGCCCAAGTTGACCCATTTTGACCTAAATGGGTCAACATGAGCCAAATGACATCAAATTAACTCCAAATTCCTTGAAATTTAGACCAACCCAATTTAAAAATATTTGAAATATATCCAAAGTAAAATCAAAGCCAAATGACCACTTTACCCCTAGGTCAAGGGGTAACCCATGGCTAATTCTACTTGGAATTTAGTTATATCCTCTTCATGGCCACTTGACACCCTCTTAGTGGACCAAGTGAACACTAGTGAGTGTGGTGCACATGACCCAATGGGTTTGGGTCAGCCTAACCCAACCCAAGGCCAAAATTAATCACCCCACTCAAAATGAGCACATGGGAATCACTCCTCCACCTCATTTGGCACATGGAAACTTCTCCACTACGTCATTGTGGCCAAACCGAACCACATGGTCTCCAAAATGGCCTAACCAACTTAACCCATAGGATCAATTTGATCAAAATGGCCTAACCAACTTAACCCATAGGATCAATTTGATCAAAATGGCAAAGCCATGCTCGGCCATCCGATCCTTCTAGGGGGAGATATACTCCCCCTAATTTGATTTCATTTGCATTCTCTCACACTCAATTAAAGCATAGGAACTCAGTGGAAGAAATTGCATGCTCCCCCAAGGTCTCCTAAGCTACTTTGATTTTTCCATTTTTGATTTTCCTTAAGTTGAAAATAGGGGAGCTCAAGGCATTTTCAATCTCATTCAATTCTCCACTAGAGCTCAATTCCTTTTTCAAGCACCTTGAGGGGACCCAATCGAGCTCACCCAAGTCTTCATCCAAGTTCTCAAGCCACAAGAGAGGGGAGTTTGATCAAGGTCGCAAGAAATTGAAGCCCACTTTGGTCAATAGGAAGATCCACTCAACCTCAAGCCCTTAATTCTTCAACAGAGCTTTGTGTCTACTGACAAGCTAACTCAACTTGGGAGCACGGTGATAGCCTCCGAGGTATGGATCAAACCGAGCTTAGAGTAGGAGTTCTTGGTCCTTTGTGAAAGAAAATTTCACCCCATTACATTTTTACCTTTGGATGTCTTTCTCCTTGCATGATGATGGTGTGGGTTAGGTTTGAGCTCAATGTGAGCTCAATCAAGCTTGGATCAAGCCCTAAAGGGTGGATGGTTTCCCATAGCAGCCGAGGGAGTGATCATGGACCGTCCATCCGCACATTTTCGATGGATGGTCCTAATTAATCCACGTAGGATCCTTCAATTTATCCCTTAAGAACCATGAGCTTAATCCTGACCATCTGATCTTTGATCAGACGGTCGAGGAGAAAGCGCATAGTGCCGCTGCCTGATATGGCATTAGATGTGATAACTTAAATAACCAATCCATCACACCACGTGAAAAGCGTGCGCCGCATCAGCGGTCCATGTGGCACCGACGGGAATAGTTATATATTTAGCATTTTAATTAATCCTTGATGACAGAAACTTCAAAATTACATAACTAAATGTAGAAAAATAAAAAAATATATAAAATAAAATGCAGTTTGAAGATAATTCAAAGGGGAGTTCATTCAAATTGTATCCAATTGATTTTGAACAATGAATTTTCCTTAATTAGAGTTTTATTGAAAACTTAATAACCTTAATTACTCTCTAATTACTCTATTAATTGATTCCAAGTTTCTCAGATGTGTTTAGTGGGATGACCTCTGCCTTCCCTAATTTTCTTGTAATTTGTTGATGAGTTAATTAGGGAAATCAATTAATAAATCCTTAATCACTCTCTTAATATAATTAAGCTTTAATGTGGATAGTAGTTTAATCCCTTGATTAAGTTAATTAAACTTTGTTTAAGTGAAGATGAGGTTTATGGAATGGGTTTGGGCTATTTTTCCCAAGTCATTCCCTAAACCCCTTTCCTTCCTTAATCTAAATTTAATTAAGGGCTAATCCACTAATAACCTACTTAATTAACATGATAAAGTTTTTAAAATATTTTAGAACTCAATCATTGCCTTCTTGGGTAAATACTTAGGTGTTTAATAACCTAAGTAGCTTAAGAAAATCATATCTAACCTATATATGTGGGAAGGGTAATGAACAATATATGATTCTCTTGATATTTTAGAACTCAATCATTCCCTTCCTAGCATGTTTTCAATATTTCAATGTTTATCTGTCTGTTAATGCTTCTCTTGATAACTTTAGTGAACAATATATGATTCATTTTATTTCTCCATCTTTAGTCACAAAGTTTGAATAATTTGAGAATAAATTTAAGGGTGATACAGATGCTTCTGCATCAACAAATAAGTGTCGGTTCTAACTAAGGCGATGCTTAATGACGAGAACAAGAAGACAACATAGTAAGTTGCGACCAACGAACATAATCGCTCGAATCGCAATCGATGAATCAATGCTCAAGAATGAATAAGCGCCATTTCCAAAGCCAAGTTAAGCTGAATTTAGAGCCCAAAGCACCAACAAGTACTTGGCTTATGGTATGAACCGATGCGACACTCTCACCATGACCGCAATCGAGGGGAAGACATAGTTAGATGCATTTTAGATCACTAGTTATAGTTATATGACTTGAGTTTATTTTGGCTCATTTTAAAAGAAGGGAATATTATCTTAGAATTGATCTCAAATGATTGGGATAAGTCTAATGATTATGATAAGGATGAATGCATGACTTACCAGATAAGCACCGCAAATGAAGATGATAGCTCCGACGACAACAGAACTCAGATTTACTCCCATGAATTTCATTACTGCATCAAAAATATAAGGGGGTGTTTGGTAACAGATTTGATTTACTTCAAGTAGGATTTAATAAATTTAATGCATCTAGATTTAGTAAATTCTAAGTTGTTAAATCCTGAAAAGTGTTTGGTAATGGATTAATTAAATCCTGCTAAATCTAGAGAGATGTTTAGTAAATTATTTAAGGATTTATAAGTCTGTTAAGATTTAAAAAGTTTTTTAATTAATAAATCATTAGTAGTATACAATTAAAACTAACTTAAATATATATTAATTAATCAATTAATAATATTAATATTAATTTAAAGTACTATATATATTAATATTAATTAATTAAAATTAATATAGCTATTAAATTCTATTAGTAGATTAATATTTTAGAATTAAATTATATTAAAACATGTGAAAGGGTAAAATTATACAAACTCTTTCAAATTATCAATTAGTTAACTATCAAATTTATAACAATTATAATTATATTTATTAAATTATAATTTAATTTTAATAACTTATAAGTTAATCTTAAAAAATATTTTATTAAATCAGTTTAAATAAAATTAAATTAAATTAAAAACTATCAACTATTATATTAGCTAAAATTACTGAAATCTAATTAATAATTATAATTAACTTATAATTATATATTATTAATAATTAGTTAATAATATTAAATTAAAATTAATTTTATCATAATATTTTAATTAAGAAAAATTAGTAATTAAATGAATTATTTAAAATTAAGATTTTTTAAAAGGTTTAAAGAAAGGGCATTTACATATATAGCATACAATTCTTTTATATTTATATATCTAACATCCAAATATAAATATTTACATATATAACACTTAACTTTTTATTATTATAATAAAAATAATCATTTTTTTAATTTTTTGAAGTAAAATTTAACTTTTAAAATATAGAAAATATGTTATATTTATAAATATTAAACTTTAGACGTTAAATATATAATTGCATAAAATTTGTGTGCTATATACATAAATTTTTCTAAAAAATGATAACTGAAATTTATTCTTGGTCTCTCTCGCTCGCGTCTCTCTCTCTCTCTCTCTCTCTCTCTCTCTCTCTCTCTCTCTCTCTCTCGCACAGTTTCTCTTTCTCTCGCGCGCAGTTTCTGTAAATCCGTAAATCCAACTTCCAGCAGGATTTACTAAATCCGGGATTTAAGAAGATTTAAAAAGATTTACGGAATTTTCTGGATTTACGGGATTTACTAAATCTGGGATTTAGTAAATCTATTTTTTATGTTTGAGACCTGGCAGGATTTATTGGATTTAGCAATCTAAATCCTAAGTAAATCCGTTGCCAAACACCGCCTAAGGAGGTGTTTGGTAACACATTTGATTTATTTCAAGTAGGATTTAGTAAATCCAATACATCTGGATTTAGTAAATTCGGAGCTGTTAAATCCTGAAAAATATTTGGTAACAGATTACTTAAATCCTGTTAAATCCTGAAAGATATTTGGTAAGTTATTTGAAGATTTAAGTCTGTTAGATTTAAAAAAGTTTCTTTAATCAATAAGTCATTAATAATACATAATTAAAATTAACTTAAATATATATTAATTAATCAATTAATAATATCAATATTAATTTAAAATACTATGTATTAATATTAACTATTAATTAATTAAAATTTATAGCCATTAAATTCTATTAGTAGATTAATATCTTAAGAATAAAACTATATTAAGGCATGTGAAGAGATAAAATTGTACGAATTCTTTCAAATTTTCAATTAATTAACTATCAAATTTATAACAATTATAAATATATTTACTAAATTATAATTTAATTTTAATAATTTATAAGTTAATATTAAATAATATTTTATTAAATCAATTTAAATAAAGTTAAATTAAATTAAAACTATCAACTACTATATTAACTAAATGATTTAAATCTAATTAATAATCATAATTAATAATTTATAATTAATTTATAATTACTATTTAATAAATAGTTAATAATATTAAATAAAAATTAATTTTATCATAATATTTTAATTGAGAAAAATAGTAATTAAATGAATTATTTAAAATTAAGATTTTTTAAAAGATTAAAGAAAAAGAGCATTTACATAGACTTAATTTTTAAATTAGCCCTAATTAATAACGTAATTAGTTAATTAACCCGTTTAAAAAAAAATTTAAAAATAGTGCGTCAGACCGACTAATTGGCGACGATAAATGAGTTTTTTAAAAAAATCAACTTAATATTCGTTTTTATATCAGTTCATCGTGTTAGATTGTGCGTTGGTATTGTTGGAAAGATAATAAAAATTCTACAACTTTCATGGGTTGTCTAATCTCGCGTGTATGGCGTATGTATAAATTTTGAAATTGTGAAAGTGGAAGTCGCCCAAAACTGCGGCTACCCGGGCGAGATTCGTCAAAACCTGTCAACATAAAAGTTGTAGAATTTTTTATTACCTTTCCAACAATACTAATCACGCAGAAATCCGACACCTGATGAGCCTGATATGGCCAAAAAACGGGAACTGTTAAGTTGATTTTTTTTAAAAAAATTCATTTATGCAAGTCCTGTCTGACTTGCATTTGACCGACTGGCAGGGCCAAGTGTCACCCACGGGCGACTAGGGCTATTTTTAAATTTTTTTTAAAAACAGGTTAATTAGCTAATTGGCTAATTTAAAAATTAAGCCCATTTACATACATAGCATATAATTCTTCTATATTTATATATCTAACACTTAAATATAAATATTTGCATATATAATATTTAAATTTTTATTATTATGATAAAAATACTCCTTTTCTTAATTTATTTATAGTAAAATTCAATTTTGAAGTATAAAAAATATATTATATTTATAAATATTAAATTTTAGATATTTGATATATAAATACATAAACTTTGTGCACTATATATATAAATTTCTTTTAAAAACTGAAATTTTTCTTCGTCTCTCTCCTCTCTCTATCTCTCTCTCGCCCAGTTCCTCTAAATCCCGTAAATGCCAGCAGGATTTACTAAATGGGATTTAAGAGAATTTACCCATTTGCAGGATTTAGTAGTATTTACTAAATCCCAGATTTAGTAATCTATTTTTTTTTTGTGTTTGGTAGGATTTACCGGATTTAGCAGTCTAAATCCTAAGTAAATCCGTTGTCAAACACCCCTAAAGGTACCCATCAATAAAATCGTCATACATATCATGTGATTTAACATACTGCGCTTTTTAAATTGCTTCAACAGAGAAAAAAAAACCTGAATGAATGAGAAAGACAACGGCATAGAAGATGTGTTGGGCGTGTGAAGAGGGCATTCCAGGATCTGTTCTCAAAACGATGGTCTCTCTGGTTGAAGATTTTCTTCAGCGTACTTGAGAGAATTGAATTAAGAAAAGTTCCCATGGCAGACCAAACTGTTACTGCATCACGCTTCCAAATAATGGCGACAGCGAAGAGGCCACCCACAAGCCATTTGCTCTATGAAAACAAACACAAGGAAAAGAGCACTCTTTTCAACAAGTCATCATTTCGTGAAATTATGTGAATTTAAATTTGTGTTTAAAATTTTAGATTCCCTTCGATCCAAAAATAAAGCCTTGGTGATAGAGCTGAATTTGCACTGTACTGTTTTATTGAATAATGTTATAATCAAAAGAAATTTATGCCTAAATGAAACCTCGTTAACTGCCTATACGATATTAATGTGATTAAATTCAAAGTTGATTGATAGCTTTTGCTATAAACATATATTACTTTACAGCTGTGTAAAACTCCTTATATTTAAATAGAAAAAATTTCCTGGAATCTCAAACATAATAAATATCTGGCAATCCCACATATTTGGATCCAAGTTCTTGTATATATGAATAAAAATATTATATCGAACAAAATCTTATTTTGAAGGAAAAATTAAAAAAAGAAGACAAAATATCTCATCATATTCGCACAGAATTTGCAGAAAAGAAGGGACCAACCAACCATTCCATTCAAAGAGGATTCCAGTTCTTCCGTCCTCTGATTTGCACAAGTTTGGTCGTCTTCGTCTTCTCCGACTCCGCTGATGCGAAAAGAATCAAATTTCGCCAACTCCACCTTCTTCTTCTGGTGATGGCCTGATGGGAAACCATCATCGTCGCCAAGAAGCGGTTTCGGCAAGAAAATCCGCCGGCAAAAATGGCGCCTTTGGAGACCGGAGTCGCGTTGGTGAGTGGAGAAATATAGGGAGCAAACGCCATCAGTCGCGAGGAGATCATCTCTGAGTACAAAATGGAAGACGTCCCTGTGCATCAATAACCTGTGTTACAGGAAGAAAATAATAATAATAATAATAAACAAGCAGCTTATGTGTTTCCAATGATATGATTGGTCCAAAAAAGTAAAAATTTTCATTATAAGAGGAGGTTATGCCATGTGCCCACTAAAATATTTCCTTTTAAAATAAAATCTATCTCCTCTTATTTCGTTGTTATTTTTAGTTTTTTTGATAATTTTTTAAAAAAATTTTTTATCCGGAAGTCTTTTTTATATTTAATTTCCCGAATACTTAAATGCATTAAACTATTGTTTGATGTTGGATGAAACGAATTAAACTTAGAAAAAAAGCACAAGTGGTAGCTATTTGATATTATAATATTAAGATATATAAAGAGTTCAATAAAATAAAATAAATAATTTATTTATTTTAAAATATTTTACTAGAAAATTTCCAATCAGTTTAAATTTAATAATTTTAGTTTTTCAAATTAATGAAAGAATTTGGATTTAAAGGAGTGAGTTTATGGGCCGAGCTCTATAAAAAAGTTGAGATAGTTATATAAATTTTTTTATTTTATAAAAGTTAAATTATAATTTTTTTTTTGGCGTCATTATAATCATTTAGGTCAAGTTAAAAATATAACTTTCTCATAACAGATTACAAAATACATGAACTCAATTATCAAATGACATGATAATGTATTTTGCACCACACCGCTTATAAGTTTAATAGAAAAATAACTGTTTGCTAAACATTTATAAGTTCTTTAGATAAATTGCTTTATTATGTTCACTAATTTAAAAGTTTATATTTGTTGCCTGCTAGAAAACTTATAGCGGTAGAATAAAACTTCACACATTAGTTTTGTTGGGAAATTCAGCACGCATGCAAATAGTTGAAAAGAGAATAAGAGACTACAGAATTTTTACGTAGAAAAATCCTAGAAAGAGGGGGAAAAAAATCACGGGGCCTAGCCCAATAAAAATGCTCCACTATATATCTATTTTGGAGTACAGAGTTAAGTCTTCCCGACAACGGAATTACAAGATTGTATGTGAGAAATCATGATAATGAGAATTCAGGCAGTTGTGTTACATCTGATGGTAGTTAGAAGTAATGGTTGTTCGTGATAGTCGAGACAATAGCGGCGATGGCGAGCGGTAGTGATGACAAACTTTGAACTTAACTCTCTCGCCTTTTTTCCAAGCTCACTTTTAACTCCTCCATGACTAGAATGATGTCCTATTTATAGGCTTCTAAGAGAGCATTTTGATAATTGTAGCCAAAATCTCAAAATATTTCATCGGACGGTCTGTATTAATTTATTTGATCATAGATAGTTTTTTTTGGTGATTTAGCCATCTAAACGATCTTCGATCTGAGTGATCTTGGGCTCATTGGATTCATCTCGTCGAGCCACTCAATTCGACTATAAGCGTCAAATTTGGAAGTCATTTGATCATCCAATAATGAAGTTTTCATATGTAGCTTTTAAACTTGATTTGAGCTCATTTGGGCTCAATTTGACCCGATTCTAGTAATACAATTAACCTTATCTCATTGTGTCATTGAATTTGATTGAATATATGCTTTAACTCAAAATATATACTTGATATAAAATTTTAGAGGGATATATTATTTGCCCCCTATTTTTGAATGAAAAAACTTATTTCATTCAAAAATATATAAAATACTTCAGATAAAAATTATTAGGATATAATATATATATATATATATATATATATATATATATATATATATATATATATATATATATATATCAAATTTATTTATTTATTTTGTAATTAGTTATTAATATTTATTTATTTTATTTTATTTTATATGTATAAAGTAATACTTTTTATAAATATGTAAATTATTTTATCATTTTATATTATTATATTTATATTTTTGGGCGGTGTTTGATTTGAAAGAGAGGGATCTTGTGCCCCTCGATATTATTTTTTAAACTTGACAAAGAGATTTAATATATCATCCACTCTCAGCTGAAGTATTTATCAAGCTTCATAATGAAAGTGATAAATTAGTTAATTATCAATCATATTATATTTCCAAAATTTTAAAATAAATAACTTCATTTGTATGATAAGATAATTATGATTTTAAATTTTGATTAAACTCAATTGTCTTAGAATGAAATACATTGGCCGGTGATTGATGACATGCGATTTGTTTTAGAAAAATTTAGATCAGTTAGCGTGAGAGAGAGAGAGAGAGAGAGAGAGAGAGAGAGAGAGAGAGAGGAAAGAAAGAGATTAAAAGATGGGAGATACTGAGCCCACTTTTTTTTTATTCTCATTTTATAATGTGAGAGTGAGAGAGAAAGAGAGAGAGAGAAATGAAAATATCTCTTTTTTAATGAAGAATATAAAGATTTTTTTTTTAATGAGGAATGAAGAATATTTATTTTTAATGAGGAATGAAGAGAGTTTTTTTAGGAATATAAATAAATTTTTTCTTTTTTAATGATGTATATGAAGAGTTTCTTTTTTTTTTTAAAGAAGATAAAGAGTTTTTTTTTAAAGAATATAAATATATATATATATATATATTTTTAAATGAGGAATAAGAAGACTTTTTTATAAATATGAATAATTTTCTCTTCTCTCTTTTTTTATAAAGGATGGAAATTTTTTTAATGAGGTATATGAAAAGGTTTTTAAATGAAAAATTTGAAGAGTTTTCTTCATTTTTTATTTTTTAAAAGAATTTAAAGAGTCATTTTTTCTAGTATAAATATCCCATATGGGGTAATAAAAAAATTCGCACATTACTTTCTTTACTTCCTTTTCTGTGGTAACCTTTACTGACCTGTATAACGGTGCCGACCCCCCTCACAGGCTCCACTTCTTCCTGATCTCGGGGTTTTCAATTGACCTAGTTAGGCTGCGTGCATCCCGAATTCAAGGTCTAGTGTGCTTCCATTTTATTCTCTTTGGTAGCCTCCACTGATCTATATAACAGTGCCGACCCCTCTTGTAGGCTCCAGTTCTCCCCGATCTCGAGATTTTCAACTAACCTGGTTAGGCGACACGCATCTTGAATTCATGCTCTAGTGTGCTTCTGCTTTCTACTCTTGGTTAGCCTCCACTGACATGTATAATGGTGCTGCCCCCCTCGCAGGCTCTAGTTCTCCCCGATCTCGGGGTTTCCAACTGACCTGGTTAGGCATCACACATCCTAAATTCAGGCTCTAGTGTCCTTCCGCTTTCTTTTTTTGTGGCCTCCACTCACCTTTATAACGATGTCGACCTCCCTCGCAGGCTCTAGTTCTCCTCGATATCGGGGTTTCCAACTTACTTGGTTAGGCGACGCGCATCCCGAATTCATGCTTTAGTGTGCTTCCGCTTTCTTCTCTTTGGTGACCTCCACTGACCTGTATAATGGTGCCGACCCCCCACGTAGGCTCCAATTCTCCCCGATCTCGGAGTTTCTAACTGACCTGATTAGGCGGTGCGCATCCCGAATTTAGGGCCCAGTGTGCTTCTGATGCAGGGCATCATCATCACCGTCATCGACGTCATCATCATAAAGCTTAAATCAATTATTTGGCCTTTTGTTATAATTTAAGTTATGTATTATTGGGCTTTTATATTTTGTATATGTCTTGAGCTTATATGTATTGGGCTATTCTTATGTCATGACCCATGAGTCATTATTATTGGGTTTTTATATTTTGTATATGTATTGGGCTATTCTTATGTCATGGCCCATGAGTCATTGTAGTAGGTATGCAATGAGTGGTAGGTTTGATAATGGTGGTAGGTTTGATAGTATGTGGTGGTAGGTTTGATAATGGTGGTAGGTGTAGTTATGATGGTGTTAGGTTTGAGTTTGGAGTTAGGTTTGAGTATTCTTAACTCTCCCTTTCATTCCTATAAATAGGGAGACTCTTGTAATGCTTTGTACTTGAATTTGGAATGAAAGTTATCTTCTTAAATTTCTTTTACTATTCTTTTGTGTGTTTTCTTCTTGAGTGACAGACTACTTGAGTGTGTGAGTTCACAACCCTTAGAGAAGGACTTCTAAGGAAGGAATGCGATCTCCACAACGACGGACTGTTTGTAGAGGTCGACTTCAACTTATCCTCGCTTTGTTGTTGGTTATTTTAAATCTGCTACAGGTTAGATCTTTCATAACTTTTCAGTTATTTCTTTGCACTTATAAGATTCATGTCTCTAGTGCGGTTGACATAACTTTAACTAAGATCTTTTCAACTTCACTAAATTCATAATATTGTGAATGTTCTCAATAGTAGTGTGCATTTATCATTACTCTTTATGAGGATTTAAGAATTATCGATGTAATAAACATCATATCATAAAAAGCACCCATGTCCTACATCATATTTGGTATCAGAGAAAGTATGTTTCTTTGGGAACATCTTGTTTAGTATTGAGTTTTATTTTTGTATTAGAGTAATCTTGCAATTCATTGTTAAAAAAATCATACAATATTTTATCTAATTAGAGCATTTACTTACTTTTAATTGTGTCTTTGATTTCATTACATTGCATTTTTTATAAAAAAAATTATTAATTAAGTATTTGCTTATATTAATATTTTTAAAAGAATATCATCATGTCAACTCGTAGTGGTCTTAGATATCAAGATAAATCCTTAGATGAAAAACATGATTCCTATGAATTTTTACTAGAAAAATAGAAAAACTTACCCTTATGCACTAACAAACCTTTAATGAATTCCAAAAAAGATTTGAAGCCTTAGAACAAAAAGTTGGTAGGCTTACAACCAATTCACCAGAAACTAACCCAATCCTAGAAAACCAACTTGAAGAGAGAGAAGGTCATCATGTTGATCATGTTCCTCTTCCTCTCCCACCCCATCCACATTCTCCTATTAGACCCGTTATCCGGAACAACTTTAATGAATATCCTGAGTTTGATGAGGTACTTCCTCACCCACCTCATCGAATAGGAAGACAATTAAGACGAGATGAAGGTTATGCTCATCGAACTCCTTATGAGCATTATCCTCGACATTACGAAGAGCCATTACCTAATTTTGTTGCCCCGCGACGTACACTTAAATAACCTGATGATGATGTTATTCGTAGGGTTAAAATTGATCCACTTACTTTTGATGGTCGACTTGATCCTAAAATTTTCTTAGATTGGTTAGTAGACATAGACCAATACTTTGATTGGATGCCCATGTCAGAAGAAAGACAAGTTCGTTTTGTCTGCATGAAACTAACTAGTCATGCTAAGACTTATTAGGTTAATCTCACACGAAAATATCAATGATTAGGACAACCACCTATTGCTTCTTGGGATGAGATGAAAGAAATTTTAAAGCAAAAATATGTACCATTAAATTTTCATGATCAACTTATGGATGAAATGACTACGCTTAAACAAGGATCTTTAGCTGTTGTTGAGTATATGACAGTTTGATGAATTGATGACCCGTTGTGATGTTAGAGAGGATCACCGCACATCTCTAGATTTAGATCTGGTTATGAACGATATTCGTAATGAAATGATAACTCGAGAAATTTATTCTCTTGAGGATGCATTTTGAGTGGTGACTCAAATTGAACAATATCTTATATCACAACCTTATAAGCGATTCACAACTTCATCTACAAACAACTCTCAATCGCGTGTTAACCCTCCTACTTTAGTAGTTCCTAAAGGACCCAGTGAAACAAAAGGAAAAGCTTTAGTGGGAACATCTAGCTCTAAGACTACTAGCATTACTTGGTTTACATGTGGTAAAATTGGTCACTATGCAAGTACTTATCCTCATCGAAACTTACACTTAGATTATAAAAATGAGGATCAATAAAATGAAAATAATGATAATCAAATTGCAGTTGACCCTTGTGAAGAAGCTAGTGATGCAGAAGAAGCATTAGATGAGTCTCATATAGCTGTTATGTGTTGTGTGTTAGCAACCCCATGAGCTAATAATGATTGGAGGCGCACATCAATTTTCCACACTTATTTTAAGAGTAGTGAAAAGACGTGTAAGTTAATCATTGATAGTGGCAGTTGAATGAATGTTATTGCTACCTCTACTTTAGCTAGGAGGAAGCTCACCCCAGAGACCCACCCACAGCCTTATAAGGTTGCTTGGGTAGATAAGACCTCTATCTCTATATCTCAACATTGTCTTGTACCCATTCAATTAGGAGAATATAGTGATAAAATTTGGTGTGCTGTTCTTCCGATGGATGTTGCTCATATACTTTTAGGTAGACCTTGGCTTTTTGATATGGATGTCACAAATTATGGGTGAAAATTTAATAAAATAAATAATTAAAGATTTTCTTCTTACCATTTCTATGGTAAGGTAAGGTTCATTCCAAAAATAAAGAAAAATAAACCCTTTATAAAAATATCAATTTCCAAAAAGCACTTCTTCAAAATGCACATAATAAAATGTTTACACAAAAATTTTCATAAATCAATCTAATCTAACAATCTTCATGATTATTATATGTAGGATCATTTCAAAAATCAAATCAACAATCATTCTTTTCAAAAAGGCACAAATGAACTTCCTCATTCAATCTATTGAATGAGGATTTCATTTCCAAAAATAAAATCAACAGTCATATTTTCCAAAAGCACAAATAAACTTTCTCATTCAAACTATTAGATGAGGATTTCATTTTCAAAAATCAAAATCTAGAATTATATTTTCCAAAAGCACAAATGGACATCTTCACTCGATTTATTTTGATGAAGATTTCATTTTCAAAAACAAAATCCAATAATTAAATTTTCAAAACCACAAATGAACATCCTCATTCAATATACCCAAATTTATTGAATGAATATATCATTTTCTAAAATAAAATCAAAAGTCATCTTTTCAAAAAGCACAAGTGAATATCCTCATTTAATGTACCCAAATTGATTTCCATTTTTACAAACCCAAATTTTTTAAATGGAAATCTACTTTGCAAAAATCAAAAAAATCAAACACATTTGGATTGTTTATTTAGCATACCCAAATTTCCTAAGTAAAGATCCTCTTTTCAAAAATCAAAACAAAAACAAAACACATTTGAATTCTTTATTTAACATACCCAAATTTGCTAAGTAAAGATCCTCTTTTCAAAAAATCAAAACAAAAAATCAAACACTTGGACTTTATTTAGCATACCCAAATTTGCTAAGTAAGGATCCACTTTCCAAAAAATATAAATAAAATCAAACACACATGAACTATTTAGCATACCCAAATTTGCTAAGTAAAGATCCTCTTTTCAAAATCAAATTTAGATTTGGACTTTATTTAGCATACACAAATTTTCTAAGTAAAGATTTCATTTCCAAAATCACACATGATTGACATCATAAGAAAACAAACAAAAGAAAAAGAAACTTGTTTTTAAACACCTCACCTAGCATACCCAAATTTGTTAAGTGAGTAAATTTCAAAAATCAAAATCAAACAAAAAATCAATTGACCCTTTACTTTTACTCAAACATAAAAATCAAATTCAAATATGAACTAACGGAAGCATCAAAAGTCTCTCCAAAATTTTTAAACCCCATTCAACATACCAAAATTTGTTAAATGTGGGTTCTAAACTTAAATCAAATTCGAGGTCTCTCCTCCAGAAGTTCAAAATCTCTCCAATATTTGGAACCCCATTTAGCATACCCAAATTTGTTAAATGAGGGTTCCAATCCAATAATAAAAAAAAGTTAACAATTCAAATCAACAATATTCATGCGAAGCTCTATGTGGTTCTCTTTCCAACAACACAAAGATTCCAGTCCTCGTGACCGTTAGTGGAGAGGAGGTGGCAGGCAAGAAGCCACTTCCCCAGCTTGACCTATAGTCTAATTCTGAGTTTCCCTCACCAAAGGAGAAAGGCCATAAAAGTTCCTTCAAGAGCCAAGCATAGTATTAATGAGGATTTTTGAGTACGTCTTATCCATTCTAGATAAGTATGACTCAAATAACTTGAATCCTAATTCCCAAAAGAAGACAACTCTCAAAATGATAATCACAATAATGATCATGATCCATAAAATAGTGGTACTGATGGACTTGATGTCTTTAAGGATTCCAACTCGAGTAGAAATACTCCCATTCTAAAACTTTCAGGGTATCACTATCAACAAAGAGTTAGAGTCATCAAATCTAATAGAAGAAATTTTTGGCACTATAAAAGAGTAGGTAGATATCAATTCTACCTCTCTTTAAGAAGATATCACAGCCAATTATTACAGTGGCAGGGTCTTACCACTTTGATCAATACCATAGGAAGAAGCAAACCAATTTTTGGAAATAATTAAATTATAAATCCTTCTTAAAATACACCTTACAATCCAAAATAAGAACACCAAACTATTCTAAAGGTTAATCTTAAGATCTCAAGCTATTTTGGAAGTTTTTCCGCTAATCTAAATAATGAGCGCATCTTCACCTTTTCTAAGGAGAAAGAGAAGTGTTCGATTAGAGCTTAACCTGATTCTTCTTTGCTCAGTTAGTGGCAACCTCCTCATGTCATACTCAACATAGAACATCCTAGGGAAAAGAAAGACAAGCAATCTCCTCCAAAGAGCACAATATAAACTAAGACTCAAAAGAAAAAGAAAAATTAAATAAAATAAAAAGAGAAAAGAAAAGAAAATGAAATGAAAGGAAAGAAGAAAAGGAGAAAAGGTAGAGCACCAATAATGCACATTGATTTGGAATCAAAAGATGAATCATGTGTACAAGGTGTAAATAAATAAATAAAAAAAGAGAGAAAAAGAATATACGAAATAAGTTTTGAGTTTAACTTTGACAAGTCTTTGGAGGAGATAACAATAACACAAAAAGGTCTAAAAGGATAATTCATGTATGATATGATTAGAAACTTAGTAGGTATGTGTGCACATTGACTCCAATTCTACTATCTCATGATACTACTATAGAATTGGAAGTTAAGAATTGCTCCTAACCTCTAACAAAAAAAAAAGAAAAGAAGACATATATGTATTATGAGATATCAAATTTCCGCTTCATATCTCTTTCTTCAAATTCAAAATAGGATTCAGTGGTTGTAGACAAACCTTCAAATAGAGCAATAAGATCATCTTCTGCCTAGTCTACCTACTTTGCTTAAAGAATTTTGAAGACTCTCAAGTAGGGGATGCACTCCCCGAAGTTGAGAAGAAAATTAAATCTTCAATTAATGAGTTTTAAGAGATCAACCTCAGAACATAAAGGTAGTCCACCCACCCTCCTAACATCCATAAATGATAAATCAAAAAGAAAATACTAATGACTTTGTTAGGTTACTTTTGTAGTTTAAAGACTACTTTACTTAAGATCATAATGAAGTGCCCAATACAACTCTAAAGGTAGTCTACAAACTCAATTGAACCTATTACCCTTCCCACTTTGCAAACTTTTGAGGTGAACATGTGCATCAAGAAGAAGATCAAAGTTTGAAGTAAACCTTATTAAGGAAGAAAGATACTATCATTCAGTCAAAATGAAGGATTTTCAAATTGAGATCGTCGATTGAAAATTTCAGTTAGGAATCCACATTGCCTACTTCAAATTTGACTGCAGATATAACCTCTTTGCATGCAGTCTCCTCATTCAAGGATGGGTTGAATGATGCTAGAGGATGAGAAGTCATTTTCACTTATCATTTCCATTGGAGTTTACCGCTAAAAGGTCATGCCTTTCTCTAATCACCAAGATTAGAAAAAGGAAGACCATCTTTGCGATCTAAGTAGCTGTCTTCAATTGGTTATGATGCTGCAGTCTAAAGTTGAATCCCTTAGAACATACAGCTGGGATGACTTTGGGCGAGTCTCTAAGGCCTATAGTAAATCATCATGGTATAAAAAAGATGGATCCAAAAGAAATTAAAGTGACATCAAAGATGTAGCCTCCAAGGTTCAACCCAAGAGAAGAAAGACCTTTAATCAACATTGAATATAGATGGTTTAAACTATTTCAAAGTTAGTCTATCTCAAAACTTTCCAAATCAAGATTCTACTCTTAATCATTGAAAAGCATATTTTGGTGCTTCAAAGGATGAAAAGCAATTTAAACCACTATGATAGAAGAGACGCCTCAGAGCGTGCTAGAACTTTGAATAATTCAAGCTCACAACAAGCTGGTCTGCCCTAGAACTTTCTAAGTAAGAAAGCTCATCCTTGTTCTAAGGAGACCAATTGTTGTCCGTTGAAAGATGGGAAGCAAGTTTGAACCCACTTAGGAAGGCCCCTATGTCATAGAGATAGCCTACCAAGGAGGATCTTATTAGCTTATTGATTGTAAAGGGGAACCCCGAGGCTTCAAATTAATGGGCTCTATTTGAAGAAATATTATCCATAAAATATGTTTGAAAATAATTATCAACAAAAGAATAAAATTTTGATTCAATTTCATCAAAATCTTCTCTTCATTTGAAGCGTTGTTTGCTTGCCTTGCAAATCCGCTACGACGTGTTTAGGATAGGTGTAAGAGAACCCAAGAAGCATCTCATCCCTCTTTCACAACACAAACACAATTAAACACAATTTCTCGGCACTACTAGAATAGGTGTGAGAGAACCCAAAAGGCATCTTATTTTGATTAACACAACTAAGTTAAGTGTAAGAGAACCCAAGCAACATCCTTTCTTAGTGGGAATCCTGACTGTCATCTGTGGAAACATTTCATCAACTTCCTCAAGTGCGTTTAGGGTAGGTGTGAGAGAACCCAAGCGGCATCCTATTCCCTTTAACATAAGCACAAAAAGCAAAAACATATCTTTTGTCTCAAGCTATTTCGATGTGGGAGCAAGCCCCCTGTGGCACTCACTCACTAGCTGCTTTAGGTCGGGTTGACAAGCTACCTCACTGTCTCCCCAGTGGTCACTTATTTGGAAGATGTGAGTCCCCAAGCTTTCTTCCTGACTTGACCATTGCAAAGCAATGATCGCCTTATTAATTTGGTAGTCTTCACTGCCCTGCCGGTAAGCTACCTCATGTTGATTTTGTTTAAGAAGATGTGAGTCCCCGCACCTTCTTCTTGAATTAATCATCATGTACTGACTAGGTCGAGTATATTTGAGGTTTAGGGTAAGTCCACCAGAGGCTCCTTTCCTCTTGACTATATTTGAGTTGATATAAGTCCCCTAGTGGCATTCGCTCGGTAGTCGCCCTAGGTCGGATGGCACCTATCGAGATGAAGACAGACTATCCTTGTAATCAGTTTCGCTATAGGAGGATGTGATTCCTCAAGCTTCCTTCCTAAGTTGGTTATTGTAAACCGACGGGTACCTTAGGTTGGTTGATGTTCGCTATGCTGACAGTGACTCACCCGGTGAATGCACCACTCTTGACAGATATGAGTCCACGTGCTTTCTCCTTGAGTTGGCCACTGAATACCTATTAATATTATCTTCTCTAGGGTGTTAGATCAAGCCTTTAGTGGCCCCATCCCGTGTGGGCACTCTATTTGGATCACGTCCTTTGCGACCCCATTTAGATACTACTCGGGTTACTTTTGGATTGGACGGTCCCCCTTTCCTAGTAGCCACCCCTATGGTTGGAGAAGTTGTTTAACGGATGCACAAATTCTCCTTTGGTTCAATAAATTTGAGATAGGTCTAAGATGATATAAGCTCCTTCTTGATCCCTCATAAAATTTCTTGAAACCCATGATTGAAATCCAAATTCTAAAATCTTTTCTAAGTCCCTTTGATCCCATCTTATGGACATAGATCAAATCAAATCTAAATCAATTCAAATTCAAGAAATTTTCTCATAACCCATTTATATTTTATTTATATTCACAAATATAAATCAATATAAATTCAAATGATTAAACTAAATCCAAAACTCAATTTCAAGTTCAAAAATCTCTCCTACATCACTTTGATTATATCTTATGGACTTAGCCTAAATCAAATCTAAATCAATACAAATTCAAGAAATTTTCTCATAACCCATTTATATTTTCATTTATATTCACAAATATAAATTAAATATAAATTTAAATGATTAAACTAAATCCAAAACTCAATTACAACTTCAAAAAATCTCTTATCGTCACTTTGATTCTATCTTATGGATTTAACCTAAATCAAATCAAATTCAATTCAAATTTATAAAATTTTCTCATAACCCATTTAAATTCTCATTTATATTCACAAATATAATTGAAATATAAATTCAAATGATTAAACTCAATTCAAAACTCAAATCCAAATTCAACCAAAATTTAACTTAAGTCTTTCAAGTCAAATTCTTGAACTTAGCCAAATCAAACTCAAATCAAGTCAAACCCTTGATTTTTCTTCATGATTCAATCGATCTTTTAATCATGAAACCAAATATAAACATAAACTTCAATCATCAAACCAAAACTAAATTCAAAAAATCAAACCTAAGTCAAACTCATGTTCACCCTTTGAACTTGAAATTATCAAATGAATCAAAACCCATTTGACTTGAAATCACTTGCAAAATTTATATTTCAATAATAAGTCCATATGTGAGTTCAACCAAACTTGAATCAAGCCTTGATCAAATTAATTTACCCACTTAGGCTCACTTGACCCAAAGTGACCTAAGTACCCTATGAGCCAAATTTAATCCTACCAAAATTAGATTGAACTAAGCCCACCTAAGCCTCACATTATGAGCAACAATCATCATGCGATGATCAATCACTCAAATTGGGTCAAATCAAGTCAAACATAAGAGTTGACCAAGTCAACACTTAGCCAAAATGAAACCTAAGCTAGCCAAAATTCACCATAGGCCACATTGATTGAAACCATTGATCAAAACCAATTCATGATCAATGGTTGAACTTAGTCTAACCTAGCTCAATTGGCCTCATGACCTAAGTTGACCCAACTTGACGTAAAAAGTCAAAATCTGTCAAATATTAATCTAAGCTAAATTAATTGCAACCAATGGATCAAAATCATTCTAAATCACTTGTTGAACTTGACCAAAGCCTCAATTGGCCAACTAGTCCCAACCTAGCAATTGACCATGAACTCGACTTGACATAAAGGTCAAATTGAGCTAAAATAAAATCAAACTAAAATTGATTGAAACCAAAGCTACCTAAATATTTCAAATGACTAACTAAACCTAAACCAACCCATGACCTAACCCAATTAGGTCAAATGAGTCAAATTGGTCAACTTGACCCATTTGACTTAAATGAAATCAAATGAACCAAAATTAAATACAAACCAAATTGAACCAATTCGATGATGCCAACACATTTCAAATAGTCATATGAACTTGACCCAACCCTTGGTTTGATCCAATTTGACCAATTGGTCAACTTGGCCCAAGTTGACCCATTTTGACCTAAATGGGTCAACATGAGCCAAATGACATCAAATTAACTCCAAATTCCTTGAAATTTAGACCAACCCAATTTAAAAATATTTGAAATATATCCAAAGTAAAATCAAAGCCAAATGACCACTTTACCCCTAGGTCAAGGGGTAACCCATGGCTAATTCTACTTGGAATTTAGTTATATCCTCTTCATGGCCACTTGACACCCTCTTAGTGGACCAAGTGAACACTAGTGAGTGTGGTGCACATGACCCAATGGGTTTGGGTCAACCCAAGGCCAAAATTAATCACCCCACTCAAAATGAGCACATGGGAATCACTCCTCCACCTCATTTGGCACATGAAACTTCTCCACTACGTCATTGTGGCCAAACCGAACCACATGGTCTCCAAAATGGCCTAACCAACTTAACCCATAGGATCAATTTGATCAAAATGGCCTAACCAACTTAACCCATAGGATCAATTTGATCAAAATGGCAAAGCCATGCTCATTCTCTCACACTCAATTAAAGCATAGGAACTCTGGAAGAAATTGCATGCTCCCCAAGGTCTCCTAAGCTACTTTGATTTTCCATTTTGATTTTCCTTAGTTGAAAATAGGGGAGCTCAAGGCATTTTCAATCTCATTCAATTCTCCACTAGAGCTCAATTCCTTTTCAAGCACCTTGGGGACCCAATCAAGCTCACCCAAGTCTTCATCCAAGTTCTCAAGCCACAAGAGAGGGGAGTTTGATCAAGGTCGCAAGAAATTGAAGCCCACTTTGGTCAATAGGAAGATCCACTCAACCTCAAGCCCTTAAATCTTCAATAGAGCTTTGTGTCTACTAGACGAAGCTAACTCAACGGTTGGGAGCACCGGTGATAGCCTCCGGCGAGGTATGGATCAAAACCGAGCTTAGGAGTAGGAGTTCTTGGTCCTTTGTGAAAGAAAATTTCACCCCATTACATTTTTACCTTTGGATGTCTTTCTCCTTGCATGATGATGGTGTGGGTTAGGTTTGAGCTCAATGTGAGCTCAATCAAGCTTGGATCAAGCCCTAAAGGGTGGATGGTTTCCCTCTCCTATAGGCGAGCTGAGGGACAGATCATGGACCGTCCATCCGCACATTTTCGATGGATGGTCCTAATTAATCCACGTAGGATCCTTCAATTTATCCCTTAAGAACCATGAGCTTAATCGACCATCGATCTCGGTGAGAAAGCGCATAATGCAGCGATATGGCATTAGATGTGATAACTTAAATAACCAATCCATCACACCACGTGAAAAGCGTGCGCCGCATCAGCGGTCCATGTGGCACCGACGGGAATAGTTATATATTTAGCATTTTAATTAATCCTTGATGACAGAAACTTCAAAATTACATAACTAAATGTAGAAAAATAAAAAATATATAAAATAAAATGCGCTTTGAAGATAATTCAAAGGGAGTTCATTCAAATTGTATCCAATTGATTTTGAACAATGAATTTTCCTTAATTAGAGTTTTATTGAAAACTTAACCTTAATTACTCTCTAATTACTCTATTAATGATTCCAAGTTTCTCGATGTGTTTAGTGGGATGACCTCTGCCTTCCCTAATTTTCTTGTAATTTGTTGATGAGTTAATTAGGGAAATCAATTAATAAATCCTTAATCACTCTCTTAATATAATTAAGCTTAATTAGGCAGGTGGATAGTAGTTTAATCCCTTGATTAAGTTAATTAAACTTTGTTTAAGTGAAGATGAGGTTTATGGAATGGGTTTGGGCTATTTTTCCCAAGTCATTCCCTAAACCCCTTTCCTTCCTTAATCTAAATTTAATTAAGGGCTAATCCACTAATAACCTACTTAATTAACATGATAAAGTTTTTAAAATATTTTAGAACTCAATCATTGCCTTCTTGGGTAAATACTTAGGTGTTTAATAACCTAAGTAGCTTAAGAAAATCATATCTAACCTATATGTGTGGGAAGGGTAATGAACAATATATGATTCTCTTGATATTTTAGAACTCAATCATTCCCTTCCTAGCATGTTTTCAATATTTCAATGTTTATCATGCGTTAATGCTTCTCTTGATAACTTTAGTGAGAACAATATATGATTCATTTTATTTCTCCATCTTTAGTCACAAAGTTTGAATAATTTGAGAATAAATTTAAGGGTGACTGATGCTTCGCATCAACAAATAAGTGTCGGTTCTAATCACAAGGCGATGCTTAATGACGAGAAAGAAGACAACATAGTAAGTTGCGGCACAACGAACATAATCGTCGACGCAATCGATGAATCGAATGCTCAAGAATGAATAAGCGCCATTTCCAAAGCCAAGTTAAGGAATTTAGAGCAAAAGCACCAACAAGTACTTGGCTTATGGTATGAAAGCGATGCGACACTCTCGACCATGGCATCGAGGGGAAGACATAGTTAGATGCATTTGGATCACTAGTTATAGTTATATGACTTGAGTTTATTTTGGCTCATTTTAAAAGAAGGGAATATTATCTTGGCCAATTGATCTCAAATGATTGGGATAAGTCTAATGATTATGATAAGGATGAATGCATGACTTACAGATAAGCACCGCAAATGAAGATGATAGCTCAGGCGACAACGAACTCGATTTACTCCCATGAATTTCATTCATCAAAAATATAAGGGGGTGTTTGGTAATAGATTTGATTTATTTCAAGTAGGATTTAATAAATTCAGTGCATCTCGATTTAGTAAATCCTGAGTTATTAAATCCTGAAAAGTGTTTGGTAACGGATTAATTAAATCCTGCTAAATCTAGAGAGATGTTTGGTAAGTTATTTAAGGATTTAAAAAAGTTTTTTAATTAATAAATCATTAGTAGTATACAATTAAAACTAACTTAAATATATATTAATTAATCAATTAATAATATTAATATTAATTTAAAGTACTATATATTAATATTAACTATTAATTAATTAAAATTAATAGCTATTAAATTCTATTAGTAGATTAATATTTTAGGAATTAAATTATATTAAAACATGTGAAAGGGTAAAATTATACAAACTCTTTCAAATTATCAATTAGTTAACTATCAAATTTATAACAATTATAATTATATTTATTAAATTATAATTTAATTTTAATAACTTATAAGTTAATCTTAAAAAATATTTTATTAAATCAGTTTAAATAAAATTAAATTAAATTAAAAACTATCAACTATTATATTAGCTAAAATTACTGAAATCTAATTAATAATTATAATTAACTTATAATTATATATTAATAATTAGTTAATAATATTAAATTAAAATTAATTTTATCATAATATTTTAATTAAGAAAAAATTAGTAATTAAATGAATTATTTAAAATTAAGATTTTTTAAAAGGTTTAAAGAAAAGGGGCATTTACATATATAGCATACAATTCTTTTATATTTATATATCTAACATCCAAATATAAATATTTACATATATAACACTTAACTTTTTATTATTATAATAAAATAATCATTTTTTAATTTTTTGAAGTAAAATTTAACTTTTAAAATATAGAAAATATGTTATATTTATAAATATTAAACTTTAGACGTTAAATATATAATTGCATAAAATTGTGTGCTATATACATAAATTTTTCTAAAAATGATAACTGAAATTTATTCTTGGTCTCTTTCGCTCGCGTCTCTCTCTCTCTCTCTCTCTCTCTCTCTCTCTTTCTCTTTCTCTCCGTTTCGTAAATCCGTAAATCCAACTTCCAGCAGGATTTACTAAATCCGGATTTAAGAAGATTTAAAAGATTTCTGAATTTTCTTATTTCATTTACTAAATGGGGATTTAGTAAATCTATTTTTATGTTTGAGACCTGGCAGGATTTATTGGATTTAGTAAATCCTAAGTAAATCGTTGCCAAACACCGAAGGAGGTGTTTGGTAACACATTTGATTTATTTCAAGTAGGATTTAGTAAATCCAATACATTAGGATTTAGTAAATTCGGAGCTGTTAAATCCTGAAAAATATTTGGTAACAGATTACTTAAATCCTGTTAAATCCTGAAAGATATTTGGTAAGTTATTTGAAGATTTAAGTCGTTAGATTTAAAAGTTTCTTTAATCAATAAGTCATTAATAATACATAATAAAATTAACTTAAATATATATTAATTAATCAATTAATAATATCAATATTAATTTAAAATACTATGTATTAATATTAACTATTAATTAATTAAAATTTATAGCCATTAAATTCTATTAGTAGATTAATATCTTAAGAATAAAACTATTAAGGCATGTGAAGAGATAAAATTGTGCAATTCTTTCAAATTTTCAATTAATTAACTATCAAATTTATAACAATTATAAATATATTTACTAAATTATAATTTAATTTTAATAATTTATAAGTTAATATTAAATAATATTTTATTAAATCAATTTAAATAAAGTTAAATTAAATTAAAAACTATCAACTACTATATTAACTAAAATGATTTAAATCTAATTAATAATCATAATTAATAATTTATAATTAATTTATAATTACTATTTAATAAATAGTTAATAATATTAAATAAAATTAATTTTATCATAATATTTTAATTGAGAAAAATAGTAATTAAATGAATTATTTAAAATTAAGATTTTTTAAAGATTAAAGAAAAGAGCATTTACATAGACTTAATTTTAAATTAGCCCTAATTAATAAGTTAATTAACCCCGTTTAAAAAAAATTTAAAATAACAGTCGCCTTCAGTAGGCGACTTACGATGTGAAGCGACTTGCGTATAAATGAGTTTTTTTAAAAAAAAATCAACTTAATAGCTCCCGTTTTTTGGCTATATCAGGTTCATCAGGTGTTAGATTTCTGTGTCGTTGGTATTGTTGGAAAGATAATAAAAAATTCTACAACTTTCATGTTGTGTTTTCGAATCTGCGGGTAGTTTTCGTATGTATAAATTTTGAAATTGTAAGTGGAAATCGCCTACCCGGAGATTCAAAACCCAACATAAAGTAGAATTTTATTACCTTTCCAACAATACTAATCACGCAATCCGACACTGAGCCTGATATGGCCAAAAACTATTAAGTTGATTTTTTTAAAAAAATTTATTAGTCGCCTTGTCAGGGTGACTTTGACACCGCAGCCCGGTCGGTTAATCACTACTAGGCTATTTTTAAATTTTTTTTAAAAACAGGTTAATTAGCTAATTGGCTAATTTAAAAATTAAGCCCATTTACATACATAGCATATAATTCTTCTATATTTATATATCTAACACTTAAATATAAATATTTGCATATATAATATTTAAATTTTTATTATTATGATAAAAATACTACTTTTCTTAATTTATTTATAGTAAAATTCAATTTTGAAGTATAAAAAATATATTATATTTATAAATATTAAATTTTAGATATTTGATATATAAATACATAAACTTTGTGTATATATATATAAATTTCTTTTAAAACTGAAATTTTTCTTCGTCTCTCTCCTCTCTCTATCTCTCTCTCGCCCAGTTCCTCTAAATCCCGTAAATGCCAGCAGGATTTACTAAATCCGGGATTTAAGAGAATTTACCCGATTTGCAGGATTTAGTAGTATTTACTAAATCCCAGATTTAGTAAATCTATTTTTTTTTGTGTTTGGCAGGATTTACCGGATTTAGCAAGTCTAAATCCTAAGTAAATCCGTTGTCAAACACCCCCTAAAGGTACCCATCAATAAAATCGTCATACATATCATGTGATTTAACATACTGCGCTTTTTAAATTGCTTCAACAGAGAAAAAAAAACCTGAATGAATGAGAAAGACAACGGCATAGAAGATGTGTTGGGCGTGTGAAGAGGGCATTCCAGGATCTGTTCTCAAAACTGATGATGGTCTCTCCTGGTTGAAGATTTTCTTCAGCGTACTTGAGAGAATTGAATTAAGAAAAGTTCCCATGGCAGACCAAACTGTTACTGCATCACGCTTCCAAATAATGGCGACAGCGAAGAGGCCACCCACAAGCCATTTGCTCTATGAAAACAAACACAAGGAAAAGAGCACTCTTTTCAACAAGTCATCATTTCGTGAAATTATGTGAATTTAAATTTGTGTTTAAAATTTTAGATTCCCTTCGATCCAAAAATAAAGCCTTGGTGATAGAGCTGAATTTGCACTGTACTGTTTTATTGAATAATGTTATAATCAAAGAAATTTATGCCTAAATGAAACCTCGTTAACTGCCTATACGATATTAATGTGATTAAATTCAAAGTTGATTGATAGCTTTTGCTATAAACATATATTACTTTACAGCTGTGTAAAACTCCTTATATTTAAATAGAAAAAAAATTTCCTGGAATCTCAAACATAATAAATATCTGGCAATCCCACATATTTGGATCCAAGTTCTTGTATATATGAATAAAAATATTATATCGAACAAAATCTTATTTTGAAGGAAAAATTAAAAAAGAAGACAAAATATCTCATCATATTCGCACAGAATTTGCAGAAAAGAAGGGACCAACCAACCATTCCATTCAAAGAGGATTCCAGTTCTTCCGTCCTCTGATTTGCACAAGTTTGGTCGTCTTCGTCTTCTCCGACTCCGCTGATGCGAAAAGAATCAAATTTCGCCAACTCCACCTTCTTCTTCTGGTGATGGCCTGATGGGAAACCATCATCGTCGCCAAGAAGCGGTTTCGGCAAGAAAATCCGCCGGCAAAATGGCGCCTTTGGAGACCGAGTCGCGTTGGTGAGTGGAGAAATATAGGGAGCAAACGCCATCAGTCGCGAGGAGATCATCTCTGAGTACAAAATGGAAGACGTCCCTGTGCATCAATAACCTGTGTTACAGGAAGAAAATAATAATAATAATAATAAACAAGCAGCTTATGTGTTTCCAATGATATGATTGGTCCAAAAAAGTAAAAATTTTCATTATAAGAGGAGGTTATGCCATGTGCCCACTAAAATATTTCCTTTTAAAATAAAATCTATCTCCTCTTATTTCGTTGTTATTTTTAGTTTTTTTGATAATTTTTTAAAAAAATTTTTTATCCGGAAGTCTTTTTTTATATTTAATTTCCCGAATACTTAAATGCATTAAACTATTGTTTGATGTTGGATGAAACGAATTAAACTTAGAAAAAAAGCACAAGTGGTAGCTATTTGATATTATAATATTAAGATATATAAAGAGTTCAATAAAATAAAATAAATAATTTATTTATTTTAAAATATTTTACTAGAAAATTTCCAATCAGTTTAAATTTAATAATTTTAGTTTTTCAAATTAATGAAAGAATTTGGATTTAAAGGAGTGAGTTTATGGGCCGAGCTCTATAAAAAAGTTGAGATAGTTATATAAATTTTTTTATTTTATAAAAGTTAAATTATAATTTTTTGGCGGTCATTATAATCATTTAGGTCAAGTTAAAAAATATAACTTTCTCATAACAGATTACTCAAAATACAACCAGAACTCAATTATCAAATGACATGATAATGTATTTTCGTACCACACCGCTTATAAGTTTAATAGAAAAATAACTGTTTGCTAAACATTTATAAGTTCTTTAGATAAATTGCTTTATTATGTTCACTAATTTAAAAGTTTATATTTGTTGCCTGCTAGAAAACTTATAGCGGTAGAATAAAACTTCACACATTAGCTTTGTTGGGAAATCCAACACACAGGCAGATAGTTGAAAAGAAAATAAGAGACTACGAATTTTTTAGAAAAATCCTAGAAAGAGGGGGAAAAAAATCACGGGGCCTAGCCCAATAAAAATGCTCCACTATATATCTATTTTGGAGTACAGAGTTAAGTCTTCCCGACAACGGAATTACAAGATTGTATGTGAGAAATCATGATAATGAGAATTCCAGAAGCAGGTTACATCAGCTATGCAATGGTAGTTAGGCTGTAATGGTTGTTCGTGATAGTCAGAGACGGCAATAGGCGGCGATCGGCGACAACGGTAGTGATGACAAACTTTGAACTTCTAACTCTCTCTCAGCTTTTTTCCAAGCTCACTTTTAACTCCTCCTTCCCCCTTCATGACTAGAATGATGTCCTATTTATAGGCTTCTAAGAGAGCATTTTGATAATTGTAGCCAAAATCTCAAAATATTTCGGACGGTCTGTATTAATTTATTTGATCATAGATAGTTTTTTTTGGTGATTTAGCCATCTAAACGATCTTCGATCTGAGTGATCTTGGGCTCATTGGATTCATCTCGTCGAGCCACTCAATTCGACTATAAGCACGTCAAATTTGGAAGTCATTTGATCATCCAGTCAATGACTCGAAGTTTTCATATGTAGCTTTTAAGCTTGATTTGAGCTCATTTGGGCTCAATTTGACCCGATTCTAGTAATACAATTAACCTTATCTCATTGTGTCATTGAATTTGATTGAATATATGCTTTAACTCAAAATATATACTTGATATAAAATTTTAGAGGGATATATTATTTGCCCCCTATTTTTGAATGAAAAAACTTATTTCATTCAAAAATATATAAAATACTTCAGATAAAAAATTATTAGATATAATATATATATATATATATATATATATATATATATATATATATATATATATATATATATATATATATATATATATATTATTATGTATCAAATTTATTTATTTATTTTGTAATTAGTTATTAATATTTATTTATTTTATTTTATTTTATATGTATAAAGTAATACTTTTTTATAAATATGTAAATTATTTTATCATTTTATATTATTATATTTATATTTTTGGGCGGTGTTTGATTTGAAGAGAGGGATCTTGTGCCCCTCGATATTATTTTTAAACTTGACAAAGAGATTTAATATATCATCCACTCTCAGCTGAAGTATTTATCAAGCTTCATAATGAAAGTGATAAATTAGTTAATTATCAATCATATTATATTTCCAAAATTTTAAAATAAATAACTTCATTTGTATGATAAGATAATTATGATTTTAAATTTTGATTAAACTCAATTGTCTTAGAATGAAATACATTGGCCGGTGATTGATGACATGCGATTTGTTTTAGAAAATTTAGATCAGTTAGAGAGAGAGAGAGAGAGAGAGAGAGAGAGAGAGAGAGGAAAAGAAAGAGATTAAAAGATGGGAGATACTGAGCCCACTTTTTTTTTATTCTCATTTTATAATGTGAGAGTGAGAGAGAAAGAGAGAGAGAGAAATGAAAATATCTCTTTTTTAATGAAGAATATAAAGATTTTTTTTTTAATGAGGAATGTGAAGAATATTTATTTTTAATGAGGAATGTGAAGAGTTTTTTTTAGGAATATAAATAAATTTTTTCTTTTTTAATGATGTATATGAAGAGTTTCTTTTTTTTTTTAAAGAAGATAAAGAGTTTTTTTTTAAAGAATATAAATATATATATATATATATATTTTAAATGAGGAATAAGAAGACTTTTTTATAAATATGAATAATTTTCTCTTCTCTCTTTTTTTATAAAGGATGGAAATTTTTTTAATGAGGTATATGAAAAGGTTTTTAAATGAAAAATTTGAAGAGTTTTCTTCATTTTTAATTTTTTAAAAGAATTTAAAGAGTCATTTTTTCTAGTATAAATATCCCATATGGGGTAATAAAAAAATTCGCACATTACTTTCTTTACTTCCTTTCAGGTAACCTTTCTTGGCGTATAGCGGTCACCCTCCAGCTCCACTTCTTCCGATCTGGTTTTCAATTGACCTAGTTAGCCGTGCATCCCAATTCAAGGTCTAGTGTGCTTCCATTTTATTCTCTTTGGTAGCCTCCATCTATATAACTCGACCTCTTGCTCCAGGTTCTCCCCGATCTCGAGATTTTCAACTAACTTGGTTAGCGACGCATCTTGAATTCATGCTCTAGTGCTTGCTTTCACTCTTGGTTAGCCTCCAGACATGTATAATGGTCTTTCTCAGCTCTAGTTCTCCCGATCTGTTTCCAACACGGTTGCATCACACATCCTAAATTCAGGCTCTAGTGTCCTTCCGCTTTCTTTTTTTGTGGCCTCCACTCACCTTTATAACGATGTCGACCTCCCTCATGACTCTAGTTCTCGATGTGGTTTCCAACTTACTTGGTTAGGCGACGCGCATCCCGAATTCATGCTTTAGTGTGCTTCCGCTTTCTTCTCTTTGGTGACCTCCACCACTGTATAATGGTGGCCCCCATTAGCTCCAATTCTCCCGATCTGAGTTTCTAAACTGATTAGCGCATCCATTTAGGGCGATGTGCTTGATCAGGGCATCATCATCACCGTCATCGACGTCATCATCATAAAGCTTAAATCAATTATTTGGCCTTTTGTTATAATTTAAGTTATGTATTATTGGGCTTTTATATTTTGTATATGTCTTGAGCTTATATGTATTATATTCTTATGTACCATGAGTCATTATTAGGTTTTATATTTTGTATATGTATTGGGCTATTCTTATGTCATGGCCCATGAGTCATTGTAGTAGGTATGCAATGAGTGGTAGGTTTGATAATGGTGGTAGGTTTGATAGTATGTGGTGGTAGGTTTGATAATGGTGGTAGGTGTAGTTATGATGGTGTTAGGTTTGGGCTTAACTCTCCCTTTCATTCCTATAAATAGGGAGACTCTTGTAATGCTTTGTACTTGAATTTGGAATGAAAGTTATCTTCTTAAATTTCTTTTACTATTCTTTTGTGTGTTTTCTTCTTGAGTGACAGACTACTTGAGTGTGTGAGTTCACAACCCTTAGAAGGACTTAAGGAAGGAATCGATCTCCACAATGACGGACTGTTTGTAGAGGTCGACTTCAACTTATCCTCGCTTTGCTATTGGTTATTTTAAATCTGCTACAGGTTAGATCATTCATAACTTTTCAGTTATTTCTTTGCACTTATAAGATTCAAGTCTCTAATGTGGTTGACATAACTTTAACTAAGATCTTTTCAACTTCACTAAATTCATAATATTGTGAATGTTGATAGTAGTGTGCATTTATCATTACTCTTTATGAGGATTTAAGAATTATCGATGTAATAAACATCATATCATAAAAAGCACCCATGTCCTACATCATATTTGGTATCAGAGAAAGTATGTTTCTTTGGGAACATCTTGTTTAGTATTGAGTTTTATTTTTGCATTAGAGTAATCTTGCAATTCATTGTTAAAAAAAATCATACAATATTTTATCTAATTAGAGCATTTACTTACTTTTAATTGTGTCTTTGATTTCATTACATTGCATTTTTTTATAAAAAAAAATTATTAATTAAGTATTTGCTTATATTAATATTTTTAAAAGAATATCATCATGTCAACTCGTAGTGGTCTTAGATATCAAGATAAATCCTTAGATGAAAAACATGATTCTATGAATTTTACTAGAAAAATAGAAAAACTTACCCTTATGCACCAAACCTTTAATGAATTCCAAAAAAGATTTGAAGCCTTAGAACAAAAAGTTGGTAGGCTTACAACCAATTCACCTAACCCAATCCTAGAAAACCAACTTGAAGAGAGAGAAGGTCATCATGTTGATCATGTTCCTCTTCCTCTCCCACCCCATCCACATTCTCCTATTAGACCGTTATCGCAGGAACAACTTTAATGAATATCTCGAGTTTGATGAGGTACTTCCTCACCCACCTCATCGAATAGGAAGACAATTAAGACGAGATGAAGGTTATGCTCATCGAACTCCTTATGAGCATTATCCTCGACATTACGAAGAGCCATTATCTAATTTTGTTGCCCGGTACCTTAAATAACGATGATGATGTTATTCGTAGGGTTAAAATTGATCCACTTACTTTTGATGGTCGACTTGATCCTAAAATTTTCTTAGATTGGTTAGTAGACATGGACCAATATTTTGATTGGATGCCCATGTCAGAAGAAAGACAAGTTCGTTTTTGCGCATGAAACTAACTAGTCATGCTAAGACTTATTAGGTTAATCTCACGAAAATATCAATGATTAGGACAACCACCTGCTTCTTGGGATGAGATGAAAGAAATTTTAAAGCAAAATATGTACCATTAAATTTTCATGATCAACTTATGGATGAAATGAAATATTACGCTTAAACAAGGATCTTTAACTGTTGTTGAGTATATGACACAGTTTGATGAATTGATGACCCGTTGTGATGTTAGAGAGGATCACCGCACAACAATCTCTAGATCGGTTATGAACGATATTAAATGATAACTCGAGAAATTTATTCTCTTGAGGATGCATTTGGTGGTGACTCAAATTGAACAATATCTTATATCACAACCTTATAAGCGATTCACAACTTCATCTACAAACAACTCTCAATGCGTGTTAACCCTCCTACTTTAGTAGTTCCTAAAGGAGTGAAACAAAAGGAAAAGCTTTAGTGGGAACATCTAGCTCTAAGACTACTAGCATTACTTGGTTTACATGTGGTAAAATTGGTCACTATGCAGTACTTTATCCTCGTGAAACTTACACTTAGATTATAAAATGAGGATCAATAAAATGAAAATAATGATAATCAAATTACGGTTGACCCTTGTGAAGAAGCTAGTGATGCTAAGAAGCATTAGATGAGTCTCATATAGGCTCGTTGTGTGTTAGCAACCCCATGAGCTAATAATGATTGGAGGCGCACATCAATTTTCCACACTTATTTTAAGAGTGGTGAAAAGACGTGTAAGTTAATCATTGATAGTGGTAGATTGCATGAATGTTATTGCTACCTCTACTTTAGCTAGGATGAAGCTCACCCCAGAGACCCACCCACAACCTTATAAGGTTGCTTGGGTAGATAAGACCTCTATCTCTATATCTCAACATTGTCTTGTACCCATTCAATTAGGAGAATATAGTGATAAAATTTGGTATGATGTTCTTAGATGGATGTTGCTCATATACTTTTAGGTAGACCTTGGCTTTTGATATGGATGTCACAAATTATGGGTGATCTAATACATATGCTTTTAATTTTCAAGGTAAGAGAATTGTCTTAAACCCTAAGCCAAGAGGTCACTCCACTTCAACCCCAAAATTCTTCTCCACCCATAGAAAAGAAATCCCTACATATTATTAATAAACGTCAATTTCAACAAAAGATTAATGGGAATATCATTTTTGCATTAGTTGTCCTAACCTCTGAAAATCAACCTTGTGTTAAATCATTCTCATCAAGTATGTGAACTTTTGTTGGAATATCAAGATATTTGTCAAGAACTTTCAGTGAGCTTCCCCATTAAGAAGTATCCAACATGCCATAGAGCTAATTCACGGATCATCACTCCCAAATTTGCCACATTATCGTATGAATGAACAGTAGAGCTAAATACAAGTTGATGATTTATTATCAAAAGGGTTTATCGGGAAAGTTTATCTCCATGCGCTTACTCTTCTTACCCCAAAGAAAGATGGTAGTTGGGTATGTGTGTAGATAGTTATGCTATAAATAAAATCATTGTTAAGTATGTTTCCCATACAGACTTGATGACATGTTAGATATGATGGTGGATCAATAGTTTTCTAAAATTGATCTTAGAAGTGGATATCATCAAATTAGTATGAGAGAAGGTGATGAATGGAAAACCGCATTCAAGACAAAAGATGATTTGTATGAATGACTAGTAATGCCTTTTGGATTGACTAATGCTCCAAGTACATTTATGCAGTGATGATTCATATCTTACTACCATTCATTGGAAAATTTTAGTTGTGTACTTTGATGATATTTTAATTTTTAGTCAACTAAGAGTGATCATGAGAAACATTTATGACAAGTCTTTGAAGTGCTTCGTGAAGAAAGACTATATGTTCATTTAAAAAAAATGCTCATTTATGACGTCTTCAGTAATCTTCTTAGGATTCATTATTTCTTGTGATGGCATCTCTGATCCAAAAAATTAGGGCTATTCAAGTGGCCTACCCCAATCACAATTTATGATATGCGTAGTTTTCATGGGTTAGCCACATTTTATCGAAGGTTTATTCATGGATTTAGCACTATTATGGAATAACTCAATGTCTTAAAAAGGACTTTGTTTGGACAAAGGTAGCTGCTGATGCATTCTCTAAAATTAAAGAACTTTTAACAAGTCCACCGATATTACAATTGCCAAATTTTGATAAAGTATTTGAGGTATCATGTGATGCTTCTGGAGTTGGTATTGGAGGTGTTCTTAAACAAGAAGGTCATCCTATTGCTTTCTTTAGTGAAAAATTAAATGAAGCACGTCAACGATATTCTACATATGATCATGAGGCGTATCTCATCCAAACTTTACGTTATTGGCGACATTATCTTCTTTCAGAATTTATACTTTATTCGATCCGCGAAATATCTAAACACCCAAAAGAAACTTAGTTCTCGTCATGCAAAATGGGTTCAATTTCTTCAAGAATATACATTTGTTCTTAAACATAAATCTGGTGTTGAGAACAAAGTTGCAGATGCCTTAAGTAGAATATGTACATTATTAAATACCATGAGTGTGAAGGTTATTGGATTTGAAAAGGTTAAAGATGATTATCCTAATTGTAAAGATTTTCAACAAATTTTTGAATCTTTGAAATTTGATGTTTCAATTAATAGTCCAGATTATCAAATACGAGATGGCTATCTCTCTCACTATGTATCCCCAGATTCATCACTTGAAATTTTCTTGTTGAGGAAATTCATTCAGGTGTATCTGGTCATTTTGGTCATGATAAGACAATAGCTATGATGGAGGATAAGTTCTTTTGGCCTAGTCTTAAGAAAGATGTTGCTCGTTATCATTGCAATATTGCCAAGTAGCAAAAGTGGAAAAAACAAAATTATGGTCTATACACACCACTCCCAATCCACAAACCTTGGGAAGATCTTAGTATGGACTTCATCTTAGGATTACCTCTTGTATAATATTTTGACTCTATCTAGTAGTTGTTGATTCTCTAAAATGGCACACTTCATTCCATGTTATAAGACATCGGATGCCTCACATATAGCGATAATTTTCTTTCATTGAGATAGTTACATGGACTACTAAGACAATTGTCGTGATGTAAGGTTTATGAGCTATTTTTGGAAAACTTTATGGAAAAAGCTTGGCAAAACTCTTATTTTCTACTGACTTACCACCCTCAAACGGATGGACAAGCGAGTTGTTAAGAAGCTTAGAAATTTACTTAGGTGTCTAGTGGATCATACTAGTTGGGACTAGTTCTTCCTCTGAGTTTGCTTATAATAGTTCAATTAATAGGTCAGTATGAGTCCTTTTCATATGTATGGCGGTTATGATCCAAGAAAACCAATTGATCTTGTTGAATTGCACAACATATAGGTCTAGTGCATTTGCATCTTCATTTGCAAGCATGCATGATTTACATCGTGAAATTCAACAAAACTTACTCGAGTTATGATAAATATAAAGCTAATGTTGATGCACATAGGCGATATGTAAAATTTAATGAGGAGATTTGGTTCTTGTTAGGCAGAGAGATTTCCAATTGAACTCTTAAAAATTAACTCTCAAGAGATCGGTCCTTATAAAATTGTAAGGAAGATAAATGATAATGCTTATGAAATAGATCTTGAATGAATTTCTCCAATATTTAATGTATCATTTAACGTTGTACCATGGGCAAGCCACGAATGACACTATTCCCTCGCAAATAACTAACATGCAGGTTCATACTTCATCACACCACATACCATCTAGCTTAAGATCACATCGTCAGATCAAATTTTAGAAGACAGTTATCATCACATCGATGGAGGCACTCAAAGGTTTCTCGTTCGTTGGAAAGGTCTTTCTCCACTTGAAGATTCATGGCTTACATTTGATGAGTTACATCAACTAGACTCTTAATTATTACAAGAGTACTTGGATTTTCATTCTCCGAGGAGAATCCTTTAAAGCGGGAGAGTCACGAGGGCATCATCGTCCCGTCATCGACGTTCATCATAAAGCTTAAATCAATGATTTGGCCTTTTGTTATAATTTAAGTTATGTATTATTGGGCTTTTATATTTTGTATATGTCTTGAGCTTATATGTATTGGGCTATTCTTATGTCATATATGAGTCATTATTGGGTTTATATTTTGTATATGTATTGGCTATTCTTATGTCATGGCCCATGAGTCATTGGTAGGTATGAGTAGTAGGTTTGATAATGGTGGTAGGTTTGATAATATGTGGTGGTAGGTTTGATAATGGTGGTAGGTATGATGGTGTTAGGTTTGAGTTTGGAGTTAGGTTTGAGTATTCTTAACTCTCCCACATTCCTATAAATAGGGAGACTCTTGTAATGCTTTGTACTTGAATTTGGAATGAAAGTTATCTTCTTAAATTTCTTTTACTATTCTTTGTGTGCTTTCCTCTTGAGTGTGACTACTTGAGTGTGTGAGTTCACAACCCCAGAGAAGGACTTCTAAGGAAGGCGATCTCCACAATGATGGACTGTTTGTAGAGGTCAACTTTAACTTATCCACTTGGTTATTTTAAATCTACAGTTAGATCGTTCATAAATTTTCGTTATTTCTTTGCACTTATAAGATTGATCTCTAGTGTGGTTGACATAACTTTAACTAAGATCTTTTCAACTTCACTAAATTCATAATATTGTGAATGTGCTCAATAGTAATGTGCATTTATCATTACTCTTTGTGAGAATTTAAGAATTATCGGTGTAATAAACATCATATCATAAAAAGCACCCGTGTCCTATATTAGCTTCTAATTCTGAATAATATTTATATGGGTGACATCTTCCCACAGATATCACAATGCCTAAAGATTCCCAATCAAAGCTTGCACAAGATGATAGGTTGCAGAAGTATCAAGGGATGACGAGATCCGATGATATAATGCCAACTATCAACAGTGATACTTTTATAATATTTAGAAAGAAGTTTCATTTTTCAAATGATTTGGTAGCTATTCCTCGTAAAAGATTGTAACGAGTTTATTCTCCTCGTCCAGATCTTTGAGGCTTTTCTTCGAGATTTTTTTGATCTTCGAGGCTTTTTTTTTAAGGTTTTTGATGTATCTGTATCTTCTAAGGCTTTTTCCTATTGAGGTTTTTGATGTACCTATACCTTTTGAGGCTTTTACCTTCTGAGAATTTTAATGAGTAGAGACCCTGTCAGCCATTTGCTCTCTTGGAGTCTTTCCAGTGAGGACCTTGTCCACAACTAGCTTCCCATCGAGGCTTCCTCAGGGGCGTGCCTTCTAGGAGAGGAACTTATAGGAATTTTTGACCTATCCAAGGTTATTTGTCAGAGTATTACTCAGTGAAATTTAACTTGTATGGAAGAAGTAAATAGTTTTAACCCTCATCCGAGGTTATTTTGTCAAAGTATGACATTAACTTATGTGGAAGATGTTAAATATTTTGATTCTTCTGAGATTATTTGTCAAAGTATTACTCGATAACATTAACCTGTGTGGAGTATGTACAAAGTTATGACCTATCTGAGATTATTTGTCAAAGTGTTACTCGATGACATTTAACCTGTTTGAAAAAAGTCAATAGTTTTAACTCTCATCCAAAGTTATTTAATCAAAGTATGATGTTAACCTGTGTGCAAGAGGTTAAATATTTTGATTCTTTTGAGATTATTTGTCAGAGTATTACTCGATGGCTAACCTCGTGTGGCGAGAATAAATAAAATATCTGTTTGAGGCTGTAGCCAAAGGTGCTCCTTGACCTTTGGCATATTTTTCATGAGTATGATTGAAAAATCACGATTTGCAAAACTATTTTTTTCAATGTTAAAATTAGTCCCCATCATAAACTTACTTCTCAAACTGATAATTAATTAAATATTCAGAATATTAATTTTGGCGATCTTTTGAGATTAAGAGTTTCCCTTTAGTTTCCAACAAAAGCTGAAGAATCGGAATTTGGTGAATCTTCATTCTTCTTATATGTTCCTCTATAATTAGTTTTCCTCCACCATATATGGTGCTGCTCTGAACATAAAGTCAAATTGTCAACCATTGTGAAGATGTAAATGGATGTTTCCCATAGACGGCGCCACACAGTTGCGTGCTAGAAAACTTATAGCGGTAGAATAAAACTTAATGCCTTAGCTTCGTTGAGAAATCTAACATGCACATAGATAGTTGAAAAGAGAATAAGAGACTCCAGAATTTTTATGTGGAAAACCCCTAGAAAGAGGGGAAAAAAATCACGGAGCCTAGCCTAGTAAAAATGCTCCACTATATATCTGCTTTAAAGTACAGAGTTTAAGTCTTCCTGATAGTAGGATTACAAGATTATATGTGAGAAATCCTGATAATGGGAATTCCAGAATCAGGTTACATCTATGCAACAAGATGGTCAGAATCTGTTGTTGGTAATGACGGCGATGACAATAGTAGCTCGGCATGGTGGTGATGACGAACTTCATACTTCTAGCGCTCTCTTAGCTTTCTTCCAAATCCGCTTCTAGCTCTTCTTTCTCCCTTCATGACAAGAATGAGATCTTATTTATAGGATTCTGAGAGAGCATTTTGGTCATTGTAGCTAAAATCTCAAAACCCTCCATCGGATGGTCCGTATTGATTTATTTGATCATAAATAGTTTTTTGGTGATTTGACCGTCTAAATGATCTTCGATTTGAGTGATCTTAAGCTCGTTGGACTCGTTGAGCCACTCGATTCGACTATAAGCACGTCAAATTTGGAAGTCATTTGATCATCCAGTCAGTGAATTGAAGTTTTCAGATGTAGTTTTTGAGCTTGATTTGAGCTTATTTGTGTTCAATTTGACCCGATTCTAGTATTATTAAACTCATCTCATTGAGTTGTTGAATTTAATTGAATATATGCTTTAACTTGAAATCTATATTTGATATAAAATTTTAGTGGGATATATTAATATTAAATATTTAAAGTATATAAGACACAAATAAAACTGCTCCTCGCAAGTGTCAAATTCAAGTATAAGTACGTACTCATTATCTACATTATAGACATGATATTTAATGATTTATATTTAGGGTTGATGTAGAGGCGAACCCAGACATAGTTGAGGAGAGACAATTGCTCTTTTGAAATTTATAATTTCTCTTATATGAGATATCAAATTAGTCATTTGTCTCCTATTTAAAATTTTTTTTGCCCTTTATTTTTATCATAATATATAAATTTGCTCATCATAAAAATTGAAGCTGATTCTGCCCCTGAGTTATAGTGCCTATATTATATCTCGCACACTGCAGTGCATACTTAGTTAGGGTTGAAATACATACATTATATTACAACTAAAGTTCTATAAATAGAAGTCCATCTTCGAAAAAAGAAAGAAGTCAAAACTAAACTTGATAGTATGAAAAAGATCCATCATTATCAATAATTATTATAATCTAATCATCATAATATGAATTTCATATACTTGTTTTTTTTAAAGTTAAACTCTAATATCAACTTAGTTAAAAATTATTGTTTAGAAGCAGAAGAATAATAATTCACTCTCATCTTAATAGGTTTAAGAGAATAGTGAAATTCTGTAATATAAGAAATTTTGATGGAATAAAAAATCCGTTTTTTTATAACGACACTTCTGGTATGAAATAATGAAAGAATGTTACTCCATTAATTGAAACTAATCTCCTTAAATGCTTCTTCAAAGTCGTTGAAATGTTTGTTAGCCATTGCTAAAAAATAAATATAATATATTAATTGTCACGCCGCAATGCTTGCTCATTTTAATATATATAATTCATTTAATGTATTATAAAATTCAGATAAAAAGTAAATGATAAAAAACACAATGAGCATAAAAATATATGAAGATAATGTATTAATTGTGTATAATAATAATTCTGAAAAGATGGCATGTCAATACTTCTGAAAAGATCCATTGACTGTCTTTTTGATGCGTGCATTAAACGAAATCACATTAAATTATGTGCTTTGATATTTCTTTTTTGAAAATTTATCATTATTTTAATAAGTGTTATTCGAGATTTGATTTAAAAAGTTTTTTTTTTCTAATACCTCTATGATTAATCTTATGGAGACCTGACATCACATTCATCATCCACATTTATCAAGTTCTCACTTATTTTTCATCAGATACCTTCATCTGAAAAAAAATTAAATGCGGGGTGAAAAAAAATTGAATGCGGATTGAAGAATTTCCAACTGCATTTGCCTTTGCTAACTAAACTAAAAAAAGTGAATATTTAAAAAGTTTTTAAATTGAAACACAAAAGACAGAAAGATGAAATCACATTCAGAGTTGTAGATAAGAGTAGATTCTGTATCAGAGATGAAATCATATTCAGTCGATTTAAAATAATGAGATTTAATGGACAAACGAACTGTACGTAAGATATTGTAGACGTAGTGTGACAGAACTGATTATATAATAATAATAAAAAAAACTGCAAAATTACAGAAAGAAACGATGAATGAAGCCATAAAAGAAACTGTTTACTTCAGCAGAAGCCTGAAGTCATACCATTTTATTAGCTTTCTATTTTATTATTTTGTTATTTTCTTGATGCTGTACATTTAAAGAAAAAAAGAAATTTTTGCGTAAATTAATAACTGTCAGGTCTACATAAGTGAGACGGTAAGAGTTACTTGCTTAACAGTTTTATTTAAGAAATATTAATTTTAATTAATAAATTAAAATATTTTATAAAATTAATACAATTGATTCAAAGACCTCGACTACAAGTTTAACGTTAGCCGAAATTGAAATCATGCATTAACAATTTATGTAATATAAAAAGAAAAAAATTTCTCACAAAAAATTAATGCAACAAAATTTTATCCGTAAAAAAATTGATGATAACGTGCTGTTAAGTTTTACTACTAATTCTGAATAATTACAGATACTAAAGATAAGATAATAACTTGAATCTAAAAAACGTATTTTCTTCGTTGGTAAAATATTAAGCTCCACAGTTCATACGCTTTAATTATCAACCAGCATTAAAAAAAACAAGAAAAGTTTGATCAGTACGTTGAGCACTCAGCTGAACTCCTTTAAGTAAAGAGGAAAATATACAATCTCTCATTAAAGAGGAAGAAGAAGAAATGAGCTATACAGATTACATGCTTCTTTCAAAACCCAGCATTCCATCTTTCTCCTTTACTAGTCTTCATCTCAGATCACTGGGCTTCAGCAACTGGAATCCTGCAGCTGTTAAGTTACTTCTACAGAACTAGACCTAAAGGTATATATCCAAGGAACTCTTAAAGAAAAGAAGAAGAAGAAGAAGAAGAAGAAGGAAAGTTTTCCTATCGTACAAGCTAGATAAATAATTATCTTACATGAGTTCTTTCTCATCGCTTGATTGTATGGAATAAAAGATAGAGCAGAAGTTTTTATTCAGTTTTTCATTTATGTCATCTCATGCACAGGTGTTGGAGCTCTAAAAACTACTAGAGAAGGAGAATGGGAGAAGAAGATAAAGGATCCATTACCATTGCAACTAAACACATATGATCTTTAGAGAAATAAACTATTAGAGAAATAAAATCCAAATTAATTGGCACCAGATCAGTTCATATAATCTCAGTGTTTTTAATTATCCACCCCTTATACGTAATCGTATATTATTATTGATGTGGTAGGATGAGGATAAACAAGAAGAGAGGATTGTGACCTTGGTAAGAGAAATCAAGGAGATATTCCTATCCTTGGGAGATGGTGATAATAACCCATCAGCCTACGATACAGCTTGGCTTGCAAGAATTCCATCAATGGATGATCCAAAGAAACCTCACTTTCCAACAACATTGAATGGATAATGAAGAGAAGATGGCTCATGGGGATCCCTGGTTCTTTTTTTTTTATATGCTAGGCTCGTGTGCACTCTATCCTGTGTTCTTACTCTCACACAATGGAGGCAAGGAGATGAACAGATTGCCAAGGGTAAAATTAAATATTTTGTTTGTTAGAAATGAAATGGATGAAAATTATAAATTCATAATACCGACCCTAAATATCGGGGATAAGGCCGCCCCGCTAATTATGAAGATGATATGAACTACTTTTTACCATCCATATACTTATATATAAAGTGAGGCTTCTATTATGCTGTACATACTTATTGGTCAGTTTTTGTTGCATCAGGACTTCGTTTTTTGCAAACACATATTCAGATCTTGATAACGAAAAAATACAGTCAGAAGAACTGTAGGTTTTGAGATGATATTTCCTTCAATGCTCAATGAAGCCAAAGTCATGGGCTCAACCTTCCATATGACTTGTTTTGTATGAAGCGCATCATCATTAGAGAGGAAAAGAAGAGAAGGTAAACTAAGAGAATAGATAAAATATTTTTTGAAACTTTTGTTATGTGATATTAACTTAATAAATAAAAATATATATATGAAAATTCTATTATAGGATCCCAATGGAAATGATCAACTCAGTTCCAACAACACTGCTCTACTCATTAGAAGGAATACAAGAATTGGTGCAGTGGGATAGAATTCTGAAGCTGCAATCTGCAAACGGAAGCATCTCAGATTCCCCTTCTGCCACCGTTGCAGCTTACTTGAACACTCATGATAACAACTGTCTTGAATACCTGACATATATAGTGAAGAGATTTAAAGATCATGGTAGATCTCATTGCTTTTGGCTTACATATTTCAACCATATGTACATATTGATATGTAAACGCAAACAAACAATTGATTTATTCATAAATATCATTGCAGCACCTTGTCTGTATCCAACTGAGATTTATGAGCGCAATTAGTTGATTGATACGATCCAACGGTTGGGAATAGATCATCACTTTCGCAAAGAAATTTCTAATACTCTTGATTTCGTATACAGGTGTGAATTTTTTTATGTTGAATAATTACTATTTTTCTATGACCAACTAACTAAAAGTGAATAACGTTGATGTAATAAGTTGAAGTAATATGTAACATTACATTGAAGCATACCATTTTCTTTTTCCTGCAACCTAACATGCTAACTTAGTAATTATATATTGATCCACAGAAATCTTAGGAAAGATGGTCTAGCATGGGGAACCACTGTCATTGTTAATGATATTGATGATACATGTATGGAACTTAGATTATTACTGATATGCTATCCCATATCCCCTGATAAGTCTTCTTCACATATGTAATCTTCTCACAAGTATATATATATATATAGACACATACATACATATGTATAGTCTAATATATTCCTATATATTCTGTTGTGCTTTCATGTATATTTTGTTCTACAAATTGCCTTTAGATGTGCTTGAGTACTTCAAGGATGATGATGGCAGTTTTTTATGCATGATGGGTGAGACACATAAAGGAATATCAGATTTCTTCAGCTTGTATCGCTTCTCCCAAATCTCATTCGTGAGAAGATACTAAAAACAAGCCAAATTTACTGAAGAACATTTAATGAACAACATCAAAACAATCAAGCATATGACAAGTGGGCCATAAGAAAGCCTTACATAGAGAGGTTAGTTCAAGTCAATCTTTTGATCTTTTCATCAAATCTAATAGAAAGAAGTTTTGGTTCTTAATTGATTCTAATCTCTACAAATCAATAGGTTGGGCATTAAGAAATCCATGGAAAATGAGTCTTCCAAGGCTTGAAGTGCAGGAATACATATGAAACTATGGAGAAAATGATGTTTGGATTGCAAAATATCTATAGGTAAAGCATTTGGCATCTTAGAACTAATTTCATATACATTAGATAATTTGATTTGAATGTTCATGATTAGGATGTATAATATCAATAATCAAAATACCTGGAACTTGCCAGTGCACAACAACCTACAAGCCATCCATACAAGAGAAGCTTATTCACTTACGTGAGTTGATTTTGAACCCTATCTACTATTATCAAGATAAAGTTTAATATATTAAAGATCTGATTTAATTTATAAATCGTGTGGTGGAATTCTTTTGGCTTTGATGATCATCTTGTTACCCAATTGAACCCAAAGGAGATACACTTATCAATATGTACAACTATATATGAGCCAGAGTTTTCAGCCTCTAGGATTACTTATACCAAATGGAATTACGTTGAAAGTATACTTAGAGACATGTTTTAGACCCATGAATCCATCGAAGAACTAAAATTATTTTGTCAAGCGATAAATGAGTAAGTTCATATATATATATATATATATATATATGTATGTATGTATATGTATGTATGTATGTATGTATGTATGTATGTATATGATTAGGCAAATTCATATAATATTTTAATTAACCATGATTGCAGATGGAAGCCCGCATTGGTGCAAGTTCTTCCAACCAAAATGAAGCAAGTATTTATAGGAGTTTATGATATCATGAATGAATTGACAATTGAAGCTATGAATGCCCAATTAGGAAAAGATGTCTTCTCTACTTGCATGATATAGTAAGAGACATAAAGAAATAACTTACGTTAAATAATCTATATGTAAAACATTTAAAGCTAAAACTTTGATTCTTGTGATGAGAAAAGAACAATCAACAATACCTAACATCGTGAGAAGTTAAAGACACAAAGCAATTCGATAACTTTGAAGAATATGCAGATCGAGTTAAGAGAGGCCTCGCATGCCATTAGACTGGTACTGTTCGTTCCTCATGGGAGATGTTTTGATAATGCACTCAAAAATTTATATCACAGATCAAAATTCAACATCGGTTTCATACATTGCTATCGTAATAAATCAATATAATAATTTGTAATGCCAACTATGTTCTAATTATACATGAAAAAAACTAAGTGATTAATCGTTATTTATTTGGATTGATGAAACCTTTGTTGAATTAACACATGAGTACCTGAAGCCCAATCAGCATATTCCGCATTCTTGTCGTAGGCTGGTCTTTGAGCACGGAAGAATTATTAGATTTTATCTTAAGAAAATCCATAATGATCATATCATTGATGGGATAGAGAAAGTTTACACCAATAATATGAACAATTTAAATAAGCTTGCAATTTTCATATTGAATGTATCTTTATTAAAATGCATTTATTAATAATTAAATTTTAATTTTGATGGCACTAACCTTTAAGTTATGCTTGTTTAATACTCTCTCATGAAATAAAACTATTAAATGCATATGCAATCATGTACTTGAAAAAATTGTTGCACACTAAAAGCTAGATAATTGAAGAATTTTACATCAGTGAGTTTGCATTAATTTTCATATGATCGGGCTGTTTAGTTTTAGGCTTTATTTGAGGTGTAATGCCAAAACACACTGTAGCTATTATTTGACTAATTGCATTTTGAAAAAGCTCTGATTAGAAGATGTATTTTCATACCTTAGTATAGTGCGGTGGCTCCAAAAAAATAATGATTGGATTTTTTTTAAATAAAAAAATTTGTAATGCCATTACAACTTTTTAGATAGCTCCTTTTGCAGTAGTTTTCTTCTTGCATCTTCATATTGCTATAGCTGTCCCAAACAGACTCTTATAATATTTAGTAATGCTATGTCTATATTTTTAATTAGTATTTCATATATATGAAAAAGTTTATGGGAGCACATTCTGCAACGGCTATATAAGCAATCTTGCTTGGGCTTCTATCTGCAACCCTCGCCTGAAATTCAAATGATTTTGTTTCATTAACAGTAGAATAATAAAAGTTGGGATTTGAGAAAGTAATTTCATAGGTGGAAGAATTTAGTGCATAAGAGAACAGAGAAGCTTATGGTATTTATCCAACAAGATATAAGAAAAGAGCTCACCAAGCATTAAATATTGTTTAAAAATATTCATGATCAAAAGCATCTCCAACAAATGTTATAAGAAGCAAATGTCTTAATCAAGTCCCAACTAATTTGTTTTTATGTTTTATTTAACAAATATCAATATGACTTTATGATGGGGATCAAGATTTCCTATTATTACCTAATTTCTTACATTCTTCTTTTAAGTATTTTATGACATTATATTTTATGAAAGAGAGTGAAGAATTCAGAATTCTCTTTGTCAAAGAAAATAAGTTTCCATTTTGAAAAATAAGGCAAAGGATTGTAAATGAAGGCATGGGAATACATATGACGAAAGAATTTACTTCCATAAGCAACCATGAGGACTTGCATTATACTTATTTTTTATTGATTGGAGAATTGATTCACCAATGAAGATTACATAACTTGTAAGAAAAATGAGCAATAAACAAGTGACAACCATCAAGAAGATAAGATAAAAGATGCAAGCATAGCTAATATAGATTAGGATGATGGTCTTTCAATGATTATAAGTTACAAATAATTGATATACAAGTACTTGATTTAACATATTATTTTTGTATGCATCCTTATAGATCATTATCAAGAAGCTTTAACCATCTAATAGGTGTGTGTATAAAGGAAATAACGGCTTTTGTATTAATGCTATTCTAAATATTATTTTATTTTATTTTTGCCCACCCAAGTCTCCATGGCGAAGGCTTTATTATGGTGTACGAAGGATTCAAATTCAAAACCTTGGCAGCAAATCTAAAGTCCTTATTGACTAGACTAATTGATGGCCTTGTTGACCTTCATGTCTACAACAAGAGCAAAGGCTAAGTCAACGAGCCAAGGAGAATTAAATATGATGATGATCGATCAAATGCTAAATTTTCATCACATTGAAGTCATTCAAATATCATCTATACGCTATGTAAGTTACATTAATATGCTAAAGATGATAATATTAGTTAAAGGGAGTCCGTGCATGATAGATTTAATTGACTTAATAAAAGATAATCATTAAAAAAAAATGTCTCATGTGCAAAATAAACTCAAATAGCTTCAATCACCATCGAAACCACCTAGACAATATTTGTTCATGAAATGGATTATGATTATACCTTCATAGCATAAAAAATTATCAAGTGAAGCATCTCATAATTAATTTGATATGAAGGGTGATGACTACTTAAATTAGACTAATTATACATAGATGGTCGTCGATGTCACACGAATGATGTTTATTGATTAAAAGTGCTACTCTATTGTGTTTGACAAGTCGAATAGACTTAGAAAATATATTTATTTTGTATAAGGAAGGCGTATAAATGTAAAACACAAAGTTGCTTATGCATCCCAATGATAATATGAATTGTGAGATGAACGAGCAATGACATGACAAGAATGCATATATATATATATATATATATATATATATATATATATATATATATATATATATATATATATATATATATATATACTAATAATTCAGCCTCAAGTAATATATACATGTATATATGTCCAATATATCCAATTCTTGTAATTATTGTATGTATATATTTATAATTTTGTCATGCAATTACGTACATACGTTTGAGACTAAAGTTTTGATTACTATTATTAAAATTAAAGCTATTGTCATTATGAAATAAATAAATTGAGTGGGTTAGATTACTACTAAGCAAGTTAACCAAATAAACTATGAATGAATTTAAGTAAAATGGTAAATTAAATGATCTTATATATATATATATATATATATATATATATATATATATATATATATATATATATATATATATATATATATATATATATATAATTTAATAGTTGTTAATATTACATAATTAAACTAAGTTAAGTACAGAGTATGATCTGAGATTTATAATCAAAATGTAACAAAAAAATTTTAAATCAGACGCAATTATATTAAAGAAAAAATTTATGTATATAGGTAACTTATTAGCTAATTATTTTATATATCATAATTAAATTAAACTTTATTTTATTTGTTGCAGTTAAACGTTTGTAAATATATTTTCAATTTATGTATATACATAATTTATAAATTTCAGAATTGCTGGATAAGCGAATTTATTCTTGAATAATGAAAGATATATATATATATATATATATATATATATATATATATATATATATATATATATATATATATATATATCTTTGGCTGCCAGCATAAAATAAATAAAATTAAAAAAAAAATCATTTTACTCTCCTCAGGCCATCTTTTCTTAATCTCTCTCTCTCGTATTCACCGAAAACAAAAAATAAAAAAGTTATTTTATTCTTTTCTTTCCTTCCAGTCCCTCTTCTCTCTCTCTCTCCTCCTCTCTCTCTCTCTCTTCTCTCTACAATTTGGTAAAACAGAAAACAAAATAAAATAAGAAAAAAAACTTTATATATAATTTATATTTATTTGCAAATTTAAATGCCAATTACACCCTCTCTCATAAAATTATGATGTGTTGTGATAAATTACAAATATTATAAAATTTAAGTATCCGTATATGTCTATCTTGGTGTGACGAGAAAAATATGTTCTTTTATGCAGGTCAAAGATCACACATCGCCTTTCTTGTCACAGAGGGATGATCCCGACAGAGTGATCTTACCGCTTGCACGCTTTCTGGTGGGAAGGCCCGATTCTCGCACTCTCCACTTGGGGAGGTGATGTCGGAATGCTGCGAGAGTAATTCAAAAAATACACTTGCAGGAGAATTAAATTGGACAAGTGTTTAAGTAACTAAAAGGACTTAAATCAAGTAAAAAAAATTAATTGAATGAATCATAATATCATATTGGACATGTTGCACAAAGAAAAATAATAATAAGAAAAAGATGAAAAACATAAGAAAGAAATGATGACTAAGGATCATACATATTAGCAAATATTTAACCAAGATTTCTCCAACCTCCAATGCTCACTCAAAACCTATGCGAAGATGCAAGTAGAATGGAGAGAGAATGGTGGAATGAAAACCACCCACCCCTCTTATTTAGAAGAGGAGAGGGTTTGTTAGAACTATAAGAAATAAATTAGCAATTAAGAAATAAATTTAACATAACTAAGCAAATAAAAAAATAATGTAATGATAAAAAATATCATATGAGAAGAAGTTCTTTATATGAATTATATATGTTGTCATTATTATTATTTACTTTGAAAGACTTCTATATTGAAATCATTAAAATGAATGAGGATAAATTAGTCATTATAGTGGAAACCTAACCTTCATATTGGAAATACCATGAAAGAAGGTTCAATGTGGTAAAAATGAAGTTGATTGAATGACTAATAAAAGCATAATTCTAAATATTATAAATATCATCATTATATATATTTGTGCTAAAGTAATAGGTTGAGCTATAGCTCATAATGAGATCAAAGGCATAAATTTTGTAAGATATTATTATTGCAGTGTATTTTGAAGATCTCACCTATATAAGTATTGCTGTAATAGGTCACTGCAATGAGATCTTATTCACATCATAAAACACTTATGAATTGAGATGAAAGCGCACCCTTGAAAGAACTTATAGCGTGTCTCATATCATGTGTATATCAAATGATATAATAATTTATATACTTAGTTCAAAACTTTGGTTAATATGGTATTTATTATTGTTAGATTTTGGTTATACTAAGTGAAAGTTCAAACCGAGAAGGTACTTTCATCAAATGCATGATAAAAGTTATCCAAAATGAAAATTTTGATTCTTGATCTCTTATTTTATTTACCTCAAGTTTATTTATAAATAATTTTTTTAATGTAGAGGAAATTATTACAGGAAAATAAAGAAAAAAATATTATAATGTTATAATAACGTTAATCTTAACGTTATTATAATAAAAATATTAATTATGTAACTTATAACATAAATTAAATAAATACAAATAAATTAATTCATAACTTAAAATAATAGCTATAGAAGAGGAGAGGGGTTTGTTAGAACTATAAGAAATAAATTAGCAATTAAGAAATAAATTTAACACAACTAAGCAAATAAAAAATAAAAGTAATGAGATTGAAATAGCGGAGGGAGGCTTTATGACACTATCCTTAAAGTTGATCAAGCTTGAGTGCAATTGCGCTCTTTTCTACTTGAGATACAACCCGCCCTTTGCCTTGATCGGCACCACCGATCGCAAAACTGAACTAATCCTGTGTCTCTTGTTGCCCAAAAATGAAATGAAGAGAATGTCAAGAAAATTTGTGAATGGAGAAAGGAAGAGAGAATATTCATATTTTATCATACAATTCAAGATCATATTATCATCTATTTATTGGTGAAAGATGAGAGCCAAATATTAAATCACCTAATTATGATTTATATATTAGTAGTTGTTATTTTAAGTTAATTAATTAATTTATATTTATTTAATTTTATGTTATATAAGTTTATATAATTAATTTTCATGGATAACTTTTATCATGCATTTGATGATGAAAGTATCTTCCGGGTTTGAACTTTCACTTAGTATAACCAAAATCTAACAATAATAAATACCATATTAACCAAAGTTTTGAACTAAGTATATAAATTATTATATCATTTGATATACACATGATATGAGACACGCTATAAGTTCTACTCAAGAGTGCGCTTTAAAGGTCATACGCTTTCATCTCAATTCATAAGTGTTTTATGATCTTAATAAGATCTCATTGCAGCCTATTATTGCAACATTTATATATGAGAGATCTTCAAGATACACTACAATTATAATATCTCACAAAATTTTTGTCTTTGATCTCATTAAGAGCTATAGCTCAACCTTATTTTCAATATTTAATAACACAAATATATATAATTATGATATTTATAATATTTATAATTATGCTTTTACTACCATTCAATCAACTTCTTTTTTTACCACATTGAACCTTCTTCATGGTGTTTCCAATCAAGGTTGGGTTTCCACTATAATAACTATTTTAACCATATTCTTCTAATGATCTCAATATAGAAGTCTTTACAAGCCCTTTCGTCAATGGATCGCAATATTTTTCTCGAGCAAATAAAATGGTAGTGACAACACATCTTTTATATAATTCATATAAATAACCATGTCTTATTCTCATATGATATTTTTATCATTGCATTTTGCACTTTTTTGCTTTTGCTATAGCAGCTTGATTATCACAATTAAAAAAATGTAGGTTTTTTTTCAATACAAGGTAAACAAATTAATAAACTTTTAAGCCACTTGCCCTCAGAAGTAGTAAGATCAAGTGCAATAAATTATGCTTTCATAGTAGATCTAGAGGTTAATATTTGTTTAGTAGATTTCCACAATATTGCATCATCACAAAATATGAAGACATAATCACTAGTGACTTTTGTTTCACTAGTGCGAGCAATCCAACTATCATCACAATATCTTTCTATATAAAACCACTATAATGAATGCAATAGTATTTTTTAAATATTTAAAAATTCTTTCTAGTTCTTTTCAATGAGTTTCACTAGGGTTACTAGTATATCAACTCAATTTTCCTACAACATAAGCAATATTAGGTCGAGAATAATTTGCTAGATGCATAAGACAAGCAATTATTTGAGAATTTTTTAATTATGATACACTAACACCTAAATTATTTATAAGATGTAAGCTAGAGTTATATGAAGTGCTTACAGGACTCACATCTTGATAATTAAATTTTTTAAAAAGTTTTTGAATATAATGTGATTGAGTAATAGAAATGTTATTTGCATTTCTATAAATATTTATACCTAGTATTACATTAGCTTCACCTAAATCTTTCATATTAAATTGAGCTGATAGAAACTCTTTAATATTATTTATAATATTGAGATTTGTACCAAAATTTAAAATACCATCAATATAAAGATATAAAATAATATAATCATGATCAACAACTTTAATATAAACACATTTATCGACTCACTAATAAAAAATCTATATGTCAATATTACTTTATTAAACTTTTCATGCCATTGTTTAAGAGCTTGCTTTAATCCATATAAAGATTTTACTAATTTGCAAATGTTATTTTCTTAATATTTTACTATAAAACCTTTAGGTTGATCCATATAAATTTCTTCATCTAAATCACCATTTAAAAGTATAGTTTTTTACATCCATTTGATGTATAACTAGATTATATGTCAAGATAAAGCTAAAAGAAAATGAATTGTAGAAATTCTAGCAATCGGAGAATAAATATCAAAATAGTCAACACTACTTTTTTTGTGTATATCCTTTACTAATCTTGATTTATATTAATTTATAGATCCATCTGATTTTAATTTCTTTTTGAATATCCATTTACATCCAATAGTTTTACAATCTAGAGGTAAATCACAAAGTATGCAAGTCTTATTTGATATGAGAGAATATATTTTATTATTAATAACTTCTTTCCAAAATGGTGCATCTATAGAATTTATAGCTTCATCAAAAGTAGTGGGATTATTTTCTAAAATAAACATTTCAGTTAAAAGAGAATAAAAATCATCTCCTAAAATTTTCTCTTTTCTAATTCTTTTATTTTTTCTAATATTTTTCTCATTTTTATTAGTTAAAATTGTATCATCATTATTTATTATAGAATTTTCTATTGAAGATTCTTTTGATTAATAGATTTTGTAATCTTATTTTTCATAGAAAATATATCTTCAAAAAATGTAGCATCTCTAGATTCCATAATATTAATAGAAATATCACTAATATCGAGTTAATGATAAGAAATATATAGGACTATTAAAAGAATATCCAATGAATACATCATCTGTTTTAGATCCTAATTTTCTTTTTTTTATTCTAGAATATATATTTTAGCTAAACAACCCCAAACTTTTAAATACTTCAAATTGGGTTTTCTATTTTCCAAAATTCAGGTATTTTATTAGAATTTTATAAGGAATTTTGATTTAAAATAAAATAAGCTATTAATAAAGCTTCACCCCATAAATTATTTGATAAATTTGATGAAATTAGCATTTCTTTTACCATATCAATTAATATTCTATTTTTTTCGTTCTGCTACTCCATTAGATTGAGGAGAATATGAAGGAGCAACTTAATGTATAATACCATTTTCTTCATAAATTTTATTAAATAAAAGTGAAATATATTCCCCAGCTCTATTCGATCTTAAAATTTTAATTTTCCTATTTAATTGATTTTCTACTTCTAATTTATATTTCTTAAATATATCAAAAACTTCATATTTAGTTTTGATTAAATAAACATAGCAAAATTTTGAAAAATCATCAATAAAAATAATAAAATATCTTTTACCTCCTCTAATTAAATTATCATTTAAATCACAAACATTACTATGAATAAGATCTAATAAATCATTTTACTTAATAGAATTAAATTTAAATGGTTTTCTAGTTTGTTTTTCTTGAGAGCAAATTTCACACTTCACATCTTTATTTATATCATTTTTAGATATTAAATTCATATACATCATTCTTTTAATTATTTTGTAGTTTACATGTCCTAATCTTGCATGCCAAATGTTAGAAATAATAATTAATGAAATAGAAAGATTTAAGCAAAACACTTTATTGCTAGAAAATGATAAATTTAATTTAAATAAACCATTACATAAATATCTCGTACCCACAAATGATCCACTTTTGGTTATAATAACCTTATTTGACTCAAAAATAAAACAATAACCATGTTGAACAAATAGTGAACAACTAATTAAATTTCTCATAATACAAAATACAAAATTGAATAAAATTTTAAATAATTTCGATGTCAATTTTAGATCAATATCTTCTTCTCCAACCACACTAGCTAATGCTCCATTGTCCATGCTTACACTTCCTCCTGGTGTATCCTGGTAGGAAGAAAACTAAGATTTATCAAAACTTACATGTATAGTTGCCCCGATATCTATCCACCAATCGGTAGTGTAATATGAAAAATTAATTTCAAATGATAGGTTAACATACCTCAATGGAAGAGAATCGTTGGCATTGGAAGTGATCATATTAATTTGTGGTTGAGATCGATTTTGCTCAAAGGTCTTGTTATTTTCTTTGGATGTCTTATCTTTCCGATAATAATAAGCCTTTGTAAGATGGTTTGTTCTCCCACATACCCAACATTGAATCTCATTATGCTTTTTATTTTTATTTGGTAGACTTGTGTAAATTTTATTTCTTAAAGTTTTTATTAAATGATTTAAACTTTTTTCATTTAAAATTACCATTTTTCGTTAGATTGACAAGTGTTTGAGATTCAATTTTAGTGAGAGTTTTATCTTTTTTTTTTTTCTTCTATTCTAAGTGCAATAATAAGATCTCAAAGAGATATCTTATTTATTATGCCTAAAGCAAATTGACTATGATTGTCATAATTTTTCTATTATCGATGCAACTATAAATACTTCACCATGCTTATGCCATGTTCTTTTAGATCATGAATAATATCTTGAATTTCATTTACTTGATCTAATATGGTGAAATCACTCATATATCATTGAAATTTGACCAAATATTTTCAGACCCACATCTCCTTCATTTCCATATTTTGATTCAAGCTTTTCAAAGCTCAAAAGAAGATATTGATGTACAAAACATGTCATAAAGAAGATTGGAAAGAATACTAAGAATGCGTCCAAGACAAAAAAAATCAATATATTGTGGAGTTTTCCTTTTCCTAACCCTTTCATTGAAAGAAGAATTATTTTCTTTTGAATTAGGTTCGATGAAGGAGGATTATATATTGTATAAATTAATCCTAAACATGTCAACCAATATATAGTTTTCTTTTGCCATCTTTTAAAATGTGTTTCTATAAATTTTTCTAGCTTAACATCATCATGACGAAGCAATATTTATGTAGACATATTTTTTTATTAGTGAAAATAATTAAAACAAAGAAAATATTTTGATATACGCTAAGATTGTTAGGACTATAAGAAATAAATTTAATACAACTAAGCAAATAAAAAATAAAAGTAATGAGATTGAAATATCCTGGGAGGGAGGCGTGCCGATGACACTATCCTTAGAGCAGATCAAGCCTTGGGTGCACCAATTTGTGACTCTCTTTTCTACTCGAGATACAACCGTCCCCTTGCCTTGATCACATGTGCACCACAACTGATCAACAAAACTTTGAACTAATCGCGTGTCTCTTGTTGCCCAAAAATGAATTGAAGAGAATGATAAGAAAATTTGTGAATGAAGAAAGGAAGAGAGAATATTCAGATTTTATTATACAATTCAAGCTCACATTATCTTTTATTTATAGGTAAAAGATGAGAGCCAAATATTAAATCACCTATTTATGATTTATAGTTGTTACTAACTATTTTTTAAGTTATGAAATAATTTCTTTGTATTTATTTAATTTATGTTATAAGTTACATAATTAATAATTTTATTATAATAACGTTAAGAATAATGCAATTATAAAGTTTTAATATAACGTTATAATTTTGTTTCTTTATTTTTTTCGTAACAAGGTCATGTGTGATGCCCGCATCATCAAAGCTTAAACACAAAAAAGATAAAGAAAACCTCCTCAAATGTGGCTCGAATGAATACATCATGCATGAATTCCAATGCATATTTTATATAAATTGAAATCACATTAAAAAAAAACACACATGAATGATTTGTGAGATCAAGTGACACACATTGCTATGCACACACTTCAAGGAAACTTTGAAGTTCAAACTCAAGCATGTTGCATTGAAATGTATGAATGACCTAGAGGTTGTTACTTAATTGAATACATATTTTGAAAATAAGATTTACATTCAACATATCGAGATATGTGCCAATAATTTGAGAAAAGCTCTTCACATATCTCAAAGTCATCTTGTGTTCCAATTTATCACATTGAAATATGTGCTAATAATTAAAATTTTTTAATTAAATAAATATTGCACATATTAAAAGATAGGCTTATATTTGAATCCATTAACTCATAATATGTGTAAACAAGTCATAAGAGGTGATGTGACATGCACAAATCTCGAGGCAGTTCTATACTTTTTAAATGCATTATTATGCATGCAAGAAATTAAGGATCACAAGTTAATTAAGCACATAATTCAGAGAAAATTTACATTCAAAATTAATGTGTTGAAATGCATGCTAATAATTCAAACTACATGTGACATGACATTAGCTTAGCTTATACTTGAAGTTGATGACTCAAGATTCATGCAAATGATAAGATGATTTACATGTGAATTGCATGAAGTGAAATAAATTCAAGTATAGTGCCGTGAGAAGTGAACATGTGTTGAATAGACTTGAAATCTATTCTACCTCATAAAATATGTAAATTCTACAACTTGCAGCAAATTCAATGAAACTAGAAAACAAAATCACCAGGGCCGCTTTATCTATATGGTGAAGTCGTAAGTCCCACTTAACTGCTCCCATCCTTCTTATTATGATTGGAGTTAACAAGATTGGTTGCAAATCAAATGTTCAATTATTAAGGGAGATTTGATTTATACATTTGTATACAACCATAAAAGATCTTAATAAAAAAATTTTATATTTAAAATTATTAATTCTCTAGTTCAATATGAAAAATATGATCACAAATTTTTACCGCAGATTCGATCCTCTACTAAGCCAATAAGTAGAGTTGACATGGTCTATCCCTAGTGATGATTGTATTGATTATAGATTTCAATTGGAGGGGTTCCATCTTAAAAATGAAATTATCAAATTACAATGTGAATATTCAATCATTCACACTAATGATGATGGGTTGATATATATCAACCAGAGGTCATTATTATCAAAATATCTAAGATATTTATATTGAATATTCTCAAATTCAAAATTTAAAATATAAATTTAGATATAATCCTCTATTATTAAATTAATAGAGTCGAAATAAACTAAATAATCAAGCACTATATACCCCAATGATGATTGCGTTGATTCTATATTTCAACGAGGGTTCTATCTTAAAATAAAAGTATCAAATTGAAATAGAAATATTCAAATCATTCACACCCTGATGATAGTTGTATTGAATGGAGATTTTAACCGGAGGAGATATCACCATCAAGCTATATTCAAGATCCAATATCAAATTAGATAAATTTAAATTTCTTGCAAATAAAAAAACTATAAAAGAAGCTTAATTTAAATACTTAAAATGAAATTTATCAATCTAAAAATTTAAAGCTAAAATCTATCCACTCATCCACAACTATTTATCAAAGATGACAAATTAAGAAAACTCTAGCTCACAAAAGAATCAATGTTAAGCCAAGTGTTTTACCATGTTCAACCTCAAACAATCTCATGCGAAAAGGACGGACCCATGTCCTTCCTTCACATAGTTTGGCCAAGAAGCTCCATATATGATGCTACCACTCTCTCGTTGGGTGGTTGTGCCAAATGACACCATTATATTTTGGTCACGACTATAAGTATGCCCCAATTACCTTGAGTTGTGAACCATGGTGCACTTGATAGGAAAAAAAGCCTTATGTTAGGTAAGGTGGACTTAAGTATGTCTCCTTAAACAAACACCAACTCAGGTCTATAAGGATTACTTGGACGAAGTAACTCATGGTTGTTGACAGAGATCCTTTGATCAGGTTGGGTCGACTACCTCCTTTGACTAAATAGACTGACAAAGATTTCGATGACCCATCATTCCCCAACCATTTGCATTAAGTTAAATAATGATGAATTTCATAAACTCCACATGCCTAGAACCTATATTTTAGCAATCAACGACTAGCCTTAATCAAAGTTCTCTCTCTCAAAGATTGGGAGGGGTAATTAACTCAGTTCTTGTGCCTATGAAACCTAGAACCGATCTAAAGTCCTCACAAAATGAGAGCCAAATCTCTATGTAGTGTCTTATCTACTATTTCATCTGCCTTCTTCTGTCTACTTGTATAAAGAATTATAGATCCGGTGGTGATTGATGAATTGAATATAAAGATATCTTGCAAGTATCCAATTCATTCATTGGAAGCTTTAACAAGATTTGAAGCACTTGGACAAGGCATATAATTACTAAAAAAATATGTAAGCACTCATTCTCTTGTTCAAGCTCTCACATGTATTTCAAGATATCTAAATTAGGAAAGTGATTGCCTTAGCATATGCACAAGTATTTGTTTCTTTTAAAATGTTATGTAGATTTTTAAAATATCTAGTTTGAAGCAAGAATATTTGCCTTGAAATATATGCCACATCGTATATTTAAGTTTTCATATATATATATATATATATATATATATATATATATATATATATATATATATATATATATATATATATATATATATATTGATGTAACTAGTTGAATGTGAACATATCTCATAATGTATAAAAGTATCACATCATAACATTTAAAAGCTTGCATAAGTTTGATGAGTGAATGAAAATACAAATCGCTTCAAAACATGTGCAATCACGTTTCTTTGAAGTTTATTGCATGCTTGTTGTTGAACTTTCAACTTCATTATCAAATTTCTTTAAACTTCTTTTTTTTTTTTAATTTGCTTTCAATTCATGTATCATGATGATGAACTCTATTTGAGTTATCTTTAAAGAGCCATGTTTATACATATCAGTAATTCTTGTTCTTAATGAGCTATTGAATTGAACATAATCTCATTTGAAATTTGATATGAATTTCATCATCATTTGAAAGCTAATACTTTACGACTCAGTGTATTTTACTTAACTACTTCTATCAAACACATGTTATAACACTTTAAACATTCATTACAAAGTTATGAAACATGCTCATTAATAAGTCATTAAGTTTGCTATGAATCTCCTATAAACATTATTTGATTTTTTCATATTTGAAGCTGATTATTAACTTTACTATAAATATCCTATGATTCAGTTATATACTCAATGAGATTTATTTTCCAATCATATAAATGAGATATCACAAAGTTAAACTTATGTTTATTGACGTATTGTCAAGTTCTTTGCATTTGCTTCGAAACCAAGCACCCTTATATCTCATATTCTCCTTTCACATTAATAATATAGGCAATTGAAAATATTTTTAATCATTTCTAAATGAATTACAAAAATGATCCAAAAAATCTAGTAAACAACTTTTGTTTCACTTATAAGCATTCAGCTCATTTCAATCTCAATTAAGCTTAACTCTTGTTAACTATCTATCTCATAAGTTGATAGTTTTTGAATTCAATTTCAAGCTTAAAATTTCATTTTGATTCATTTTTTTAGGATTTTAGATTTCATAATTAATTGGATATTCAATAAGTTTTGAATTCAAGTCCCTCTGTGAAATTTAGCCCTCCTGTCATCCGTGAGAGCAGTATTTTGGCTTTCTCATTTTAATGAGATAATGGGTGGTTCTGACACCACGTCTTCTCACACCCGCTAAGTCCTATGGGGCATTAGCAAGGTTTTGAAACCTGCATAAAGAGAAATACAATATATATATATATATATATATATATATATATATATATATATATATATATATATATATATATATATATATATATATATATATATATATATATATATATATATATATATATATATATATATATTTTATTTCATTTTTCTTTTTTTTTCATGTATAGAATTTTATAAAACTTTCTAACATTTACTAGGAGAGTGACATCTAAATGCAAATTACTTAAGATAATGAGTGTAGAGCCTTGTGAAACGCCCAGTTTTCCATCTCATCTCATAGAGAAGGCCTTCAAACGCAGAAAAATACAAGCATGTATATATCACACCACATTGATCCCACATGTTCTGACTCATTTTTCTATGCGTTGCAATGATCGGCAATGAAACAGGGTTGGATATGCCAGAACCAAGAGGGGAACCCTCCTAATGATGGTGTTCCTTTCCGGTTATGGTGAAGAGAAGGGTCAGAAAGGGGATAAAAATGGGAGAAGAACCGTGAGAAGAACCATCTTCTTCTCCGATTGGTGAAGAAAAATTGGAAGGGTAACGTAAGGAGGGCAACGCTAAAAATCAAAAGAAGAACCTACCTCATGATGGTGTTACTTCTCAGTTTCTGTCATTTGCAAGGGAAGAAAGAGGGGATGTTTGGCTACAGGGGTGATCGATTTTATATACAACAAATGTCAACACCACCCCAAGCATATTGGATTTCAGAAGCTTAAATGGAGAAGTTAAAACACCCTTCCCAGATGCCTTGGCCCTTAATATGTTGTCATGATCTTCCTTTCCGGACATCATATCAATTGATACAATGTGAGATATAGTCGAGTGAAGATAATGTGTGCATCTTCCACCGGTGAAGGGTCAAGTTTCAGTGTAATCATCTTTAATAGGAGAATGGTCCTCAATTTCCATATTCTTTATCCTCCATCCATGTTTTTTCTCAAACTGTTCTTGCTCAGAGTGCAAAACTTTCAAAGCGTAGGCTTCACTGCTAGTCAGCAGTCATTCAAATGCAGTTGTTGTTGTATATTATTAAATTAATCTTGTAACATATCTCTCACTACTAGAGTCTCTGCTTACGGCATGATATGAAATAGAGATTTCATGCTTACCTCTCCTTTCGGTTTTATGGCTCGGCTGCCGCATGATGTTCACGAGCCCGAGCAAGAGAAAGAGAGAGGGTGAGAGAGAGAGAGAGAGAGAGTAGGAACTTACTATTTCTTGTGATTGAAGGAGATGAAATTCAGAGAAGATCTGATGGGTAGGTATCGAGAGAGAGAGGGAGTAGAGAAAAGTTTGTCGTTCAGTTTCTCCTTTGCTTTAAGAAGAAGGAGGGAATGATTGATGGAAGGAGGGGGGATGGGGAAAGCGGTTGGCTTGTGTGGGGAGAGAGGAACGAACCAAGAGCGGAGAAAGAAGTATGTGAGCCGAAGGTCTTGCATGCAAAGGATTATTCATCAGTAGAATTAGTGTCGGTCGGTTAAGGCTAGATAGGGTTGATTAATATATATTATTTACCCTTGTTTAAGTGTTTAACCCATCTTAATATGAATTTGACACTCTTAACTGATCAAACAACCCATTGCCTATGATCAATTGGATCAAAATGGGAAATGCATTGATCCTTCATGGGGGAGATATACTCCCCCTAATTCAATTCAATTCTCACTTCCCCAATTCGATTGAGTACTAGTGAGACTTAGGAGCCATCAGAGAGTGATAGCAAGCCTCCTAGAGCTCATCATATAATTAATATATATGTTAATTTATGGTTATTTTAATGTTCCATACATGACCGCTTCATGATCGGAGGCCATTTGGTCCACATCGACGTCAAATTAGGTCAATTTCAGTTTAAAATGCCACCACTTTTTATTGCTCGCGTTCATGCAGATTTATCCGAATTGAGTGTGAGCAGTCTTACTTGATAGATTTCAATGTCTCGAAGCTAATGGCACAATCAATTTCACTAACGAAGGTTATTTTGCTTGTGTCAGGGCCTCCTGATCTCGATATACGTGCAAGCGAGTTGAATCGATCGCTTGATCGATTAATCATCAAGTTGTGTAATATTTATATTCTAACCAATTTTGATGTTCTAAACACAATGACAAAGTCTGTTCATCGATCAGAGGTCATTTGGGTTGATTTTAGCGACATCTTGTGTATTTCAACCTTGATTTGCGCACTGTCACTTCCAATCATTCGATATTTGCACAGACTCGTTCGAATCAAGCGTGGACAATCTCATTTGATATTTTTTGATGTTTTGAAGCAAACATCATAATCAATTTTATGAATGGAGGTCGTTTGGACATCATCGCAGCTTCCTGACTTTGATATGCGCACGACATTGATAGCTCGATCGCTTGAGCGGTTGATCTTTAGATTATGCAATATTTATATTCTGATCAATTTTAACATTTTGAATGTGGCGACGAAGTCTGTTCATCGATCAAAGGTCATTTCGACCATTTTTGGTGACATCGAGTGCATTTTGAGTCCCGATTTGTGCACTGTCACCTTCGAAGTCCGTCGAATTTGACTTATGGGATTGACCCAACTTATGACACATATCTGGAGGTCAAAAAATACCCCCCAACAAATGTGATTCACACATGGAGCAAATCACATTTATTGAAAATAAGTTGACCCTTTGGGCTGGTCCCAAAACTTGGATCATTTCAGCTTCGATTGTAATAGCTTACGGAGCCTTGATAGGATTTTTCATTAGTATGTTGCCTTATTTAGGACATGCTAAATGACAGGATTGACTAATTTGTTAAAATTGACTTGTCAGATAAATAAGAGTTCTTATACCATCTACTCTCTAGTTCAATGGCTTTACTGAAGATCTCTTTCATTTATGTCATAATAGATTTCAGTTTTCTCCAACCCTAGCTTCGTGCTTGATTGGGTTTGTTGGAGGAATTGATTTATTTGTTCTGATGAAGGGTTCCACTCGGGGGATTAGTTTATCCACACTTGATCAGATTTGAAATTTCTTCTGTCATAGCTTTAAGCTTGACGGACTTGATGAAAGACTGGCCTGATTTGTCCATATTGACTTGTCAGGAAGTGTATGTACACCATGAATCATGTGCTTGCTTCTTTGATGGATTCATTGAAGAGTGTGTATTGATGACCCAGCCTTCCCATACTAGTCTATGAGTTATTAGTCTAGCAATATGTGCTTTAATCAATAACCATGAAATTACTTCCATCGGGCTTTGTATGAACTATGGAATTGCTTCCTCGCCTGCTTTCCTGCTGATACTTGATGAGAGATTGGTTTTGATCTGCTTTGACTGATCATTTGAGAATAAATTGAAATATCACTCTGTAGGCAATATAAAGATTGACTTGAGGCAGCTCTGAATTGAGAGTTTCCTCAGATTATCTTGATCTATCGATCAAGTAGAAAGATCTCTTAGATCCTAGTTGCTTGTAAACCCTAAGCTTGATCTAATTTGAGATTGAACAACTATCATCATTGAACTAACGAGCAGGGGCTCTTTCACCGCAGCCTTTCTTTACGGCTTGTTGAGTGAGGAAAGTGTCAGCAACTCGACCATATTTGGGCTTGTTGAGTTTGACCTTTAGAACCTACTCAAGTCCTCTACTTATTGGTGGGTCATCGACGAACCGGGCTCTTTCAATGCATCCTTTTTTTGTGGCTTGTTGAGTGAGGAGAGCGTCAACGCAACTCGGCCATTTGTGGGCTTGTTGAGTTCGACCTTTAAAACCCATCCATGTCATAGACTTCAGGATGTAGAGGTTGATATTTCTCCAACTTAATTGATTGAAGATTCTAAAATCGGGAGTTCTTCTAACTTGATCTCTAAAATTTGGCAAATCTAGGAGAAAAATTTTTGACATTTAGGATTGTCTTTTCATGCGTAAAAATAAATTCTTTTATTTTGTAAGAACCTGCAACTTAACAACAACAATTGTGGGTATATTCAGGGATTTTATTATAAAGCTCGATGTTAACCTGAACCAGAATATATTCAAGGATTTCATCTTATATCATGACGTCAACTCACATAAACTTGATATAAACTAAGAAAAATGCCCAATGTCTTGCAAAATTAATAAAGCATATTTAGAAGAACTTTCAAGATAAAAATATACAAATACATCAATATTTGAATTGATATGCTCTTAAGAAGGTTTTAACATGTAACATTGCTTTCATCTATGTATCTAAATCTAAAATGTCCCACTGTGTACAGGGGAATTTTCACGAAAAGCTTTTTTTCATCTAGAGTGAGTATATTTGTTTAGGTATCTCAGCATGAAGCGAAAAATTCCCCTATCTTACAAGGGGATTTCTATTATACTTCGAGAATGTAGTCATCATGTATAATACTTTTTAAAGTAATGAACATTGATTGGTGGCATTAGTCTTTCACCCTTTATGTCAATGAGTTGGTATGCCCCTCCTTGATACACTTTTTCAATGACAAAAATGCCTTCCTAGTTAGGCTCAAATTTGTCACCAAATTTTTGATTGGGGATAATTGGTCTTCTCAGCATCTGGACCAATTCTTCTTTTTAGAATGTTTGAGGCCGCACTGTATGGTCAAAATCCCTTGACATCTTTGCTCGATAAACTTCCAAATTTTGATGATCTTGTAATCTAACTTCATCAAGTGCATCGAGTTCCTCCATTCTCAGATGAACATTTTGATCTTCAGTTAGATTATATTGGATGACTACTCGAAGTGAAGGCAACTCAACTTCAAGTGGAAGAATTGCTTCAGTTCCAAATACCAATGAATAAGGAGTGGTTTTATTCAGTGTTTTGTAGTTGGTTCGATACTCCCATAGTGCCTCTATTAGCTTGGTATGTCATTCTCTTTTATTTTTAGTGAGAATCTTCTTGACCAGTTTGACCAATGTCTTGTTGAAAGCCTCTGCCAAATTATTTTCTCTTAGATTATATATTGAAGAGTATCATCAATCAATTTTGTGATGATCGATGAATCTATAAATCTTTGCACTTTTGAAAGCTGTGTCATATCAAAAATTATTCGGTGTGGCACTCCAAATCTATAAACCATATTATGCAAGAAGTTGATCACTCCAATAGTAACTTTAAATGGTAGATCACCCCACTTAGAGAAATAAATATTAGATGAAGCGGTGTCCAGCTAATGACGACATCAATTGGCCCAATTACATCTGTACCCTAACATTCAAATGGCCAAGATGGTATTATTCAGTGTAGTGGATTTGGAGGTTGATGGATTATATTCCCATGTACTTGACATTCATGACACTTCTTAGCATGATTGATATAGTCTCTCACCATAGATGGCAAATAATAGCCCATCCTTTTGATATTTACTACCATCTTGGGACCTGACTAGTGTGCACTACAGACCCCTTCATGAACTTCAACGACACTTTGATACCTTCATCTATATTTAGGCATCATAGCCACATTTATTCAAATGATCTACGATATAGAGTATTGTTGATGAAAGCATAACACAACATTCTCTTCTCGATTTGAGCTACTAGTGATTTATTATTTGGTAATTTTCCTTCTTTAAAGTAACCGATGAAGGGTTGCCTATAATCATGTGGCTCTTCTACAATAAAGGCTTTGCACTACTTTTCTGAAGCAATGTCATGCTTAGTTGTTCTTGTTATAACTCTTTATTGGTTTTGTGGAGTATGAGGAGCAACCTGAGTCACATCCTGTTGGGTCAAATTTGATAACCCCTCTACCTACGGGGATTCATACTTTGCTGGCTCTAGGACTATCGTAAAAATATGTCATCATGACATAATCATTCATACTCATTTCTTAGCTTTTTTGCTAAATCGCCTTACTATTCTCGAGATGAGTTAATGTGATATTTGATATTTGCTTCATAAGCTCAAGGACTCGCTTATGATAGAAAGCCAACTCAAGCATATTGATTTTATATATGCCAAGTACTTGATTTATAATAAGTTGAGAATCGCCAAAAATATGCAAGTTTTGAATGCCTATGAAAATAGCTTCTTCAAGACCTGCCACTAATGCTTCATATTCAACTTCATTATTAGTTCTTGGCTTGGTCAATCCATATGATCATCTCATTATCCGTCCTTCTGGTGTTATGAAGACGATGTCGATTCCTGCTCTTACCCTTGAGAAATTTAGAGGTTGGACTTGTTTGATTGATGAGGCTCCATCAAAGTATATTTTCCAAATTTGTGATTTTTCTTTTACATGAATAAGCATAATTTGCTCATCTGAAAAATCATCATTAAGAGAAGAGTCTGCAATGATGGGATGTACAGCAAGAAAATCTGCTAAGACTTATTCTTTCACTGCTTTCTGTGGGATGTATGTGATATCAAATTGTAGAAGAAATACTATCCATCTTACTAAGAGACCTGTCAATGCTGGTCTTATCATCAAGTACTTCAGCAGATCGATTCTTGAGATGAGGGTAATCTTATGAGATAACATATAATGACGGAGCTTTTGGACCACAAAGATCCAAACAGTGCTTCTCTATCAGAGAGTATCTCATTTCTGCTCTTATTAATCTTCAACTGATATAATAAAGAGCATTCTCTTTCTTCATTGTTCATGCCAAGGGGACTCTTCTAATGCATGTATAGAATGAGCTTCCTGAGTAGGCGTAAGGATGGATTTAATGTAGCTTTTAATGCTATTGAAGGCTTCTTGACACTCTCTGTCCCATTTGAATGGAGCATCCTTCTTCATCAACCTTGCAAATGGTCTACAGCATCTTGATAGGTTTGATATAAATCGACGGATGAATACAAGCTATCCTTGTGAAGAATGGAGTCGCAAACTCTCTTCGGAGGCATCTCCACAATTGCAATTTTAGTAAGATCAATTTTAATACCTATGACGCATACAATGTACCCAATTTTCTCGAGGATATGCATTTTAGAGGATTCATCTTGAGATCATATTTTCTGATTCTCTCCAATACAATTCTCAAGTCTTCAAAGTGATTTTCATGATTTAAGCTTTTCACCACCAAATTGTCAACATAACACTCCACTTTCTGGTGAATCAACTCATCAAAAATATGTGTCATGGCTCTTTGGTATAGCTCCAAAGATTTTTCAAGCCAAAAGGCATGATTGTAGAAATAGGTCAATGTTTGAATGATGTATGTCTTTCATCTTCAGGTGTCATCTTGATTTGATTATATCCAATGATCCATCCATGAATGAGAATATGTCATAGTTGGAAGTGTTGTCCACTAATATATTGGAAAAGTCATCTTTTCACCTTATTTAAGTCCCTAAGTCAATGCAGAGATGATTTCCATTCTTCTTCCTAACGACAATGTTATCCAATCTACATACTTCTCTTCGGATGAAGCCTACTGCAATTTCTTAGTTTCGCAATTATATGTTCTTCAATCTCCAATCTCATTTGCCTAGAGCTATTTAACGCTGCATCGGTTTAATAGCTAGTTTATGAACCGCTACATCGGGGATAAGCATTTCCATATGTCCAAAGTAATCCCCAATTCACAAAGTAGCATTTTTTTAGCTCTTCAACTTTCTCATCGTAAGGGCACGAAAGTTGGACGGGAATCATCCTCAGCTCCTAGGTTGATTTCTTTGAGTTCATCCATAGTAGCTATTTTTCCACCATCTTTAAGTTCTTCAAGTGTAGGCTTGGCTTCTACATCTTCATCATTTATGAGAAGAATTTCATGGAGATCATCTTCTTCATTACTATTAGTCTCGATCTCAGCTTCTATTATATTATAACAAGCTCTATTTTGATGAGATTTATGGATGAACCTAAGACCTTTAGTGATAAACTTATCACTTCTTAGTGATGCTTGAGGACTTCTTTAGCTCCACATCTTGTTAAAGATTTGGGTCCTATGTTTAGTAGTTCAAATATGAATTCCAAGCTTATGCATCATTCTTCACAATTTATGTGGATAGTATATTATTATTTTTGTAGGCACTATCTCGTCAGAATTTTCATGTTGAGCAGGCCGATCAAAAATCTAAGGTTGAGACTCTTCAGATTTGTAGAATAGAGTTCATGTTCTGCCACTCTAGCTCGATGGTGGCACATAGAATGTTATCAATTCTTCAATGTCATAAAATGGTTGCATTATATCATCTCTATAACTCAGTTCTCATAGAGACAACTTAATGAAGTCAGTATCTTAGAAAAACTTGAAAGATCCCAAGAATAGAATCTTGGCCCAAGCATTCCAAGATCATATGCGGATAAAGAAAAGAGGTGTTACTTTGTCTAATGATCCTGTGGCAATTTCCTAGGCTTTTGCTTGAGATGCAATCTCAAGACTAGGTTTAGTTGACCCACTTCACAGCCTCAAATGGTCTCTTGTGACTTGAAACAAACTCAAGTCTAGTTTGTTTATCTGAACTTCTCCAATTGTTGAATAATGTGAAAGAGACTCCAATTAGGGAGAATCAAAGGAATTTGGGTGGTCTCCAAACTTGGAAGACAAAGAGTTTTGAGTGATTGACTCCAAGCTATGAATTAAAGGTTATCCACTGAGAATAAAAAAATGGCATACTATGACCAATTAGGAAAGACGCCAACATGTTTGAAAGAATGGAACATTCCACTTGGGATATGATTTCAAGGATCTTACCCAAATGCAATTTTGGGATTTTGATAACCTAGACCCAAATTTCTATTTACCAACACATGCTTATGAGTAAAATGTCTTTCTGAAGGGAACACTATGTGCCTCTCTTTTTTTTTAGGTGAATTGCATGTTTCATGCAAACAACACAAATGATGATTTGGTCTACTTTGAGACAATGCAAATTTCAAAATAGATGTCATTTGATGACCTGACCGACTGGAAAAAGCTCTCTTCTTTTTTTGAAAAGATAAATCTATTATCGATTCAAAGATTTTGGTTTTGATAACCCAAACCAAGTTGAGACTATTTGGAACTAAAGCTAACATGAGAGTGAAATTCTTCAATCCAAAGTAATCTTGAAGGGTCCATCTGTAAGGTGATTCAATCACATGAGGATTTCTATTCATATCCATGGGTTGCCTTTAGTAGGGAGCCCTACGAAAGAACTTGGATATCATATTCACAAAAGTGTACATATATTTCATCTTCAAAACCCAAATTAATTGGGAGAAAAGAGATTTCTCTAAGGTGAAAATCGATCCAGTGGAGTGATTTCTTTGAAGCACTGCTGAGGGAAGGGTATAATTTTGAGTGAGTCATCTAACTCTACCAAATAAGATATCCTTCTTAATGCAACCATTTGAACTCTATTTTCATAAGTAGATTCAAATCATAGTCTGAATCAGAATCACTTATTTCATACTTTGGCTTTCTTGAAAGCTTATAAGTTCCCTTAGGTTTGACAGGAATATATTTTTCTTCTTATGTGTCACTTCCCAAATGAGGAACTGATTTTCTTGATTTAGGTGCAGAATCAAGTGCTTTAGGAAGAGTCAGCAATGCCTTCTTTCTTCGTCTTTGATTCTACTCTTTCACTTTGTGAAAGTACTTTTTAGTTCCTGAAGTAGATGCTACTGCTTTAAAAGGCTCTATTGGCTTAGGCTCTTTAGGGATGAAGTACTTTGTATCTTTATAAATCTTTGCTTCATTAATAAAGAATGGTTGTAGGTTACCAAGAATTGAATTCTCCATCTTTCGATACTTCATTGATACATTGATGTTGATGGGACCATTCCATACTCATGCCACCCAAGAGAGCTCTAAATGATGTATCAACATCCATTACATGAAACTTAGCTTCTGTATATAAATCTATAAATTTGAGCGGAAGAATAAAAAAAACCCAAGATTTTCTGCCCTTTTTCATTGAAACCATGAACCATTAACTTATCTATCTCAAGATGTTGGATATCAAGTGATAATCCTCTTAATACCTTTAGACTCATAAGATTAATAGAAGAACCCGGATCAATCAATATTCGATCGAGATGCCATTATCACTCTCTATAACATAGAGGTGATTATCCCCAACATAAGATCTTCCTCAAAATGTGATTACTTGGAGATCTTGAGTTTGTAATGCTTCATGCATTTTTCAACAAAGTAAGTTTCCTCTCAATCTTTGAGAGACTCAAAGTTTCTCGAGAGGTCTTTTGACATCAAGAGAGCCTCATACACACTCAATTGAGCAAGGATCTTTCTTAGATGTGATAAAATATTATAGTCTATCTTTTCCCTGATTTAGGCTTCATTCTAGGAATTTTTGGAATGATATCTTCATTGACTTCAATTTGTTTATCTTTATCTTTATTTATATTTCCCTTCTTTGATGAAGGTGGTAGGGCTTTATCACTTCTCAACTAAACTTGAATCACCTTATCTTGCTCAGATTCTTCTCAATAGGTAGTTTCTTCAAATGCCCTTCTTATCCTGGAAGATTGGCCAAAAGGGCTAGACTCATTTTTCAATGTCATATGTTTCATACGTGATGATATTGATAAGTTTGACTCTTCTCTGTCGAAAAAATATAGATCTTCATATGAACTGTTATTGTCTTGTTGAGTCATTAAACAAAATTTAAATGTTAGCTCCTCAGACTCTTCTTGCTTTCCAAATAAGAATTTTGATGGGTTGGTCGAGTCTATCTGACCACCCTTGTTATTTCAGAGTAATTGATATTGAAGAACATCTACTATCACATAGATGATCTGGCATGTCTCTACTGGACAAGATTTACCATTATCTTCTTCATCTGATTCATCAATGGGAAGTTTAGGCATAAAGTCTGCAAGCCTAAATGGTTGTCTTACCAGCTCGTGATACTCTTCTAAATTATTAGTGATCTTTTGAGTTATAGTTCTCTTCTTGATCTTCTTTTTCTTAGCCAACTTCTTTGATTTATGAGGCCTACGTTTAATAGACTATTCATCATGTTGTAATGAAGTAGCCTTATCAGAATGCCGCTGAGAATCCCAAATACTTGGTTTAGGCATTTTTTTAAGTCTAATATAGGTTCAAGTGGTGATTTCCACATAACACTAGGGACATCTTTTAGCTACTTTAGCATTTTCATAGTCTTTTTGGAGACTAATGTTTCTCACTCTTCTGTCTGAACTAATTTCTCTTTCTTTTTCTCTTTGCTGGATGATACGAAAGAGGACATAATCATCCTTGTAGACTCTCTTTTTGGGTTGATTAGAACACTGTCGGATAATGTAAATTCACCTCGCCGATATTTCCTTTCTAGCCAATCCTTATTGACATAATAATCTTTGATAGGATGACTGATCATCCGATGATAGGGACAGTAATTTGGATTACTGACTTGATCAGCTTCTTCAAGCTTTTTAATTTCTGTTAATTGTAAACCAGCTTTGACTGATTCTCGAAATAATTTAGCCACACTATCCCTACTAAAAGAATAATATATGTTCATCTTTTCCTTAAGAGATGGCCGCATTCGCTCATCATCTCTTATTGCTTATTTTGGATGCTCCCCACCACTTGAAAAAGTCCAAGGTTTGTCATTACCTCAGAGTACCAATTTTAGCTATGGATTAGAATAGATAGGCTTCTTACCCTTATCATCATTGTACATCAACTGTTTTCCTTTATCCACATTATATATCACCCACTTTTCACCATTTAAGCTGTAGGAAGCGGCGTGAACTTCATTTCTTCTTGAGTCTGAAGGTTTGTTTCTCTTCGCTTTATCTGCATAGACTTCAGAGTTAGGGCAATTTAGCTTTTCAAATTTAGCCACCCTATTGAGCAAGTCCTGAAATGTTACAATCGACGTCATACATAGAAATGGTGCCATTTTATCATTCATATTGTTCATTAGCAATTGGATTGCATGTTCTTCATCTAATTTTTCTCACACTTCATGCTTAGGTTACACCAACGACTTATGAATTTTGTCACTGACTCATCTTTTCTCCTTTCAAAGGCAAGGTTTTATCTTCGTTCTTGCGGCAAACCTCTTCACAAATATTGTCTCTAACTCAACAGATATTTTAACCAAATAATTTGGTAATTTGCATACCACTCGAAAGTAGCTAAGGTCAAGCTACTAATAACGACAAAACATCATTCCCTCTGTGATTGTAACAAGTTAAATTGGGCTAGATGTTGCTTTGGATTACCAAGCCCACTAAAAGTATTAAATTTTAATGGTGAGTAACCTTTTGGGTATGACACTTGATCATATTTAGTTGGGTAAGGGCGACCCTTACCCACTAGCTTTTCAACCTACTTTAAAGCTATAACTATCTTTATCTTTTCATTGATTATCATTTCAGATCGAAGTCACACTCATGCTAGCTAGATTTTGAATTTGAAGAGGTGTCGTTAACTTCATTCCGCTTCGGTGTATGTACCATAGGAGCTTGAGGTACTAAGCGGGTGGTATAGAAATTTAATTATTAGTATGTTGATTAGCGGACAAGAGGTCTTTGCATTTGATGTGATATTCTTCTACATCTCCATCATGATATTCATTTGTACCATCATATCATTCATCTTATTGCAATCTCCTTGTCTTTGACCTCCATTTGATCTGCATTTCTCTTTGCTCTTCTAGCATCAACAAATCGGCTCTTCCTCTTCTCTATTTCTTGATGTTGTTCTTCTCCCTCACTAATTTTAGGGAAGAACTTGACTTTCTCTCTTGTGCATTTAGACATTGTTGTTGGTACGATGATCTAAGTATAAAAGTGTGTACCAGATCATTTCGGTTCAACCATATGAGCGACTTTGACACCATGATTCTCATTCGATCTTCTTCTTCTTCTTCGGTGAGATTGAAGATCCATCTTCTACTTTTGTGAAGACTCTTTTCATAAACATCAATTAGTTTAGGTTCCTGATCCATGTTCTTTGCGTGTGGCGAGAAAGTTCATCTATATCTCTATATAAATGACTTCTACTTCCATAGTGTCCTCTTCATCACCTTCTTTTTTTACATGAATCTGATGTTCCAATGGATCCGGTTCAATATGGAACAAACACTTTCTATTAAAGATGCGATCAAAGTCAACCATCTCTTGTGGGGTGAATCGATGCGATGGATCCCAGAGGATTCTCAGTGTCGCCATATCTTTCATCATGATATCCTTTCTTTTGGGTATCCACTTGATGAGTTATTTTGAGGTGGATTTTGAGTATATGTATTCACACTTCTTCCATTCTTCAAGACTTCATTTGGGCCTTGGCCTCCATATTTGCTTATCCTTTCTGGACCTTTGATGGATTCTTGAACGCAGTCCATGTGTCACACTGATGCTCACCATAAGCATATTGGGCTCGATGTTGGTTACTAGAAGAGATGGCAACTCCTTGGTAGAGCTTGGTATTTTCATCACCACAAGCCTATAAAATCTTCTTTTCATTAAGCCTCTCCTTTGAGAACTTTGTGTATCTGGCGGACAATGTTTTGGTCTCCTGTGGTGGTGGAGCTTGACGTAGTTGGTTCCAGAAAGACTTTACTTCACTAGTAGAGCTATTCCTTTTTACCCACTTTAGATTATCAAAGTTGTTATGGGTAGGAATACTCACTTCGGTGGTATCACTCATTGGTCATTCAAAGGATTTGTTGAGGCTCAGATTTCTCCTTCTTCTCTCTTGGTTAATTTACTTCCGATGAGGAAGCTTCATGATCATGCTTTTTAGGTACCAAAGATTCAATCGGCAAAGCAATTGTACCACGAGGCATTAAAGACATAGTTTGTCCACTAACGATTCTTTTCAACACGAGGTCTTCATAATGACCCACCTTTTTTAAAAGTTCTCGAGAGAACTCCTTGAGTTGGCTGTTGGGCATGATGAACATGGCTAGTAGGAGCTTGATAACTTGAGGCCTTCCGTATGGCCACAGTACCTGAGTGGGTACTTCAGGAGTTGCAACAACGATAGCTGGGAAACAAAAGCTACCAAATTGAATTGTAGCCCCGACATCTTCTTTGTTGATGATAGCATTGGCTAGGCAGATGTTCGCACCACTCCCTAGCTGAATGGTGAAAGGAGTGCTCTGTAGATTTATTCTGCAAAAGTGAAAGATGAGAATTAGTAATTAACAATTATTATTTCACCCCATACTTTCAAAATGCAGAGGCACTACAGGACAAAATAATAGTTTAATAAAGATATACTATATAGAATGATTCATTATATATAGAGCCTCATACATTAGTAATTTGAATTTATTACACATTTAAATCACCATTTTTTGTTTGAATTTTCAAAGATTTTATTGCTACTATAGCACATATATGACTAGCCAAAGATGCAAAGAGAATCCTATCCCTGGAGTCACAAAATCAGTGGGCTCTGAAAATTCGCCATCGACCTCTCGATAAATATTGAATTGAAGAGAGTATGATTTTAAAATTTTGGTGTAATTTTCAGAAGGTGGATGGAATAGTAGATAAGACACTACCCAGAGATTTCATCCTCATTTGGTGAGGATTTTAGATCTTCGGGTTTCTATAGGCACAAGCCCTATAGTTAATTACCCTCCCAATAAGTGAGAGACTTTTGATTAAGGCTAATCATTAGATCATTGCATGGCGTATAGTAGCGATATGAGTTTTAAGAATTTTAGGTTTACAAAATTCATCATTTCAGCTTAAACCGGATGGTTGGGGAAATGATGACGTGCCTGATCTAGATCCCATGGTTCCTTCATCCCGGGCCGTCGTGGTCCCTAGTCTACTTAGTCAGAGGAGGTAGTCGACCCAACCGAAGGATCCTTATCAGCAACACATGGGTTACGTCATCCAAGAAATCTTGTAGACTTGGGGTGGTGTTTATCTAAGGAGATAATCTTAAGTCTACCTTAGTTGATAGAGGGTTGTTTGCACTATCAAGTATACCATATGATTCACAACTCAAAGGGTAGAGCCATTGGGAGCATACAGCTACGATCATGATCATAATATAATAGAGCCGATTGGCCAAACCACCGTCGAGGACTTTGGTGGAATGCTTCATCTATGGAGCCTACTGGCCAAGCCGCTTAGAGGACACGAGCCACGTCCTGGAAGAGATTGATTGAGAGTGAACATAACAGAACACTTGATTTGACATTGGCTCCTTTGTGAGCTAGAGTTTTCTTAATTTGTCACCCCGATAAATAATTGCGGAAGGTGGATAGATTGAGTTTTGCTTTAAGCTTTTAATGATTGAGTTTCATTTAAACAATTTTAGATTGATACTCAATTTGAGTTAATTTGATTTGAAATTAGAATCACATTTTGATGGAAGTATCCCCTCCGGTTGAAATCACCATTCAACACAGCCATCATCGGGATAGTTAATTGATTGACACGGATATACTTGAGAACTTTAGATCCCGTCACTCTATTTAGCTTCTAACAGAGGATCAGATCTACTATCACATGATAAAATTAGCCTCTCAGATATTTCACTAAGTTAAAATTTATATAATAGATTTTTTAGGTTTTGTTAACCCAGACCTAGTCCTAAGATTAAACTAGGAAGCAACCCCTGCAGCATCCTCAGACACTTGAATCTAAACATTCAACACAGTGTCGAGGCCCATGCGGGTGTATTTGAGAATGCCTTAACTAACGCCTTCTATTCGCTTATACAAAGTGTTGCGAATCCGGTGGCGTGTTTACTTTGAATTTTTAAATGGTGCCTTCTGCCCGCTTGCATTTGAGTATTGTGGGTTTGAAGGCATAAAATACGTTGTAAATTGATCTAATATCTTATTAGATTTTTGAGATTAATATTTAATTAATTCAAATTTATCCTGTAAAGCCTTTTTAGACATTAAAATTTGTATTTTAAATCTCTATGTCCGAGCACATGCAGGTGTTTATAGCTTAGCTAATTTCACCTAATTAGTGATTTTGTTGATTTTGAAAATCATAATTTAGAATGAAATTCCTTAATTTTTGTATTGAAGGAAAGCTCCTTCATTAAACATTTAGTTTAGTGTCTATACTACGCTTGTACAGGAATTGTAGATCCGGTGGTGATTGATGAATTGAATATAAAGATATCTTGCAAGTATCCAATTCATTCATTGAAAACTTTAACAAGCTTTGAAGCACTTGGACAAGACATATAATTACTTCAAAACATATGTAAGCACTCATTCTCTTGTTCAAGCTCTTACATGTATTTCAAGATATCTAAATCAAGAAAGTGATTGCCTTGGCATATGCAAATATTTGTTTCTTTTAAAATACTATGTAGATTTTTAAAATATCTAGTTTAAACAAGAATATTT